>VZTN01023724.1:239562-266164 GCA_013400515.1 Erpornis zantholeuca
CCGCCGTCCTGCGCTCTGAGCGGGAGCTGTGGCCTGTCCCGACCCTGACGCCTGCCCCGACACTGCGGCCAGCCGGGACACCGGGGTCTGCCCCGGCACCTGCCCTCCCGCCGGCCCGGCCCGCAGCCCCGGGCGATCTCCACGTCGTCCCAGAGCCCCGCTGCGCGGGGAACACCACACAGTCCTCCACCGCGGCTTTGCACCGGGCCCACGGGCGGTGCTTCCCCAAGCAGTTACCGCTCGGTATAGCCGGAGGTCATGCCCGGCACCGGTCACCCGCATGGCCGCGGCACGGGGCAGCTGCTCGGCCGCTCCCACACACCTCCGGTCTTCGCTGCCACCCCGCCGGCAGGACCGGGTGGGTGTGCATTAGCACGGAACGCCCGTGGCGTCGAGCAGCTCTGCGGGGCCGGAGGCGGCTGCCCATCCCTGTTGGTCCCGTGCACCGGGGCCGCCTCCTCCCAGGCTCCCCGGGACGGCCGTCCCTGTGCTCCCTCCCGGCCCCGGCCGCCTCGCAAGCAGCCGAGTCCCTGCCTCAGGGGCTAGTCCCGCCGGGCTGCTCGGGCTGCCACAGTTGCTTCTAGTCCCGGGAACCCAGACCCCGCCCGGTGGATCCTGTCCCGGTGCGGTGCCCGGGCGGAGCCGGCAGGGGGCGTGCCTTCCGCCCGTTCCTGTGAGCGCGGGCCCCGCCCGGTCCCCGAGCCCGCCCGCTGTTGCCGTGGGGACCGGCTCTAGTTACGGGGGTACGGAGCATCCCCAGGAGCCTTAGCGAAGAGGGGTTCCCGAGGCGCCATGAGGCCTGGGGGTCTCCAGAGGGCAGAGGATGATGAGGATCAGTGGGATGTAGGGGTGTCCCAGGAGGCACAGAGGCTGCCAAAGGGACAAAAGAACCAGCCAGGAGGGGTTCCCCATAGACCAGCAGCAGTATCACTCCTGCGACAACCTACTAAATCCATTCCTCCATACTGTCCCTGGCTCCAGCTGGCTGCTGGAGCACCACCCTGCTTCCCAGAGCCACTCCTGCGTGGAGTGGCACCAGGCGCGGTGACAGATTCCTTGGCGCTGCCAGTGCAAGGGGCAGTGCCTGAGGGTAAGGTCAGGGTTGGTGCAAGTGGACATTTCCCAGCTCTGAGGAATGAGCAGTGACTGTATTTCTCCCTGTGCAGAGAATGAAGGCAGTGGTGCAAACCCGCTGTCAGAACTGGCTGGACACAGTGAGGGCAGAACTCCAGGACATAGAAAAAACAATGGAAAATAATCTGGGAAGCTAGTTGCTCACAGCACTGTGAAATGAGTCTATACAGTCATGTTACCTTTGCTTTCCATCCTCGGTTAAAGACACTGTGTTGATCTTATAAATGTCAAACAATTCCATTTCTGAGAATGAATCCCATTTGCTCTGTGGAGATGATCTTCCCATCAGCCTGCCAGGAGGGAAGAGCCCTGTGACACACGGCAACCTGTGCTCAGGGGGGGTCTGCTCATGGGATCATTCCTTCCTGGTATGTCCCAGCTCCTGCCCCCCGGGTGCACGCAGAGCTTATTTTTCACAAAAATATCACCCTGTTGGGCAGACACTCACTCAGCAGAGCAGCAGCAGTGTTGATGTCAAGGGGGACTGCATCTTCTGCACCAGGGTCTGGGTTTTAGCTGGAAGGCAGGTATGGCTGTAGCTATGGAGGCACGAGCTGAAGGAGGAGGAAAGTCTGGAATATGTCAAGAGGGAGGAGGCAAGTGTCTGTGTGATAGATTAGTGGAACTTAATTTTTTTCTGTTTAAAAAAAAAATTTAAAAGGGGAATTAATTAGCCTCAGAAGCTGGTGGGGCTGGGGTTACTGAGGGTGGATGGGAGAAGAGTTAAAAATAGCAGGAAGGCCCAAGTGGAAAGTTTCTGTAACATCACAAGTCAGGCATTTGGTGCTTACCCGCCCTGACAGGCGGTAGCCTGTGCCAGAGCCCTCTCCACCATCCTCAGCCCTTTCCCACTGACCTCCCTGCAACTTTTCACACGACATCACCAGCGCTTCGTTTTGCTAATTAACCCTTTGCTTCCAGACACTGGATTTGCATCTTGAAAGAGCAAAATCAGCCACAAATTGCTCAGCCTGGGAACGTGAGGGTGCAGAGGAGCACAGTGCTCCTGCTGGCCCTCCCTGGGTCCCTGCATGCCTCTGGCGGCGTGTGGAGCCCAGAGGGGCTGTAACCCCCCCGTATCCATTCCCATCTGCATTTTAGCTTCCCCTCCTTAAAAATCCTCCTGCTTCCAGGGACCCTGGGTGGATTTCACTAGTAGGTCTGAGCCTTATGCTGAGACACTCTGGATGCACAGTTTGTCCTCGGCTGAGACGGAGATGGATGAGGCAGCTCTGAGCAAGCCCAGCTTGCCGCACTTGTCCCCACTGCGAGAAAGCAGATGTACCTGGCTGCTCCAACGGGCTTTCTCTGCTTCTGTTTGTCTTTCAGGATTGACAATGAGAGTGGCTGGATTCATTCCTTCTGCCTCTCAGAGCCCCAGGAGTTGTGTCTGGCTCTGCTGCTCTGGGAAGGCTGGCAAGAACTGAGCCTGCCATACAGAGGGTGGTCTGAGGGCGGTGGAGCAGAACTTGGGCTGGAACTGATTTTGGTGGTTAGCAGGGGTCAGTGACTGTGGCAGACCACGAGGCATGAGAAAATACTGCTGGGTTGACTGGGGGTTAGGTTTGGCTCTGGATTACACTAAATAGGAGCTGGGCATTCTCCTCACGTGGTTTTAAAGTGTTTCCTCCAGCTGCTTGCATGGTCCTGGGTCCCAGAACAACCATCTGGCCTGTTCCCACTGAGAACCAGTGCAGGACCCTGAGGACATAGAGAGGGTGGCACAGCTGACATAAAGCAGGTTTCCCTCCACCCACCTCCACCCACTGGGACAGTTTGGGACAGTGCTGCCAGTGTCCAGGATCAACAGACAGCTTCAAATAAAAACAGCTCCTGCTATTGGCGGTGCCATGAGAGCCCCAGCCTTGTGTTCCATCAATGCATCTTGGAGGCAGAGCTTCCCAGCTGGGCTCCCGCTCCTGAAAAAGTACATTCTCCCCTGGACAGGGCAGGACCGGACCGGGCTCGGCTCGCTCCTTACTTGGCAGAACCGAGCCTGGGATGGTGAGACCACGGCCGGGAACCGGGGGGACCCTGCTCCACAGAGGACCGGAGCGTGGTGGAGCCCCCGCCCGTGGCAGTGCATCCCGCAGCATCCCGATGTAACCGCCGCTCCCCACGGCGGAATCCACTGTTCCCCGGCACCGCAAGCCCCGAAGGGACCTCGGGGACCGGGACAGGGAGGCTGGCCCGGGCAGAGGCCGGTGCGGACGGGGGTGTGTCCGGCGAGGGAGGGATCGGAGCGGCAAGGGGCTCCACCTCCCCGGGCTAAAAGCCCGGGGCGGACGGCGGTGCGGGTGTCCCGGGAAAGCTGAGCTCGAGTTGCCGCCGGCTCAGAGCGAGAGCGGCTCCAGGAGCGACAGCGGCGCTGTCGGGGGCTGCTGGGTGCGGGTGCCCTTCGGGGCGACACCCACTGCCACCCTACAACCCCCCTGCCCTTGGTGCCGGTGATGACTCTGAACACGCAGCCCGGGAGCAGGAGCCCGCTGCGGAGGAGGGCCAGCACCCCGCTCCCGCGGCCGGGTGGCTCTGGGGCCACTTCGCGGGGTGCGCCCTGTCATCCCCAGCTCGGCCACACCGCCTCTGAGCCGGGCGGCAGGGCCCCCCGCGGCAGCTGGTCCCCCGAATCCTCGGGCTCCCCAAGCCTCAGGGAGACCCGGTACCGAGTGGTGCTGCTGGGTGACCCCGGCGTGGGGAAGACCAGCCTGGTCAACCTCTTCGCCGGCGTCCAGGAGCGGGACCTGCTGGACCAGCACGGAGGTGGGTGTCTGGTGGGGGAATCTGCTTCAGGGTCATCTGCGGGGCGTCCCGTGGCCCCATGATGGGACAAACCCATGTGCGAGGCAGAGAGGAGCCCGGGACTCGGCTGGCTGGGATGTGCGGCACTGACCGGGTTCTCCTGGTGTCCCGCAGGGGCCGCGTACGAGCGCAGGCTGACCGTGGATGGCGAGGAGACCACGCTGGTGGTGCTGGACACCTGGGAGCCAGAGCAGCGGGTACGGTGGGGCTGGGTGAGCCAAGATGTGTTCAGGAGACATTGTATGGGCACAGACGCTGTCTTGGGGCCTCTGAGCACTTTGAAGGGCAGCCTGGACCTCCCCTGTCCCTGTCTGGGTCTCACCACCATAGAGCAGGGGATACACACTGGGCAAGACAGGCTGGGGTCACATCTCTGCCCAGCTCTGTGCCCACCGTCCCCAGGCATGGGAGGCAGCTTACCACGTTCTTGCTGGTGTGGTTGCTTGTATGATAACCCACTTCAAAATGCATGGAAATGGTTTGGGAATGGGGCTGAAAGATCCAACTGGGTAAATCCACAATTTGGTATCACCAGCAAGAACATGTGCTTTAAGGGACAGAGTGGTGCCCCCGAGAGCCTGGCATAGGGCATTCCTCATGCCCAGCACATGAGGTATCTCCTGGGCAGAAATACCAGGGCTGCTGTCACTGCCTCCCTCCAAGCACCTCCCTCCTTTCCTTCATGCCAAGGCCCTGCATTCCTGTAGGTGCCACCAGGCAGTAACTGTGGAGCTGTGGACAGGGGTGCAGCTCCCACATGGACTGAGGCTGTGTTTAGCATGTACCTGCACTGCCCAGAGAGGCCCCAGCACTGTAGCACCGCAACAATGCCCCCTTTTTTTCCTCTATGGCTTCTTCGCACCCTGCCCAGCAGTGCTGGATCGTGAGGAGTGCAGCACCCACCACACTGTCACAGGGCATTCCCAGGGAATCCGGCCTCACTTCCCCACATCAAGCTGAGCTCACAGCTCCAGTTTGTTTTTGGTAGAGAGGAAAACTCCCAAACACTCCCCTTAAAATCAAGAGCTTTTAATAGGGTCACACATTTGTTGTTCACAATGTGGGAGCTGACAGGTCCCATCAGTTCCAGGGTGCTCTGCTGTCCCCTGGAAGTGGTCACGGTCATGGACTGGTGACATCTCATTCCTTACGTGGTGACAGGGTGAGGACAGCCAGCGCCGCAGCCACTGCCTGCAGGTGGGGAACGCCTACATCATCGTTTACTCTGTCACTGACCGGGACAGCTTCGAGAGTGCTTCAGAGCTGCGCATCCAACTGCGCCGGGCACGCCAGGCCGAGGACATCCCCATCATCCTGGTGGGGAACAAAACCGACCTGGTGCGGTGCCGTGAGGTGTCCGAAGAAGGTGAGTAGAGGGTGAAGGTTCTGGCTGCTGGGGACCTCCTGAGGGGGCTCCATGGCCAGCTGCTTCCCCCACATCTGTCCCCTTGTCCCTGGAGCTGCAGCTGCTGTTGCGCATGTGGCAGTGCCTGTCCCACAGCACTCGGGGTGCCAGCAGGGCCGTGCCAACTCCCTGCCCTTCCCTTGCAGAAGGCCAGGCCTGCGCTGCTGTCTTTGACTGCAAGTTCATCGAGACCTCGGCAGCTCTGCAGCACAACGTGGCTGAGCTCTTCGACGGGGTGGTGCGGCAGATCCGCCTGCGCCAAGGGGGCAAAAAGTCCCACCCGCACCCCACGCCTGGCCAGAAGCACAAGGAGAGCCTCACCAGCAGAGCCCGGCACTTCCTCGACAGGCTGGTGGCCAGGAACAGCAGCAAAGTGGCCCTCAAAGTCCGCTCCAAGTCCTGCCATGACCTCTCTGTGCTTTGAGAGCCGCAGTCCCGTCCCTCCACACTGGCTGGCTGCGACTCTGCTCTCTGCCAGCAGTGTGGCCAGTGCCTCTGTGGAGGGCTCAGACAGGGCTGGAGTAATTCTGAGGATGTGGAGCTGTTTTCACCGGTGCTGAGGGATGCGAAGGTGCTCTGGATCCAGCCACTCCCCTCCAGGAGAGGGGATAAGTGGGACCAGATCTATGGAGCAGAGGATGGGACGGGCACCTGAACTTGGGGTGGTGAGAGATTTTGGACCAGAGATGCTCCTGCAGAGCCGGAGGCAAGGGGTGGCTGTGCCCCAGAGCAGGGCTGGAGGCTACCAGGGATTGGCAAGGGCACTGTGGCAGTGTCCACCTTGGACAGCCTGGACCCTGGCTGGGAAGAGGGGGCAGGGGAGCACCAGCAGCTTCACCTGGCACCCTGACCCTGCTGTTCCAGGGCTTTGTGCCATGTCTCACTGCCACCAGTGTTTCTGTGCTCTCTCTGTACTGGTGTGATGGGAAAACCCTTTATCTGCAGAATAAACTGCATCAGGGAGGTGCTGTTCTCTGCTGGGTCCCTGCCCTGAGGAGCCACATCCCAGAGCCACATGGTCAGATTGAAGTTCTGTTCCTTGCCGGTGGCCAAGGCTGAGGATCTGCTTCCTGCCTTGGCTGGCTCCTTCTCCATTAGCTGGAATATCTTGGGGGAGGCAGAGCCTCTGCCCAGGGCTTCCTTTGGTGACCCTTGGTGGAGGTTCCAATTCCTCGCCCAGTGGTCCAGCATCATCCCCTGTGAAGCTCCCTGCACCTCCCAGCTTCCAGTCAGCTCTGGAAAAGCCTCTGGGAAGAGCTGAGCTCTGCTGAGCTGCAGGTTTCAAGCCCGAGTACTGTGGGAGCCACAGCCTGGGCAGGGAGTTTGGTGGCTCCTGCCCCCCCCGGGAAGGGGCAGGGAGCAGGAGTCAAATGGAATGGCACAGCCAGGAAGGGACATACTTGGCTGCAGCAAGCTGGGAGTGACCGTGGGCACCCAGGGAGGTAATGCTGGAGCCGTGTGGGCTTTGCCCGTTGTTTTTAGGCTGTGCTGCCATCCAGCAGCTGGGATGCCACGGGGGAACCTGCTCAGCAGCCTGAACCCGATGACAGGGAGGATCAGCGGTGCCCTCCCATCAGGGTCGGGAGTTTCCGCTCGCTCTGTGGTCAGACTGGGGGGAACCAATGGCTGTGGCTGGGACACTGGGATGGGGCAGCACCCTGTCCCTATGGGGAACTATTCTCTGCAGAGGTGCAAATCCCAAGCTTTGTCCTCAGAAATGGGGAGGTGGGTGCTCAGACTTTTTTCCGTGCTGCTTAGTGCCCATGGCATTGGTGCTCCATCCTTGCTGCTGCTCTGCTCCTTCTGCTCTGCCCTGGAGCTCCCAGCACGCCGATTCCTGGTGCTGCTGGAGGCGATGCTGTGGTTCACACAGAGTCAGCCACGCCGGGGTTGGGGGCTGCACCCGTGGGACAGGGGCTCCTTGCTGCTGCCTGTCCCCCCCGCAGCTGCAGCTGGTGTTTCCCTGCGGCAGGAGACGGGGGAGGGGGGCCATGGGATGGAAAGTTGGCAGTCGGCAGAGAGGGGAGTGGAAAGAATGAGCTCAAACCCAGAAAAATGCGAGCGTGCTGGAGGACGGGAGGAGTGGGAGGAGAGGCCAAGGGGGGCCACGGTGAGGCGCTGGGAAACGAAGAGAGGGTGGAAGGAGGAGGGAGAGTGGAAGGAGCAGGTGCTGGCAGGGTGCCAGGGACTGCCTGGGCGCACCCCTGGGGAAGGTGGTGCCGGGTCTCGGTGGTACCAGCTGCTCCAGCGAGTGCTCTCGGGGCCGTCCCAGTGCCATCTGCCCCTGGGTGGCCATCGGCCCCGATGCCATCCATCCCTGGGTGGCCACCAGCCCTAGTACAGTCTCCCCCAGTCCCATGGGCTCCCTGGTGTCCTCAGCACCCGGTCCCCTGCTCCCAGCTCCATGGGACCCCACTGGCTGACAGCAGCCCCGGACTCCCCCCTCTTGTTCTGCACAGCGACCCTACCCTTTTTGAGGATTCCCAAGCCAGGCTGGGATTTAGAATGCAGATGAGCCCTCGGAAGGGGCAGTGACGAGGTCGGGAGCTGTGCTGCGCCAGGCTGGGCCACGGCAGGCAGCAGGATGGGATGCAGTGGGGTGTGTGGGCACACTGCCTGCTGCTGCCCATCCTTCTCCGCTGTGGGAGCAGCAGTCACAGGGAGAGGGCAGCATCCCGGGCAGGAGGCCAAACCCGCAGAGAGGGGCTCCCAGGAGGCCTCCCCATCTGCCCTCCGCCTCAAACGCGGAGCTATGAATCACCCCGCTCCTGAAATAGATTCTTTTTATTAAAAATATAAAATTTAAAAGACTTCTTAAAAAAAAAAAAAAATCAAAGACTTGCGTTTTAATCCCTGCTGTGCTCCCATCTCCTGCCCATGGCTCAGATCTAAACTGGGGGCAGCACCATTTCACTGTGCTCAAATCTTCACCAATTTTTGCTCATCAGCAGACTTCCATCCCGGCAAGGAGGAGGAGGAGGAGAAGAAGGCTTGGTGGCACAGCTGAGTTGCCAGTGGCTTGGAGTATTTGTGAGGAAAAAACACATTTCGGCCAATTTTCCAGCAGAGCTCTGGTCCCAGTCCAGCATGTGGGGAGAATTTGCTGCCATTTTTAAGGCATTTTACAGAGGGGCTGTTGGCTGTGACCACGGTTGGGATGGGAGCAGTCAGNAGTGACCGTGGGCACCCAGGGAGGTAATGCTGGAGCCGTGTGGGCTTTGCCCGTTGTTTTTAGGCTGTGCTGCCATCCAGCAGCTGGGATGCCACGGGGGAACCTGCTCAGCAGCCTGAACCCGATGACAGGGAGGATCAGCGGTGCCCTCCCATCAGGGTCGGGAGTTTCCGCTCGCTCTGTGGTCAGACTGGGGGGAACCAATGGCTGTGGCTGGGACACTGGGATGGGGCAGCACCCTGTCCCTATGGGGAACTATTCTCTGCAGAGGTGCAAATCCCAAGCTTTGTCCTCAGAAATGGGGAGGTGGGTGCTCAGACTTTTTTCCGTGCTGCTTAGTGCCCATGGCATTGGTGCTCCATCCTTGCTGCTGCTCTGCTCCTTCTGCTCTGCCCTGGAGCTCCCAGCACGCCGATTCCTGGTGCTGCTGGAGGCGATGCTGTGGTTCACACAGAGTCAGCCACGCCGGGGTTGGGGGCTGCACCCGTGGGACAGGGGCTCCTTGCTGCTGCCTGTCCCCCCCGCAGCTGCAGCTGGTGTTTCCCTGCGGCAGGAGACGGGGGAGGGGGGCCATGGGATGGAAAGTTGGCAGTCGGCAGAGAGGGGAGTGGAAAGAATGAGCTCAAACCCAGAAAAATGCGAGCGTGCTGGAGGACGGGAGGAGTGGGAGGAGAGGCCAAGGGGGGCCACGGTGAGGCGCTGGGAAACGAAGAGAGGGTGGAAGGAGGAGGGAGAGTGGAAGGAGCAGGTGCTGGCAGGGTGCCAGGGACTGCCTGGGCGCACCCCTGGGGAAGGTGGTGCCGGGTCTCGGTGGTACCAGCTGCTCCAGCGAGTGCTCTCGGGGCCGTCCCAGTGCCATCTGCCCCTGGGTGGCCATCGGCCCCGATGCCATCCATCCCTGGGTGGCCACCAGCCCTAGTACAGTCTCCCCCAGTCCCATGGGCTCCTTGGTGTCCTCAGCACCCGGTCCCCTGCTCCCAGCTCCATGGGACCCCACTGGCTGACAGCAGCCCCGGACTCCCCCCTCTTGTTCTGCACAGCGACCCTACCCTTTTTGAGGATTCCCAAGCCAGGCTGGGATTTAGAATGCAGATGAGCCCTCGGAAGGGGCAGTGACGAGGTCGGGAGCTGTGCTGCGCCAGGCTGGGCCACGGCAGGCAGCAGGATGGGATGCAGTGGGGTGTGTGGGCACACTGCCTGCTGCTGCCCATCCTTCTCCGCTGTGGGAGCAGCAGTCACAGGGAGAGGGCAGCATCCCGGGCAGGAGGCCAAACCCGCAGAGAGGGGCTCCCAGGAGACCTCCCCATCTGCCCTCCGCCTGAAACGCGGAGCTATGAATCACCCCGCTCCTGAAATAGATTCTTTTTATTAAAAATATAAAATTTAAAAGACTTCTTAAAAAAAAAAAAAAATCAAAGACTTGCGTTTTAATCCCTGCTGTGCTCCCATCTCCTGCCCATGGCTCAGATCTAAACTGGGGGCAGCACCATTTCACTGTGCTCAAATCACCAATTTTTGCTCATCAGCAGACTTCCATCCCGGCAAGGAGGAGGAGGAGGAGAAGAAGGCTTGGTGGCACAGCTGAGTTGCCAGTGGCTTGGAGGATTTGTGAGGAAAAAACACATTTCGGCCAATTTTCCAGCAGAGCCCTGGCGTTTTAATCCCTGCTGTGCTCCCATCTCCTGCCCATGGCTCAGATCTAAACTGGGGGCAGCACCATTTCACTGTGCTCAAATCACCAATTTTTGCTCATCAGCAGACTTCCATCCCGGCAAGGAGGAGGAGGAGGAGAAGAAGGCTTGGTGGCACAGCTGAGTTGCCAGTGGCTTGGAGTATTTGTGAGGAAAAAACACATTTCGGCCAATTTTCCAGCAGAGCTCTGGTCCCAGTCCAGCATGTGGGGAGAATTTGCTGCCATTTTTAAGGCATTTTACAGAGGGGCTGTTGGCTGTGACCACGGGTGGGATGGGAGCAGTCAGGGGGATTCCCAAAAACGGGGAGGGGAGGTCCTTGGAAAACGGTGAAGGGCAGGAAAACCCAGGGCAGCCCAGGAGCCCCCAACCCAACTCGCTCGGGTCCGTGGCACACAGAGCTGCCACCTCCCCGCTCGTGCTCCGGGGGGCTGCGGGAATCCGGGACCCCGCCCAGCAGGGACCTCCTCGGGCTCTCCTCTGCCCTTCACACAGCGTGGGCAGGGCAGGGGGGCTCGGGCAGCGCCCCAGCCCGTGTCTGACCCGGGGGTCGCGGGATGGCGGCGCCGGGCGCTNGGCCTACGGCAGCCTCGTCCTCATGGCGCTGCTGCCCATCTTCTTCGGGGCGCTGCGCTCCGTCAGCTGCGCCAAGAGCAAGGTACCCCCGCGGCTCGGGACAGCCGGGCCTATAGGCCTCGCCCCTCCCCAAGGGTTCTCTACGGGCGCCCCGTTCCACGGGAGGACCGGCAGCTGCATGGCCCCGGCCCCGGCCCTGGGCCTGGAGACGTAGGGGACCCCGGGGAGAGAGTTGGCTTCCCCTGGGGTTTCTCCAGCCACGTCCTCACCGCCCCCATAAATTCAAGTGCTGCAAAACACCACCGTCCCTTGTCGCTCCTCAAGAGGAGCTGTGTTGGTGGGACTCGCGTGTGGCTTTGCCCCGCGGCACTGGGGCCGGTCTGGGGGTGCTGTCCTGGCTGCACAGCCTGTCCTGTCCCCGTATCCCTCCCGCTGTTCTCTGCATCTCACAGCAGGGACTTAAATCCCAGCCCTTGGACTGCTGTAGCTGAGGAGGGAGGACTGTTTTACACAGTCAGATCTATTACTATTTTTAAAATCTCCTTGCGTGCCCTTAAGCCTCATATGAACCTCAGCTGATCTTGGGGGGCTTCTGGCAGCCCAGGCAGTGAGGGGCTGTGAGCAGAGCTCAGCCGTGGTTCAGGGTGAGGGGTTCTCATTTCTCAGCCTACAGCGAGCAGCAGAAATTTGGGTGCCTCTGTACTGCTGGGCACAGCACGACAACTGCTGTGCCTGGGATAAGCTGCACAAGGGCTTCTGAGGTGCCCTCGATCTGCGCTGGCCGCAGGTGTTTGCCTGAGTGAGATTAGATCTCTGAGCAGCAGCCAGCTGGGCCTGGAATGGGCAGGGAGCAGGCAGGGAACAGGCAGAAAACAGGCAGCCCTCTTCCTCCTCTGAAAGCCGAAGGTCTCCCGTGGGAAATGGCTTGAAAAGGGGCTGGTTGAGCTGGTGCAAATATGTCTTGGAAGGGGTTTATAAATCTGGGGCTTTTGAGCGTGAGAAGTGTCCCAAGAGCAAGGTGAGAGATGAGAAGGTAGCTGGANTGGAAGGGGTTTATAAATCTGGGGCTTTTGAGCGTGAGAAGTGTCCCAAGAGCAAGGCGAGAGATGAGAAGGTGGCTGGAGAGACACATCATGCACAGGGTGATCACAGATGGTGGCACAGATGGGGCTGGCTGGGCGTGAGCGGTCAGGGAGCCCAGCTTCCCTCTGGGCAAGGCAGAAAGGAACAACGCCAGCACAGGGTTTTTTTCCTTCTCCAAGAGGAGAAAACCAGTAAATTGTGGCTGCTCTGGGAAGGACAAGTGCAAAGTCTGTGTTTTCCATCTCAGGCTGTGCCTCTGACACAGCCTCCCCTCTGGATACAGCAGGGACCAGTGTGTGTTTTGTCCCTCTCGAAACCACTGTGGAGCCCTTCATGTCGTGTCTGTTCACCCCCTGCTCAGGTGTGAAGCCAGAGGAGGGGCTGATCCATTCCTGTCCTCTCCTTCCCTCCCCAGAACTCCTCAGAGATGCCAGAGACCATTACCAGCCGAGACGCTGCTCGCTTTCCCATTGTTGCCAGTTGCACCCTCCTGGGGCTCTACCTCTTCTTTAAAGTAAGTGAGTGGCACTAAAGCTGGGGCAGGACATCCTCCTGCTGGCAGGAGCTCCCATAACGGGTCGACTCTGGTTTTGGCCCTTAGTGTTGGGACAGAAGGTGTGTAAGGCTGCACAGATCGAGCTCTTTGGTGTCACCGTGCAGGAGGACGTCAGTTCTTGCTTGAACTGTCACAGTTTGGGGGAAATCAGAGCCTGTTTGTGCACAGGTTGGTTCTGGAGGGCTGCCGAGGAACAAATAGCCCTGAGCTCTTCCTGCCTCTGTGAGCCAACCTGACAGGGCCAGGCTGGAGCCAGAGGGTGCCAGGGACTCTGAGGGGACAATGCTGCAGCCTGTGTGTTGTGCTCCATGCTGTGCTCCTGGAGCCATGTCGGCTGCAGGCCTGGGGGAGCCCCTCTGTGATCATCTGAAGTCTTTTAGACGTTCAGAGCCCACAGGCAGAATCAGATGAGCTGAGTAATGGATGGGAGCTCTCAGCAGCATGTGCTTTCGGTGGTGTGGAGAAGGTGTCTTGGCCTCAAGCACCTTGGGCTGCCCGTACAGGTCTGGCACATGGCTGAGCTCCCAGAGGGGTCTGGGGAGCTGTGGGGCTGCAGCACAGAGTGGTCCTGTGGGCATGGCAGCTTCCAGTTGTGCCGTTTTGGGAGACTGCAAGGTGCCAGGGTGCTCCTGGCTGTCCAGGAGGCGAGGGTTAAGGTGCACAGTTGGGAATGGTGCTGCTCAGTCCCTTTTCTGCCAAGGGCTGTGTGCCATGTGCTCTCCTATTCCAGCATCCACCTTCCAGGAGAGCACGGAGGGCCCCAGGATTCCTCTGTGCTGGTTTGTAGGGGTGCTATTCAGTAAGGGAGTGTGAAGGGGAGGAGTTTTAATAATGCCCTGTTTAATTAGGGCAGGAGATGCTGCTGCTGCTCCCCTGGGTCTGGGCAGCCCCTGGGAGCAGTGCCTCACTCCCTGCTCTGCGGGGGAAGCTCTGGCCTCCTTTCTGCAGCACTGGAGTTATTTTTGACCTGAGCAGCTCACAGATGTGCAACAGCTCACGGGCCCATTGTGCTCGTTCTTTGAGCACATGGCTATTTCCAACATATTCTCCCTCAGCATGCAGGAATTTGGGTTATTCCAGCTATTCTTCTCATCTCCCTGGAGCACTGACACAGCAGCTGCCAAGAGGAGCATGAGGATGGGGAGGATGCTGTGGTAGCTAACCCCTCTGTGGTTTTGTCTTGCAGATATTCTCTCAAGAGTACATCAATCTTCTGCTTTCCATGTATTTTTTTGTGCTGGGGATCCTGGCCCTCTCCCACACTATCAGGTACAGCACAAGGATGAGTGTGACTGGGCTACCCAAGGCTTCAGTTCATTTTATTGGGAGGTTTTTACAGCACCATAGCCCTGCAGCAGAGCCAGGTCTTTAGGGTATTTGCCCAGCCTCTTAGGGTGTTGTCCCCTTGGTGGTAGGAACCAAAGCCCTGGGAAACCAACACCCCATAGAGCATCATTGGGAGAGCTTGTGGAGGTGTGAGTGGACACCATCATGGGACAAGGCCAGCTTACCCTGGGGAGCTTTTATGGCTCAGAATCATAGAATCAGAATATCCTGAGCTGGAAGTGACCCACAAGGATCGAGTCCAACTTCTGACTCTCCACAGGACACCTCTAAAAATCCCACCATGTTCCTGAGAGTGTTTTCCAAACAGTTCTTGAAATCTGGCAGGCTCGGGGTCATGACCACTTCCCTGAGGAGTCTGTAATAGTGCCCAGCCACCCTCTGGGTGAAGAACCTTCTCCTGATATCCACAACCCTTGTTGCCCTGCAGAGGGGAGATCTCCTCAGCACCCTTATGGGGATGGGTGACACAGGCAACTGAAGCTCATGGTAAATCCCTGGCCTCTCGTGGCAATGCATGGCACGAGGTGTTGAAAGCTCAGGCTGTTTCAGTAACTGAAAAAGTCAAACTGGTTTCCTGTTTCCTGAGCTCTGGGGCGTTGGGGACCAGATGCTTTCCCTAGACCAGTGCTGGGCAAGGGCATTGCTCTGCTCCTGGCTCTGCAGCAGAGACAGTCAGTAGAGGCACAGCCTGTGCTGGGTACCCAGAGGGTTGCTGAGGGGCATAGGGCATTTGCTGGGGTCTGGGGTGGGTCTTCCT
This sequence comes from Erpornis zantholeuca, assembly GCA_013400515.1. Taxonomy (NCBI): domain Eukaryota; kingdom Metazoa; phylum Chordata; class Aves; order Passeriformes; family Timaliidae; genus Erpornis; species Erpornis zantholeuca. The sequence goes on from VZTN01023724.1 coordinate 254,083, forward strand.
TTTTTGTGGGTGATGCTCTGTTTTCTTGCCGTGGAGTATTTGGGGGACTGTCACATACAGCCCGATCAGATCTCTATGAAGGATGAGTTGCTGTGGTTCCTGCCAGTCCCTGATGGAGCAGAACCTGACATTTCCCCATCTTGGGAGGGGGTGTGGGGTCCCCTCAAACACAGAGATGCTGGGCAGTGCATCTTGCGGGGTTTCTGTCGAACTGCCCTTCTCTACACCTCTCGTTTCAGCCCCATGATGAACAGATTCTTCCCTGCAAATTTCCCCAACAAACAGTACCAGCTCCTCTTCACCCAGGGCTCCGGGGAGAGCAAGGAGGGTACGTTGGCTTGCCAGTCTTTCAGTGGAGCCTGGATGTTTTCTGCCTTTACTGTTCTTTTTTTTTTTATTTGCTTTTTTGGTCTTATGACTCTCAGCCCATTGAAACAACCTTCTCAAAGACTTGCCTCTTGCTCCCTGCTGAGCTTCCATGGACAGTGTGAGCCCCATGTGTCCCTGCAGAGCTGGGCTGGCACTCTGCCTCTGTGCTGCCTCTGGCTGGCAAGGAGATCCCAGAAACACCTCCCAGAGTGCTGTAGGGATGGAACTATGGCTGTCGTTAAATGCACAGCTTTTATTTAAGCCCTTTGGAAAGCATAGGTCTGACTGGTTTGTGCTGCCTTATCTTTGCACTGGCAGAAGATGCTTTGATAAGTATCCTGCCCTGTAGTAGCTTTACTTGTAAGGGAGTATTTCTGGTGATACCACCAGGAGTTAACTGGCACAGGAAAAGGGAGAAGATTTGTCTCTCCCTGCCTTAGGCAGTGCCTGAATCCAATTTCCTTATTGACAGCAGGACCATGGATGCTGTCCATGTGCAGAATCTGGCTGAAGGAGAAGGTCTGAGCTTTCCAGGGCCCACTACTCGTTCCCAGGTGGCTTGCATATGTGTACCATGGGTACAGTCCCCTTGTCTGGGACATGAGCACTGAGCTCTGGGCTCCCCAGCTGTGGAATCACTCATCTCAGCCCTGCACGGGAAGGGGAGCTGCCTGGCCTGCCCCAAATCTGACTTCTCTGTTTTCTTGCAGAAATAGTGAATTACGAGTTTGACACCAAGGATCTCGTGTGCCTGGCCTTGAGCAGTGTTGTGGGGGTCTGGTACCTGCTGAGAAAGGTAAGTGAGGCACAGCTGGTGACTGGGCTGGATCAGACACAGACTCATTTCCATGCAAGGTGGGGATTCCATGTACAGCGGGACCCAGATCTCCTTTTCCTCCTCAGCACTGGATTGCCAACAATCTCTTCGGGCTGGCATTCTCCCTCAACGGGGTGGAGCTGCTGCACCTTAACAACGTCAGCACTGGCTGCATCTTGCTTGGGGGCCTCTTCATCTACGACGTGTTCTGGGTAAGTGGGAGCGTTCCACAGGCCGTTGGTGGAAGCATGTGCTTGGCATTCTGCCTTTCTGGAGGCACCATGCTGGCTGGACACACACTTGCAGTCAGAATTTTAACTTTCTTAGCCCAGAGGGGTGTGGCAGAGTTGATGACAGAATCCACAGTGGCAGAATGTGGCTCATCAAATGTTTACTTTTATTCTCTTATTCAGAGAGCCCAGGGCTGGCAGGGACTTCATCAGGGGTATTGTGGGGTACTTGGTGTGTGTCATATCCGGTCCTGTATTCCCCACTGTGGTCTTCCCAATGCCTGATGGCTGTTGGGTGGGCTGGAGGCTGCTCTGGGGCACACTGAGCCTGCTTGTATGAGCTGTGCCTTGGCTCTGTCATCTGCCAGTTTCGTTAGTGTCCTTCTGTTGTTCTCTTGCACGTAGGATCAGAGCCTGGAATGCCTTCAGTCCCTTTTCCTCAGCCAGTGCTGCACCCTGACTTTTTCCTTTTGAGGTTTTCCGTATTTCTTGCAGTGTATTTGAGCTGCTTTTGTAGAGCAAAGGGGGGAGGGGAAGGCAGGAACACAGTTGTGTGCTCCGCTCCATGCATGGGAGAATGTTTCTCCTTGTAATGTCTGTATTCCCCAGTCCTTCCTGCTGCCTCCACCTTCTGAATCGCCATGTTTCCAAATGTTTGAGAGCCTTGTATACATTGAGGTCTGTCCAGCAGCTCTGCAGCTGCCTGTGTAATCCCTCCTTATTTATGCCTGGCTACTGTGGGTTGTTTTTTACTTGGCCGGTGCTGCCCCTGTTTCCCAGGCTCGTTAACAGTCTGGGCTCTGTGGTTTTTTAGCCTGTGGGCCACTTCCTCCACAGCTCTCAGCTGGAGAGGACTCAGCCTTCTGCCTTAGCACACCTGGTGCTCCAGGCCCTGCTTAGTGTGCAAGTGGCTTCCTTGTGCTTTGGAGACAGTGAGTGCACCCCTCTGCTCTCTGCTTGCTGGCTCTCTCCCACCTTAGCTTCCCCATGGATCAGCGTATTGCCAGAGACTTCTCGAAGGGGTGCCTTGAAATGGAGGCCCTCTTACTGTGCCCCTCTGCAGGAACTGGTCACTTGGATCTTGGCGTGGATTTAATCACAGTGAGATCCCAGGAGGATTTCAAGGAGGAAGGAGATTTCAGTGGGTTGATGCTGTTGCCCCTTGGGGGTGAATTTGCATGTGGTGCTTTTTTCCCCTGATCCCAGTGTCGAGTCCTGTCACTCTGTGGCAATGCTCAGAACTTGCTGCACCTTATGGGAGTTAATCTGGTGCTTTAAGATTTCCCTTTAATCCAAGGCTCTAGGATCTTGCTCACCCAGTGCTAACCAGCACCTGTTTTTTGTGCCTGCTGGACTGGAGGCTTTGAGATGGAAAGGAGCAGAGATCAGGGTGGCTGTCCTCAATGTTTACAGTCCACCTCCCAAATGCTGCCAGTATTTACAGCTGATAGGGCCATGCAAGTAAATGACCTCAGAGCAAACTGCAGCTGATCTGACACTTGCCCTTGTCCCTGCTGGAAGCTCCCAGGCTGGGACGCTCCGCTGGGAGGTCTTGCCCTCCAGTTGGACTTTCCATGGAGCTGACTGATTAAAGCTGAACCGAGGTGGAGGGCTGGGTGGTGGGCAGCAGCTCTGCCATGTGAGTGTCCCCACGCTGCTCTGAGAGCAGGACAGCCATGAAGCGGCCACCTCCCCCAGTGCCATCATATGCCTCCTCCCCTGGACAGTGGGCTTGCTTGCAGGGCTCCTGCACCCACATTTTGCCAGGTCTTCGGCTATTTTCTTCCATTGAGGCCACTCCTGGCCCTGGGATGAGGCTATAGCTGAGCATATGTGTGTGTTCCTGTGCAGCTGTGGTCACCTCAGGCTCCTCTCTTCTAGGTCTTTGGCACCAATGTGATGGTGACAGTTGCCAAATCGTTTGAGGCACCAATAAAATGTGAGTAGATCTTCCTTGTGTGCTGAGGTCTGTTCTGCTGCAGGCCCTGCCCCATGCATCCTCCACCTCTGGAGATGGCTCAGAATGGGATGTGTGCAGGAACATTTCCTGCTAGTGACCCCTCCTCCCTGTCGTTGGTCAGCCTCAAGCCAAGGCAGCTCTCTGGAGAGGGATGGTTTGCAGAGCCCTGGTCTGTCTGGGTCACCCTGCACCTTTGGAATGCACAGTTTTACCTGCTTGTAAAAACAGTCCAAACCAAATAAACACCACCAAAAAAAAATGAAACCACAGAGCCCCAAAGCAGCAGGAGGGGTGAACTGGTGCTGCTGTGGAGCATGCAGTAGTTTGGGTCCTGGGACCCCTTGGTTTCTTGCCCTAGAATTGTCCTAGAAAAAACAAGGGGAGCTACAGGGAAGGAAGGGGCCGAGGGCAGGGACAGGTCCCTTGCCCTGCTCTGGTCCCTGTTTGCGAGGCCCAGTGGGGCTGGGGTCTGCTCAGTGGGGACAGCTCCCCTCACTGTGCCTCACTCTGCTCCTCGCAGTGGTTTTCCCTCAGGACCTGCTGGAGAAGGGGCTGGACGCCGACAACTTCGCCATGCTGGGACTGGGAGACATTGTCATTCCGGGTGAGGACAGAAGAGGGGGGACGGGACTAGGATTTCCTTTGAGGGGGCTGCGGGGAGTTGAGCAGGTGCCCTCTCTCTGCCCTTGGCCAGGCGCAGCTCTGCGCGGGTCTCCCGATGGGATGGGAGTCTCCCGATGGGTTGGGAGTCTCCCCGCATGTCCGGGTGCTGTCCCGGTGCCGCGTACCACGAGAGGGCACTGTCACCCCGGGCACGGCACCAGCACCGGAGCGCTGCGGGTCCTGCCCTGCCTCCCTCAGCCTGCCCTGCCTCTCCAGGCCCTCACTGTCCCTTCCCTGCTCCTCTGGCCCCTCGCTGTCCCTTCTCTGCCGCTTCCAGCCCCTCATTGTTTCCTTCTCCCTGCAGGGATCTTCATTGCCTTGCTGCTGCGGTTTGATATCAGGTGAGCAGGCGTCAGGGAAGGGTCTCCGGCAGGTTGGATCTTGCAGCATATTTGAGCTGCTTTTGTAGGGGAGAGAAGGGAAGGGGGAGCCAGGAGCACAGTCATGTGCTGCCTTCTGGAGCTGGCCGTAGGGACTTGGGACCAAGAGGGTGTAAGGAAAAGCTCTTGGAAGAGGGGGCTGGCTCTATGGGTATCTCCTGAGCACTGGGAATGAGTGGTTTGAATTGAGGCGTAGGTAGGGCAGGCAACATAGGAATGGGGATCAGGGCAGCAGCATGTAACAGCTCCACAGAGCCTCACCAGCTCCCTGGAACCAAGGAGTCGAGGGCAGTGACAGGAAGCAGTGACAGCGTGGGAAAGAGCCAGGAGTGCTGGCACCTGGGAAATGCTCGTGTGGATGCAAATCAATGTCTGGCAGTGCTGGCTGCCTCCAGGTTGCCACTGACGTTGGAGGAAGCAGCTCCAGGGAAGCTGCACCTACAGCCAGGCCGCAGCAGTTGCCCCACACCGAAAGGCTCCGGGGAACGGGGTGCTCTGTGACTGCAGTGGTGTGGCCCTGCTCCCACTGCTCTTACACAGACCCTCTGGTCTGTGCCAGCTCTTCCAGGTGTTGCCACCCACATCCTACCTGCACCTGCTGGGAATCCCAGTTCCCACAGCCTACCCTGTGATAAAACAGCAACTGCAGAGAGCCAGGTCCAGGCCAGTCTCCACCAAGACAACGGGACCTTCCCCTTGGGTCCCAGCCTCAGCCCTTCCCAGTTGCCATCCAGCAGCAGGATTGCTTCTGTCCTTCCCTTCTCCAGCCCCTCACCTGGATATTACAGCCTCCAGTCCCACACTACTCCCACAACACCAGGGGCTGCACAGGCAGAGCGTTGCTCCCCACACTCCAGCATAGGGGGAGATAGCTGAGAGTACGAGGCCAATTCCATTTTAGCCACTGGTATTCCAGACCTGAGGTCACTGAGCTCTTGCCTTTCTCTACAGCCTGAAGAAGAACACGCACACGTATTTCTACACCAGCTTTGTGGCCTACATCTTTGGGCTGGGCCTCACCATATTCATCATGCACATCTTCAAGCATGCCCAGGTGAGCTCCACCCTCCTGCCTCCTGCGGATGCACATCCAAGTGGGTCAGGCCAGCTTGGCCACGAAGTTCTGCATCCTGCCAGGAAAAAGTAGATTTATTCCCCTTCTCTTGGCTTTGATTTTCCAGTGCCTGCCTGTACCTTTCCCTGTCCAAAGCTCCTGTGCCTGGCTGGAGCAGAGGCGTGTTTGGGGCAAGGCTCCTTGTTTCCAATGACAGCCCCTCAGCCAGGGCCCCTGTGTTTTTTGTTTCTTTGCAACCAAGCTGCCCTGAGCACCCACTGCCTTTCCTGCAGGGGGCCTTGGGAGGCCATACACTGTGGCCTGCATGGGGGCCTCAGTGTGTTCATGGCCCACTGGGACCTCACAGTGAGGATTTTCACAGAATCCCAGAAAGGTTTGGGCAGGGACCTTGGAGACCATCTTGTTTCAACTCCCATGCCACAGGCAGAGACACCTTCCACTAGACCAGGCTGCTCCAAGCCCTGTCCAGCCTGGCCTTGAGCACTTCCAGGGGTTGAACATCCACACCTTTTCTGGGCTGCCTGTGCCAGGATCTCACCCTGCTCACAGGGAAGAATTTCCTCCTAATATCCAATCTGGCTTCAAGCTTATGCAGCTCTAACTTAGCTTTTGAAGCTGCTTTTTGGGGTGTTAACCCTCTGTGCAGCCGTGTGACAGACACCATGGGTGCAGAGGAGACAAGGTCATGAGCTTGCCTTGCACTCCTCCTAAGGGGTGATTTGTGGTTTGGTTTAACAGTTTTTCTTCCCCACAGCCTGCGCTGCTGTACCTGGTCCCCGCCTGCATTGGATTCCCGCTTCTTGTGGCCTTGGCAAAGGGAGAAGTAACTGAAATGTTCAGGTGAGCCTCAGCTGGGGATGGAGCTGTTTTGCCGGCGGCTCTGGAGCACATGAAGCGTGCAGATGTTCCCACGCCTGGGCACAGCTGGAGGGACGGGTTCATGTGGGCATGCTCTGAGTGTGCGCCGGCACGTGCGTGGGTGGAGGGAGCAGGTCTGTGTTTGTACATGCCGGGCCTGGCTCCAGCTGCCTCCCGGGAGCTGGGTGGGAGCTGTGGTATGGTACCAGCAGGCAGCACCTGGTATTGCTTTATGCCCCAGTAACAGGCTCTTCCCATGCGCTGGCAGGCAGGGGAGGGTGGGACTGTACACCTGGTGTGGAGATACTTGGTCATTGTGTCCCAGGCCTGTGGGTGGGGAAAAATGGAGCCAGAGCTGGCTGTGAGAGCAGCCAAGGCTCGTTTGAGCACATCCCAACCTTCCTTCTTGGGCAAAGTCTCCTGGTTTGCAGCAGTCTCCCTGCTCCACACACTGGGTACAGAGGATGGGGGACTGGGCTGTTGTGCTCCAGCTGTTCTCTCAGCCTGTCCAGGCTGTGGGCAGCTCTGGCCTCCTGCCTGGGAGCTGTTTCTCTGTCATGCTTGAGACTTGGTGGTGGCTCAGTACAGTAACAATGGTTGATGCAGAGGAGGGAAGGGAATATCCTAAAGCAAAGCTGTGCACCCTCCAGCCTCCCCAGTGTCTCTGCCTGGGGAGCCTTCCTGAGCTCCCAGCCTGCTCAGAGGGAAACTGGGCGAAAGGGGAAGCCAGCTGTCCTCCCTCCCTCCCCTCCACTCCCCTGGGAGATGCAGGTATGCATGTTCCCAGCGGCTCTCAGCTGGGCCGTCCCCAGCCGCACCTGCCCCTCCTTTGATGTTTGCTTCTGATGATCGCTGCTGCAGGCGCTGAGTGTCCTGGGATCGTCCTTCCTGTGCACCTGGGATCCTGCAGCCGCTCTCCCCAGTGCTGTGACTCACTAGCTGACAGCAGCAGCACCTCCTGCCAGGAAACTGGGGAGAGATGAGCTGTGAGCCTGGGCCTGCTGGGCAGCAAGGAGCGCAGGGAGCCTGGCAGCCAGGGGCTAGTGCCCCCCCAGGAGCAGTAGCTCAAGCTGCTCCAGCAGCAAAGTGTTGCCAGGGCAAGGGCAGGATGCTTTAGGGTTGCAAACCTGACAGCCCCTGGGGGCCAGACCCCCCCTTGAAGTGGCTCCAGTTGCAGGCAGAGGAAGTGGGATTCAGAGGGACCAATGCCTGGAGGGCAGTGGCTCCCACCACAGGAATCTCATCAGGTGTAGCTCCACTGTGCTGCTTTGGTGCGCATGATCCCCCCTGGAGCAGGCAGTTCCTGTGGTCTCTGCCTGCACATGGTGTCTCACAGCAGCGAGGGTCTGCAGGTAGGGTGGGAGTGAGCCGGATCCATGCTGCAGGCCCAGGGAAAGGGTGCTGGTGGAGCAGAGGTAGGTGACGTTGGGATCAGCTCCATGGCTCAGCCTTGCCAAACCTCCCTAGGCTAGGCAGGAAGCTCCGCTCTGCCTCCCTCAGCAGTGGGAACCCATCCTGCCTCTCACACCTACTGTGGGCATGCTGTCCTCGAGCAGCAGGACAGGGTCTGCTGCATCTCTGTCCACTGCCACCTCCCCACTGCCCAGGCTTGCTCTCCCTAGGTTCTGGCTGCCTGGCTCTGCTCATGCCAGTGGGAGCTGCCTCATCCCTGAGTTTCAGTGCTCACTTTTCCATGCTGCAGTCCTGTCCAGGAGTCTGCAGGCAAGGAGAGGCCAGCGGGTGCCAGCAGGTGAAGGGGGGTGCCAGGCTTCCTGCACAGGGTGGTGCATTGGTGCTCTCACTCCAAAACTCTTCTGCTTTTTCTCTCTTCCCCCCTCTCCTTTCTGTCCTTGTCTTTCCCTTCCTGCTTCCTCTCTCTCCTGCAGCTATGAATCCTCTGCTGAAATCTTGCCACACACACCAAGACTTACCCACTTTCCCACGGTGTCTGGCTCGCCGGCCAGCCTGGCTGATTCCATGCAGCAGAAACTGTCCTGTCCCCGCCGACGCCGGCAGCAGAGCCCTAGTGCCATGTAGCCACTGCCGCCGGGCCCCTTGTCTGTCCTCTGGCCAGGTAGGGGCAGGTCCTGGCTCTCCCTGGTCCAAGCTCTCCCTATTTCCAGCTCTCCTCGCTCTGTGGGCAGAGGCTGGAGCTGTTGCTGCGCTGCTGTCGGCCAGCTTCTCTCCCATTCTGAGAGGAGACTGGGAAGGGTGAGAGGATTTGCCATCCCAGCCCTTGTCCTTTCTGCTTGGAGCAGCATTCCTGTTTCCTTAGCCAGAGCCCTGGGGCTGCTGCTGGAGGGGGTTTGCAGCCAGAGTAGTGAGACCCTGGGAGGGAGCACTGCTGTTGGTCTTGCTGCAGTTCCCCTGTTAACTGGCCCCCCTGGCAGCAGTGCTCAGCCAAGGAAAGCATGTGCTATCCAGGATATCCAATAGTGCTCTTGGGAACAAGGACAGACCCTGGGGCACAGAGCTGGCCCCTGGCTGGGTCCACCCTATCCTTGGAGATGTCTGGGGGGGATGCATCCCTCATCTCCCTGCCTGGGCTCTGCCCCATGGGGCTTCCTGTGCTGGGGGCTGATGGTTGGAGCCCACCTTGTCTTCAGCAAAAGAAGGGCAGACCCCAAGGCCACAGGCTAGGCTGCCCCCAGGGAGGAGCTGGCCCCACTCATGTCCCTCTTGTCCCCAGCTATGAGGAGAGCTCAACCCCCAAGGAGGCACCAGGGGCTTCCAAAGAAGAGCCAACAGAAGCCTCCAAGAAGGAGAAGTGACCTTGCCCGTGGGCCATGCCTGGTGCTGCTGGGCTGGGGCCCTTCAAGACCCTCTGCAAGTGACAGACGACGAAACAATTGTGCAAGAGCATCGTGTTGTGTGTGTCGGAACAGCCACCCAGGTGGGGTATCGATGTATGCCGGTTTTTAAATTTTGTATTGTGCATTTGCTTTCTCTCATATTAAACCATGTTGAAGGAAGGAGTGCTGGTGTGGCCGTGCCCCTGCTCAGCCGCCCAGCCAGCACCGGGACTGGCGTCCACCTCACCCGCCTTCTCCCAGTGGGGCTGGTGGCTGTTGTCTGGCTGTTTCCAAGTGACCAAGTGACCGTCCCCTTCCCCCTCCCACTCCTCTGGCACTGGGCCTTCCCCCAGCCCGGCCCCTGCTTTGCGATACCCACATTTAGAGCCACAGTCACTGACCCCTGTATGGCTTTGAGCTGGGATCTGGCCCCAGAGCAGTGTGGCTGAGCAGGGATTAGGATGCAGGAACCCCACAGCGTGGGGACATGCTCTGCCTCAGCTGCTGGGCTGCTCAACAAACTGACGCTGACCCCCCATGGCCTGGGGGAGCAGGAATGGGAGCAGTACGGGTGGGTGACCCCAAACCCAGCCCTGGAGCAGGGTGAGGACAGCATGGATTGTCTCCCTTCCTTGCAGGGAGCCAGGCACCATCCTGCATGCCTTGGGGCTGGGATGGGCAGAGGATTCTGGTGCAGACATGGGGGCTGGAGGGGCTGCAGGCAGGGGCAGCTTCAGCATTCACTTCGGCTTCCACTAGAACCAGCTGCCCTGTGTCCTGCAGCACTGGCAGTGTCCTCCCTACCCCTCCTGGGGGCCCACATGTGGAGGATCCTGCATCCCTCCGGCCATGCCCACTGCCAGAATAAATAGAAAGTGTTTGCTGGCTTGGCAGCTCCTCCACAAAAGCCGTATTGAACCATTATTCCCTGCGCCGGCTGCGAGCACTAAAAGTGGCGCCTCGCATTCTGCCATCTAATGACCCTTCGCAGGCTCCTACAGATGTTTTCTATGACTTACAGCTCCTTTTCCAACAGCCCTGTCCGCAAAAACAAGAGGGGCCACTTTAATTCCAATTAAATACCTCCAGCTAAGCAAACAGTGTGCAGCAGGGTCTGGGTACAGCGCGGCCGCCAGGCCCAGCCCACCGAGTCGCTGAGTCTAGACTCCAGATGTGATTTCACCAGCCTCCAGTGTTCCGTGGAAAAGGACTCTGGCTCTGCTGTGGGGTGCAGGACCCTATCCTGAGTCAGGATCCCACTCCCCACCTTGGTGTGTCCCTTGGTGTGGGGCTGGCACCGCATTCTGGGAGGCTCTGCATCCTCCCTGGCTTTGGGTGGTGGGAGCTGCATGCTCATGCAGCCTCCAGAGGCTCCTAGAGTGTGGGAGCAGGCTAGGGGGCATGCACAGAGTACCCCCTGTGCCAGCATCACCCTCCTGCCTCCCTGCTGCCCTGCAGAGCTCAGAACAGCTCGTGCCTGCTGTAGGTGTGGTGGAAGCGTGGCTGGGAGCTTTCCCAGGGCTGCAGGGAGCGGAAGGCCTGGGAAGGGGAGAGCGGGGTCACCCCTCACCCTGCCTGACCGATAAGCCAGGGCCGGCCAGGAGGAAGGAAGTGTGTTGGGCCCTGCAAGGAGCCGCCAGTGGAGCCAGTACTTCAGCGCTCCCCGGTTTGCTCGCCTGCTGCACCTGGGCCTGTGGCACCTCCGGTCCCACCAGGGCCGGGGCCACACGGCTCCGCTGTGTCTGGACCGCTGCAGGGCCACCTTCCCCTCTCTGCGGGGTCCCTCCGGCTCAGTGGGGGCTGCGGAAACATGGATGTGCTGGCTCTGGCAGGAAACCTCCGTCCACTTAACTGCGCCCAGCTAGGGCAGGGGCCAAAGCTGCCTGTTCTGCTGCCAGCAGATGTGGGGTTTGGGATGATCCTCACCCATCCACTCACCCGTGGCACCTCAGGGCAGTGGTGTAGATGCCCTTTGGCCAGGGGAGCTCCTGGGCACATGCCCCTTGTCCCAAACTCCCAGCAGGAATTGCAGTGGGGTGGGGTGAGCTGAACTGGGGGTGCCCAGGGTACAAACGTCAGGCAAGGGGAAGGTGATTTCATGTTTGGGGAGTGCTGGTGCCTTGATGAGGAGGGACACACCAGGGCTGCTTGCCTCTAGAGCCCTATGAAGCCTCCCCGCTGCAGCAGGGGTGCAGCTGGGTGACGATGAGTATGGGTGCTGCAGTTGTACCTCATGCTCCACTACGCAGGGTCGGAGATGCTTTGCTGTGATGGTGGGTGCTGGTGATGAGCGCTGGTGTCCCATGGAGTGGTGGGTGCTGGTGCTGAGAGCCGGGGTCCCATGTGATGATGGGTACTGGCAGTGGCGCCCGGCCGGCGGCTGCGAGCAGGGAAAGGAAGCAGCCCAAGGCAGCCCCAGCCCCGGCCGGCCGGCGAGGAGGGGCAGGAAGCTGGAATAAATCCCAGGAAGGGCTGCCTGGCTCCAGCTGGTCTGGGCTGCAGCGGATGGAGCTGGGAACGGGAAGGGAGAAGGCGGGTGGGGAATGCGCAGGGGCTTTCTCAGGCCTCGGCCCCTCTCCAGCTGTGCCGGCGGCCCCGGCACATCTGCAACTCTGGCTCAGCACTGTCATGCGGACATGGGGGGGTGGAGGCTCTGTGCAGCCTCAGGGCTGACCTGCGGATGGCACCGGGCGAGGGGATCTGGATGGAGCCCAATCCCAGCCAGGGCAGGAGCAGCACAAGTCTGGGGGTCCTGGTCACTGGTGGGGGCCCAGCCTGACCTGCGGTGTCCGTGCTGCACTCCAGCCCTGCATGCCGGACTGCAGGGTTGGGTGCTGCCGGTTCTGGGGTGCCGGCCGTACCCCGTCCCCCCGTCACAGCAGCACCGGCAGCTCCGCGGCCCCTCGGCGGCCTGGCGCGGCCGTGCCCTGTGTGGTCC
>VZTN01023725.1:4177-23387 GCA_013400515.1 Erpornis zantholeuca
GAAATGTCTGAAAACACTGAAGTCAGTGAATCCCATAATCATGAATTGCCTCTATGATACCATGCTAGCTGCTGAAATTCCCAGATGAGAAGGGCTATTTTAACATGCATAAGTAGTTTCACATTTTTTTTGGAAAGAGGATTCAGGCTCGTGACAAAGCAGGAACTTAGCTGAGAACGAGGGAGGAGAGTTACAGGCTGCAGTCCTAGAGATTTTGATATTGTAACAGTCAATATTGACTGAAGAAATGTACTTTATTTCTGTCTTTTATTTAAATTATCTAGTGCTTGAAGTGAACACCCACTCCACTGCAATCTCAGCCAGCAAACAGATGTCTAGCCCAGAAGAGTCTACAAAGCAGTTCCATATGTTCCCACTCTTCAGAACTGCATTTAAAGAACAAGTTGGAGCTTGATAAAGAATTTCTGCCCAATTTTGTCTTTCTATCACAATATATGAAATCCATAACTGTGCAGCAGTGGGACCCAAACCAAATATTTTATTCAGGCCTATTTTGATACTAAAGTAGATTGCCTGTTTCTGTTTTGTGCAGCAATGCCTCTCTACCTATAGTGTGCATGCTCAGCATGGGAGCTTTTGCCAAAGTTCCTCTTTTTAACTGCTTCAGGGAAAGACTTGTTGGTAGAAACGAAGCACTGAATTGGGAGAAAAAAACTCTCCTGGAAAGAAAGTGAGGGGGAAGCCATCTGAGAAATCATGCTTTGCTACTTTTAGTCCTGACTACATAAACAAACCCATCTAAATCTGAGTAAGGAACTGCTCTGCAAGCAGAATTTCTCAGATTGTCCTCCAATAAAAATGATGGCTCAAGGATTGTACCTAAGTATAGCAGCAAAGAATGAAGCTTTCTTCATATCTCAATTTCAATGTGGATGGAGGGATAACTTCCCTTTAAAATAAAATTTAAAAAAATAAAAAAACCACTTGGTTTTTTTTGTGGTGGGGATGGCCTTTTTTTCTATGTTGGAACAAAGCTGACCACAATGGGGGTGTTGAATCATGACAAAGTTTGTTGTAATACTGATAGTCTGCAGTAGATTTTCTGGAGGAAGAATGTAAAAATATATCTGTAAAAATCTCATTTATAAAAAACGAAAATTCATTCTGTGTATGAGAAAGACAAGAGCTAAATCATTCAAAATAAGGAATTCTATATGAAATTAACAGAAGAATTTGAGATTTGTCTCACTACCAGAGGTGAAGAAATACCCTTACAAAGAGACAGGGAGAAATCCTCTGCTGCAACAGGCATTCTTACTGGGAATCCATAGCCTCCATTTTAGAGCTACAGTAGAAGAACATCTTTGAATAAAGCTGGAATATCTTAAAGAATTTTAGTGAATTTAATCAGTTGAAGAATAATGTGGAAAAGAGCTCTTTGAGCTTACCCTACTGCTCTCCTTGGTCTAAATGTTTCTATATCAGGAAAAAAATGAAAAAGAAAAAAAATTGGAGATTTAAAAGGAGAGAGTAAAGAGATTTTCAGGCTTTGAGAAATTTGGAGACCTTAGAGTTAAACAAGAGGTTCAGGTCCCATGTATATGATTGATCAGCCTTCCAGCATTTTCCCAAAACCAACTGTTCACCTATAGTGAAGTGCTGTTATGGAGGTAATGTCTATCTCTTCCCAGACATAAGTTTTCCTTGCTCTTTTGACCTTGTCCTGCATTTTCCTAGTCTAAGTTCACCAGTGAAATGGCAGCATGTATATACCAGGATATGAGTTCAGAAGCATTAATCTCATGGGGCAGGTTACAGTCTTATCAGTGGGAAAATTTGTTTTGCATGTAAAGAGACACACATATAGCCAAATTTTAATGAAGGTAATAAATGGATTCCCTCTGATGTCAGCTAGAGTAAATATTTTTTACACTACTGAAACATCTGCTGATCGTAGAAGAATGTGATGTCATAGTCACTGTCTTCTCAAAATAGGTTTTATGGGTTGCACATTATGTTTTCATCCCATTGATGGAAATATATACATTAGCAAGGCAATAGGAAGCATAAGAAATCCAGAATTCAGCAGTCTGCTGTGTGTATCTGCCTAAGTTCTAATGAAGTCGAGGGGATAGGTTACAAATGTATAAGATAAAAAACGTAGGAATCAGCATTTCTTTTGATCATTATTCCAGCTAAGTAATGTATATTGTAGTAGAAAGTAGCTAAATACTACATGAATTTGCTTCTATAGACAAATAGAATTCTATAGAATTTGCTTCTTCAGTGTACAGATAGGGCACTGTAGACACAGTTTGGTGTCATTTATGCCTGGGTAGAGTGGTAATGCATGTCTAAATAGCCTATTGCAACACAGAATTAACCCTTATCCTATTCTTTTGTTAAGGCTGAGAAAACTTGTTCTGGTGTGCTAGATCCATCAGCAAAGGAAATGGTCTCTCTGAAACTCAGGTTCCTGGTCCAGTGCTTTGACAGTAAATATGGAAGTAAGAAGCAAATCTTCCCTGGCTCAAACACACATGACATGTTATTGATACAGAACAGAAGTGTATCTCCAAGTAGACGCAACAGAAACCAAAGCTGTAGCCAGCATTCATGGTAAATGAGACATGATGTCATCTCAGACAAGGTCATCAGTGTAAAAATGCCTTTTCTATTTATTTTTAAGATCTTTCTGTAGATGCTGGTTGTAGAAGGGAGCTGCTTCTCAAAATGCTACACAGTTGAATGAGGTTTCTGATAAGCTCTTTGAGCTGTTCTCTCTGTTTAAGACTCTATTCAGAAAATATTTTATACCCCCAAAAAATGTTCCTGAAAGAACTAAAAGTGATTTGAGTTCCTCAGTTTTTGTCTTTAACTGCTGGATATACAGAGCACAGATAGTCTGTCTTCTAATACACCTTATGAAATCTCACTGGATATAGTCATGCATACTAGTGTACATTTATGAAAAATTTGCTAATAATCTACTTACCTGATGTGCTAGATATTAATTTTCTTTAATATATTATCAAAATTACCCCTGCACACAATTTTTCTAGTATTGCATTTTTTCCTCAGAATTTCATTTGCACTTAAATGTGAATATAATTGACTATGAGACATGATTATACCAGCTGATGTGAGCAACTTAGTTGAGGTGAGCTAAGATACTTTGTTGAGGTGAGCTCAGATTTTTTATTTCTTTATTTCTTTGTGTTCCAGAGAGCTGCAGAACTTCCTAATTAGGTCTTTGGTGTACATACACTTTTGCATAGTCAAGGAACTGGTTTTGAAGAAATACAGTAAAGGTTTTTCTCAGGGCTTACCGCTTGCAGCTTTGATATGATTAGTCTCTTTTGTCTACAGTGATATAAGAGGAAAACAACAAAGAAAATAGATCCTTTCTTCCAATTTGTCTTCTTGAGAAACAAATAGGTCTATCATGAGCTGCCACTGGGGGTGGGCAGGTGGGAGAAAGAAGTGAGAGTGGAGGAACATCTTGAGAAAGCAAACCTGAAATTGTTGAAAAGCAAGAAGGGCTGTTGTTCTCGGGGAGAGTTTGGAAGAAAAACTGAAGGGCTTGGAGGGGGGTCATTCCTCATTTCCTTAGCAGGAGGTGGAGCCAATCTGAGGTAACCCTAAAAATGGTATCTTTTACAGTTGAATTTTCCGATGGAAGCATCAGTGGATTGGTCTCTGGTGGAAATGAGACTATGAAGGACTTTTCCTTTGAGAGTGCAGTGAACCAGAGATGAATAGCACACAACTTGAGGAAGGTCTATTTGGGAGCCTTGGATGTGAGAAAGAAACATGCATGTCTAGACCATGAAGACTCTCTTCTGTGGCAGTTTGAGTTAGGAAAGAGAAAACTCAAAGTGACTGGCAGCCAGAGAGGAGAAAGGCGTTAAGAGGTGAGAGGAAAGCAGAGTCTTTGGGGAGCAATTGGTTTCATTGCATTCATTTTGTTTGTGTTTTTCCATCAGTGGGGAATGACCATAAGTCCACCTGCAGCTTTGGTCAGCACTGCATGATTTTTCTGTCTGCATACCACAGAGATGAGTGTTTCTGATTTTCAGCAACAGAACAGAGGGAAATCCCATGTAGCCCACACAGTATCTGAAAATGTACACAGTGGGAAATGGGACAAAGACTTTTGGATACTATTCACTTATAAATGCCTTTTATAGGCATTGACAGGGAGTGCTTGCCTTCTCCATTGTGGGAAGAGCTGAGAGACTGAGGGTCATAAAGGTGGACTCCAAAGCCTTTCTTAAAAATTAAATTTTTACCCCTTTACAGTTTGCTTTATGATACATGCAAAGCTCTCATATATTCGAAGAGATTCTACATTAAAGCCTAAATTGAAAATAGACAGTATACTATTCAAGAAAGAGTGATATTTAAACACTCTTTAAATTGTCCTTTTAGGCTATCTGTCCTCATATTGAAAGCATGGTCCTCTCCTCTATGGTTTTTTTTTTTGTTATCATCAGTTTTTAGGTCTCCACTTCTTTATTTAACCTCTAAATACAACTATGGAAGTCAGTTCTTGTTACCTCTAATATATAGGCCAAGTTACTTCATCTAGTGTTTTCTGTATGACCCTAGTTCTTTCTATCATGGAGGCAATATTTTTAAAAGATATAGAAAAAGTGTATTAATTGTAAAAGTATAGAATTGCAGATGATGTAAATTTTGAATGTTAAATCCTTTGATTTATACCTGACTGTTGCAGAACAGAATGAAAACTGAAGTGGAATAACAGTGAAAACTTCCAGAATGTTCTTCCATTTTGTCTCAATATTGCCTGTGGCTGAAATCAAGACACCAGATAGACCTTGCATGTGGCCCTAGCTGAATGCTCCATTTTCTCATCTTTGCATCCTGATTCCCTGCAGATTTATCTTTTGCTAGTCCTGGCATATTCCATTTTCATCTTTTCTTTTTTATTTAATGACCTGTCCCAGAAGCACAGCTCAAAGATGTGAGACAGTTAATTCCAGGAATGCAAATGCTTCTTGAATAGTTTAAAAGAGGGTAGAATAACAAAACCTTCTGGACTGGGGGTCTCAAATGTGTATGATACTCGGTGCCTTTGATGTAGCTTATCAGACAGGACCATTTATTCAAAATTATGCACTACCTAAAGGAGCCAGCCAGGCTCCACAGTCAATTTTAAAGGAAGTAGGATAGGGTAGTCAATATGCAGATGTTATCATTCTCTTTCTCTGCGTACTTCTCCATTCTTTTTCCCCAGTTTTCTGCATGAGAATGAACTTTAGTGAGGTGTAGTTACAGAATTAATATCACTCCCACTGTACATTATTTCTCCTGGAGACACCTTAATTTTGGAAAGTATGTCATTAAACAAAGTGTAAGGTAAATCTTCATGTGGAAAACAAACACAGGTGAGGTCAGGAAAGGCAAAATCTTTAACTAACTGGAGACATTTAGGCTACTTTCATGAAATAAAAAAAATTAGGCTAATATTCTATATCATTTATATTCCTAAGGCAAGCTATTTGCTCACTGTGAATGGTTGAGTGTAAATGATAATATTAATTTGCCCTCCAAACAAAACAGTTACCTATAATTTGGTGTTAAAAACCATTATTCTTGTCCTAATACATAGAACTAGTACTAGTACTGTGCCCAATACTCTTAAAATTATATATATATATTAAAGCACCTTTAGTTCAAGAGTATCTTCCTGAATAAAGTGTGATCCTAAGCACAGTGAACATCAAGTGCAGCTACAGTCTTCACAGAGGTGTGAGAGTTCCTCTGGCACAGTCCAGATCTGAGAGCACTTGGGGGTAGAGAAGGTACATGAATGAGGAGATTGTTCTCAACATGAAAACTGGCTCACTCAAACATGCCATTTCAGAAGCCTGTTGGGGAGTTATTAAAGGAAACACTAGGGAGAAATGCTCCATCAAATCACAAAGGTAGGTAATATATAAGGAGAGAACAAAGGCAGGTGTGAACAAAGTTGTGGGCACTGAATTTGAATAGAAAATATTTGTAAAAACACTCTGAATTACTCAAACATATCTGTTTACATTCAGACCTTGAAAATAAGTTTGTCTGAATGACAAGCACCATCCAGTGAGACCAATTTGTGTAAAATTTATGGTTATTTTTGAAAGGATACTTGGATGCTTTCATCAGATATAAATGCATAATTTCTGTCTAATTCCCTCCCCAAAACTAGGGTATCATGATTGAATTATTATAACCCTTAGTACAGATAAATATTTATATTGTCAAGACTTCTAAGACTTTTCTGTTCATCAGTAGGTAGCAGTTGCTGGTTAGGTCTACAGTAGGTTTTATTGTGCTGTTTAACTGCCCGTTCCATGGTGGTCTAAGCTTTTTTGTGACAAATGACTGCATGCAATTTGGGTGCTATATCATTAAGACAAGGAGAGGCATTTATATTTTCCTCTATGTAATGTTACTACTAGTGTGCATTCACGTTGGGGGAATGATTTGCTTATTATGACAAATAGTACATTTTCAAGTATTTAAAGATCTTTTTTGGAAAGAGTCCCTCCTCTATGTATATATTGAAGGTATTGCTGGGACACAGCATGAGAACTTATGGTATAGTTATCTGAAAAAACTTACCCACTCCCTATAACATGTTTAGATTGCTTTTTTAAACTCTATAAAATTTTAGCAAGCACTAAACATAGAACTTCATTCATCATCATGCAAGCAAAGGCTGCCAAAGGAAGCCTACTCTTCCTGAGCTAAAAGTGGCAACACTCCAGTATTGGCAGAAATCAAATGAATCATTTCCTGCTTTTAGTTTTAGATAAATAATCAAAAAAGATTGTCTACAGTCTGATCCAAAAGTAATTATTCATAGCAAGGAATAAGACTACAGCTACAAAGACTTTAAGTGGGGAATGTTATCCTGTTAATTAGTTGACTGGAAAGGCCCTGAGGAACCTACGGTGAGATCAAAATATTAAAATCCAATTTGAAACAAAATGTTAAATAATCATATTGACTTTTAAGTAGAGTAACCTGAATTCCACTGAGAAACAGAGAAGTTAGCAGATTTAATTTGCTCTTGATGCACTGAATGAACTTGGTCCAACAGGCTCCTGGTGGATCTGCCTCCTCTCTGTGGGACAGAGAAGGCAAAGCAGACAGAGCAGGGGCAGCAGCTGCCCCTGTAGAGAGTGGGGAGTAGTGACTGCCGTGAAGAATTGCTATTTGTGAACTCTCTTTTGTTCTGTCAGTTCTTCCTCCTCTAGTCTCCATCATAAAAGGTGCATCTAGACTGCTGACAGGGTGATGGCAGGCTACATTTGGGTATGTATGGTAAGGGGAGACCTAATTAAAGGGGTTGGAGGAGAAAATAATGGGGTAAAGGAACCCTGCAGCAACAAATGGGCACTGGAAGATGTAATGAATGGATGATGCAGGTTTAAATCAGTTCCTGCCTATTGCCCAGGCCTCTGGCAGCAGGCGGTAGCTGTACTGATATGGCCAGCACCCCAAAATCCACTCTGATATGGAAGTTCTTTAATAATGCCTGACTTTGTCTATTATAAAATGGATTATTTATTAATAGACACAAAACTAACGGACATAAGACTTAAAACAGATTATTACTACACAAGGGTAAGACAAAAAGGGCAATACTACTATGTACACATGGAGTTAAAGGTACCATAAAATTACAGCTAGCTAGGAAACAGTACAACTTAGGATCCAATTCCTGAATGGGGTAGACATCAAAATCCTCCCTCTCAATCCCTGGGGAATTAACATGAAGCTGCATCCAGCTCCAAGGAGAAATCTCCTCACAGTCCTCAAGGAGGGTGTAAGAGACTTCTGCTCTGTGCTAATTTGTGTGAGCTTTTATAGACATAAAAACTGTGTCTCTTGGTCACCTGTGTTTATTTTTCTTTATCTCTTCCCACATCTGTCCTCATACCAGGATGTGTACTTGGTCTTCACCCCCAGATTCTCAGGAGCCTGGAGGTGACCTCCTGCAGGGCTCTCTGGCTCCTGCTGGGCTATCTGGCTCCTTCTGGGCTCTCTGGCTCCTGAAGGGCTATCTGGCTCCTCCAAGGCTAACTGGCTCCTCACTGGGCCATTAATCTGGCCTGAGTTATCTCTTCCAAATGCCCCAGCCGTGAGAGAGGGGGAACATCCTGCCACAGAAAATGGACAGAAAATAGTGGTCAGACCAGGGCATAAAATCAGACATCGAAGGAAGAGACTAATGGACACAAGAGAAGAGTTGAGAAGGTTTCTATTAAGGGAACTGCTAGAACTGTGTTGGGAAGAGGGGCAGGGTCAGTGACACAAAGGATGACATGAGGTAGGGAGAGGCCAGTACTCAAGGCCTATAAGAACCCCTGTGATGCTCATGTGCCACAGAGGCTCAAAACTCATGGATAAGGTATGCCTCTTCCTCAGTTGTCTTACCTGCCTGACCTAAATGATGACAACCTCTAGGAGCCTGGGAGGAGTGCAGACAAATGAGCTATCTTGACTTATTTGATGCTGAAGAGCAGCTAGTTAATAAATCCTGGAGCAAAAAAAAAACAAGGAAAGCCCGAAGGACAAATCATGGAGTCCTGATCATCGCTTAATGCCTGATTAATGGTCGGCTTCAGTGTTTATAAGCTGATAAAAAATGGTTAAATCAAATTTAAAGAAATAAGTAAATTTGCATTAGCTATTCTCTTAAAAAGTAGAAGTGATACTTTTGGTTTTCTTCCAGGTGGCAGTAGCATGACTTTGCAATCAGCACTGAATGCATACAAGATCCAACCATCACCCGATCTACTTCTTGAGCTCTGTGAGTGTTTCTCACAGCTCTGTCAGCTGCACCCTGGCTGTCCCATGGGAATTGCCACAGATGTCAGATGGTCACTTTGCATAGTATCTTCCTGCTTTTGCAACAAAATTCAGTATTTTTGCAACAGCTGCATATAATGGAGTCCAGTTCTGCAACCAGCCCAGTATGGAGGTCCTCTAGTAGGAGCCCAGTGCCCACAGGAAACAAGAGTAGAGCCAGTCTGAATAGTGTCATTTATGATGATGTACTCCTACAGTCCATGTTGTACCTATCAACAGTGACAGTAAAATCACTGTACAGCTGGCATTCTCAAACACTTACCCAGCTCTGAAAATAAACTGGCCACATCTGGGCAGTCTCCCACTCCCTTATGGGAATGTCATGGGATTGGAAAAGTGAGCCTTCACAGACACATAAAGGGAGCGAATCCAGTCATCTGACTCTCAACATTGGTTCTGAATCATGAAATATTTCTCCATAGTGAGTGGTTTAGAAGAAGACCAGTAATTTATACATGTAATATAAAAATTATATACTGAAGATTTGTGGCTAAATCTAGTCAAGGACTTCTGTTTAGGACTTTGATTGTACGACAGAAATTGATAAACTTGTCTTTCCTGGGTTTATGACCCAAACCTCCAGCATTCTTACACAAATCACAAGATTACAAGTCTGAAGGGAACATTTCTCTGAGATTTTGTTTGGATCTGAGTGAGGCATTTTTCACTCAATCTAGAATCCAAATCACAAGGGTATTCTTGGCATAAGGCTTACAGTTGAAACCACTCAGAAATACACATGAGTAGTGACTTGATATGTGGTTTTGGATCATTTCAAAGAGTAGAAGGTGTGATTTGCTGTCATTTTTAGGATCCAGACTATTAACTCTTTTCATGTCACCAGGAACAGAAGCATAGTGTGATGTCTTTATAACTCGTATCAGTAGACATTTTGAAATCAGCGCCAAGGCATGGGTGCCAAAATGTTCAGACTATAACTGCAGAACTAATAACTTGCCAAATTGGGTGATTTTTATGACCAGTCATGCAATATCTACTTTTCTTTGTGCCTGAGCTGCTAAAATCAAGTATTACATAACAATGTAATTTCTTTCAAAACAATAAAACAATGCATTGGTTGAGTGTCTACTTTCATGGTTGCCAACAGAAGCTTAAAAATGTGACCATACTGTAGACTAAGAATAACAAAACAAAAGACACTTTCTTCTTAAATTTGAAGTGCCAGCCAGCCTCGTAACTTTTGGTCTCTGACTCATGATTTTTTAATGCTTGGAATTGGCAGTATTGTACTAATATGTTTTGTATCAAAATTCAACTTCAGAAAAACATAACTTTTTCCGTCTCGAAATTTGTAGGTCAAGAGGCTACAAGTCATGGATGGAGGGGAAAAAAATGAGGGTTCCCTCTCAAAACAAGACCTTTTGATATTGTTTTTTCCTAAGGAATGAATCCCTGACAGAGGACCCGTATTTCTGATATTTTCTTGTGGGGCAGAGCTTGCCTGACAGGGTGATTGTGGCTATGCAGAGGCGTTCCTGTGTCGCCTCCACGTTATGACACCACAGACAACTCCACTGGGAAGTGCCAGTTCAGAGTGCCCAGAAACTACCTTCCCTCTGTGCCCAGCCCAGAGCTGTGGGTGAATACCACATTTCTGCTCACAGTAATGAAACCCAGTATCTTCCAAAATAAATATTGTTTCTTGGTTACTAATATAAATAAATGTATTGCACATTACATTTTTGGACAAGAATGTGCAAGACCAACATTTTTGAAGCCTAAAGGAGAGGTCC
Organism: Erpornis zantholeuca; assembly: GCA_013400515.1. Classification (NCBI taxonomy): domain Eukaryota; kingdom Metazoa; phylum Chordata; class Aves; order Passeriformes; family Timaliidae; genus Erpornis; species Erpornis zantholeuca. The sequence goes on from VZTN01023725.1 coordinate 14,782, forward strand.
TCCCTCTGTTTCCCTCCAGTCCTTTTACAGGGAATCTTCCACTTGAGTCAGTGGGAATTTACAAGACTAAAAACTACAGAAGCACCCCAAAGTACTTCAGGGTTTTGGTTTTTTGTCTGAAAATAAGTATGGTATTTGGATAAAAATTTTATTTGAGAAGGTGGAACAACTCTGGTATTTCTTTTTTGCTAGCATTATTTCTTTTAAATAGTTGTAAGTTCTGTAGTTTGTAGTTCTCCAAAGGGAAACAGTAATGATTTGTTCACTAAATGGAAAATTAAAGAAGACAAATAGCAGAGTTAAGAGTATGATTTATTACAGTTCACATCCTACTGTATGTCCACAAGTTCTTTTAAAGCTTTTCATAGGAAACAAAACCTAGATTCACTTTCTCACTGAATTTAAAACTAATTATTTTTCAAGAAGTTCTACTTTTCCTCTCACTTCATTTAGACTTGCAATAATGGCATTCATAATGCTCGTGATAGATGGTAGTGCTGGGAAGAAAGAGACAAGGAGAGAACAAATATTTCCGTATATTAATCATCAGTCTTTAAAAGCCAAATAATTGGTTTTGGGTAGGGAATGGGACTAAATTGTATTCTCATTCTTAAAGCTAAATCTGTGGTTTGTAAAGAATTAGTGATAGATCAGCTTTAACACGTAGCTGTTTGGATTGTGTTAAATTAATCCCTGGAAGACATAAAAATGCTGTGTAAATACTTCATGCCTCTTTTAAGTGTATAATACAGTAAGAAATTTAATAATAGCAAGCTGTCTCATCATGGTTGTATAACACTGTGTCACCTTTTTTTACTTGGTGGAAACCAATGTGGTTCCATTGTCAATGACTTTGTTTTCTTTTTAATTAAGTTATTTCTTTTCTGTTTTTCCAAAAGGTGTTGATTTGGAATGTGGTATTTTAAAGCCAAAAAGCCAATTTCTCAGCTGATGTTCCATGCCTAGTTTCAGAGCTCGTGTGTGTGCTTGTGGAGAGAGGCACTTTAAAAAATGATTTAGGGTAAACTTTCTACTTTCTCCCATGCCCCACTGGGAAAAAACCTCTTGTCAATGCTATTCTCTAAGCAGTTCCCAAGCAGTGTCTGGGAGATGCTGACACCATGCCAGCAGTTTAAACTTCCTGTTCTCGAGCACTATCACCTAGAAGTACCTAATATATCTCCATTTTTTTGTAGACACCTTTGCAGAAACACACATGTTATTAGGACTGCTACAGCTTAGATGGGTAGAGTCAAGTTGTAGACTTCCATTGTTCAGACAAAAGTCTGTATTTCAAGAGTTTAAGAGAAATGGAAAAAAATTTTCTGCTAATTCCCACTTTGCCTGTATTTCTTTTAATAGCAGTATATTTAAGGTATAGCCCAAGAAGTGGGAACTGAATGGTGATTTGATCCCAAATCCTAGAAGCGCCTCTTTACCATCCACAACAAAGGGACCATGGTCATGTTACTTGAAGTAGTCCAAATGATTTTCATGCAAAGCAAAGCCTAAGATGTAGCTGTTTGAGTGACTAAATTTCATGTGCAAATAAGAAGTGTTAGTTCTGGTTTAGTCTGTATTTATTAAGGACTGAGATTATCTATAACTAGCGGTGTGGTATTTATTTTGCTGTCTGCTCATGGCCGGATATGTTCCTTCAGGCACTTCCATCATAAGGTGTTCCTTTTATTTTTTCTACACAATTGCTTCCCTAAAGGATTTTTAGAATACTAAAACAAGATGCTGTTTATTGACCAATGGCTAATTTGAACTGCAACTTTGGCAGCACTCAGAAATTTGACTTTAAATCGGGAATGATATACACTTACTATGGTTGGTTAGAAATGAAACATGCTCCATGAGCATACAATGGAAAATCAGGAAATTAAGGGCTTGTGATGTGTAATTGGTAGGCTGAATCTCTTCTGGTGTTCCACTTCATGTTTGTCAGGTCTCATTATAAATTCAACATCCCATGTGAGGATGACTTCCAAAAGTGTAAAATTAAACTATGGACAAACCTTTTCTTCCTAGAAAATTTCTAATTTTCTTAGTGAATGTTTTAAAACCTGTGTTTTTGTTAGTAAATTAATAAATAATTTCCTGGTGTTAGATGCCAAAAGGTAAAGCAAAAATTAGTGTAAAGACACTGTATGAGTGTCACACAGGAGCTATATCATACAGGGAGAAATTAAAGAAATATGTGATTCTAAAATACAAAAACTTGTCTCATCTACATGAGCAAAATGAGGTCTAACTCTGTTAATTTAGGTACTATTTCTTCGTAATGTAAAAATTACAAAAAGCACAAGACAAATCACAACAGATACAAAATCCACAGTTTCTGTTTAATAATCCATGCAAAGTGGAGCCACCACACACCTTGGGAGCCATTTTAAAGTTTAGCTAGAATATAGGTACAACAAAGTCCTGAGTCAAAGAAAAAGTTATTTCATTTCAGTTATAAACCTGAAAACGTTGGATGAAAATTGTGGAAGAAAGATCAAAGACCAAGTAGCTGGTGGATGTAGTGGTCAGACAGGAATTTGAGGAACACATAGAGCATCGCTAACCTGAAAGCATTCACAAATCATCAATCAAGTCTGGAATGTCATGAGTTTGGGGAATTTTTGATATAATAAACATAGGACCTGTTTTGTCTTTTAAATGCTCAAAATCAGGGCATTTTTGAACCTTTTTGAACCTTTTTTTTTTTTAATCGGGTTGTGAACCATACTGTTATGTTTGGAAAGAATGAAAGCTAAGAATCTTACTGCACAGGAAAAAAAAAGAACTTTGAGAAAACACTTGTTGGGTGACTTGCAATAAAGGTCATAAAATTTGGCAGTGCAGAGATAGAATAATCTGGAAAGCTGTAGTTGGGAAAAACTGTTGGAAGTAAGTATGTGAGAAACTGAAAATAGAATTTTATAATTTTTATAAAAATGGCAGTTATGGATGGACCTGAACCTGAAAGCTTAGAATAAGCTTAGAATTTTTACACTTGATTCACTCACAAATTATTCCTGCTCTATTAAAAATATACTTACTTGCAAATTATCAAGAAACCATCTGAGTTTTTAATTTCATCTATGCTTTTATCTTGTAGGATTTGTCTTATACTCTATTTTGTTGTCCTGTTTAGAAACAGAAATAGTGTCAGGCACTATGTCTTTAGTATAACATTTGTAGAGCTGAGGAAAATCCTTTTTTTATCATGGATTGTAGAGTATCAGAAAGGTATAAGAAGTAAAATTTAAAGCATACAATCAGGGATAGACAATCATTGTTTTGTTCACTCTAATTTAATAAGATCAAAAACTCTTAATTAGGGCTATTATGTTTGACTACTGAAATTGTTAGTGATCTAGACAGGCAGTGAACAAATTTCCTGCTTTGTAGTGGAGTCAAAAACTGCTTCAAACTCTAATCAATAGTAGTTGATATTGGAAACTGACCTTATTTTTGATCAGAATAAAAAAATGTTGTGTTTATATTCCAATTCAGAATTGGAATTTTTTTTCCATTAAGACTTTTTAGCAGTCTAAGAGAAGGAATCCAAGCTGCAAAGGCTTTTTTGTCACTTCATTTTTGACTACTATAAATGTTTGCTAAACTATTATTTTATTAATCTGTTTTTTGTAAGGAAAAGCCTCACTCCCTCTTTTCAGCTAGGGAATTAAATGTCACATTTCCGATTGAAGGACATATTTTATGGAGAAGTTATAAACCCTAAAATTAAGTTTGCAATGGAAAATGTGACAAGCTTAACTGTGGCAATGGTAAAAATATATTCTTAACAACACATAAAGAACTATATATGTATATGAAATGTATTTTCAACCCACGATATGTTTATTACCACTTAAACACTTAAAAATGGAGAAAAACAGCAGTACTCCAACTGTCTACTAAATATTTTTAATATAGCCAGAACACATTGAAAACTGTAGGACTGAAGAGTATATGGTAAGTGTTTAAATAACATCAGGTGTAATAAAACATTTCATTTGAAATGTTATGCAGGTGATAAAACTGTCATGCAGAATTACTATTTTGGTGTGTTTTGAAAAAATATAATTAGGAGAAAAGACATAGGGAAAATTTAATAACTAAAGAAAAACCTGTGAAAATGAAGCATATTTATATTGGTTCAAGTATTCAGAATTTTGCAGGAGATCAGAGCCTTGATTAACAGCTGAGTTTGACTGCTGTGGCACATTGTGGTGGGACTGGACACTTCCATACTCACAGGTATCAAGATGTGTGAAGAATTTGGTAGCTCATGACACATGCTCCTGCTTGCTTACCAGCCAAGCCAATGAATCTAGGAAAAGAGGTAATAAAGGAAGTTTTTTCTCTCCTTTCCACCGTTTCCCTCTCTTGAGTGGAGAGAGGAGGTGAATTGAAAGTTATATGAACCTCCTGCAAGAGAGTGGCAGAGAGCAAGAGGGGTTAAAAAGGAGAGGAAAAGAGGAAAGAGGGATACATTTAAGATTAATTCACTAAAAATTAAAAGAAAAAAAAGGAAAGAAGTGAAATGGAAAGAGATATAACTCATGGGAGGTGACTCTTTGGATGAATAATATAGTCTGTCTACTTCTTAGACAAATGTTGGAAAATAAGTGTGTTCTACATGTTGCCTTGTAGGTGGTTTTTTTTTTTTTTCTTGTTTTTTTTTTTTTGTGAATGGACAAATAGGCTTGAGGGAAATTCTTAACGCCATTTTATGATTTTTATATAAATGACACTTCGAGGACAGCAAGGATAATTTTAGAATTTAAAATAAAGCCATCACCATCATTATTGATTCAATATCCCTTCAGTTGCCAGAAGTTCTACCGATTGCTCTCTGTTGTCATAGACTGTTTTTCTTATTTAGTTGCCTATGATAAATCATCCCTTCCATTTCAGAAGGAGCAAGAGAATCTCTTGCTCTTGTTTCCTGTCATACTAGCATCGTCCTGAATACTCAGTCCTGTTCTCTTTCAGAATTACTTATTTAGTTACCTTGTCTGCCTTTGCTGGCACCAAAGACTTACTGTGCAAGAAGAAAGGTCATTTCTGTCTGGTAAATAATAACCCTAGTTATTATTTTGAGAGGAGGCATGAGCCACTGCTACTTTCTCTATGATTTTCCTTAAGGCACAAGATGTTTTCACTGCTTTGCCATTTCTTCTTTCTCCCCAAGGTCGGTTTCATTTTCAGTGGATACACTTAGACAAGTCTTGGACTTGATTCAGTTGAAATTACTGTATGTTTGGCCTCTGTATCATGGAAGCACAAGCAAAGCAGCTAAACACTGTGGAAATTTGTTGTTCTCTGTTTTCTCTGGCCATGTATAAAGTTCTTCAGTGCAGAAGCTTAAACATTTTGCTTTGAATTGAGGCCCCTGGAATTAAATGCTTTGTGGTCTTATGCTAAATTGTAGACAGAATATAAATGGGCCATTGCTTCTCAACACTCTTCAGAGTAGCTGTTTTTTTAAATTTTTCATTTTTTTTTAACATCATGTAGTTCAGTATAAGATTCAGGCTCTGTCTAGACACAGGAATAACCCAGCTTCTCTTGTCTCTATGGGGACGAGATCCTAACAAGTCTGACAGGTGGTGAAAAAAGTTAAGCCTCTGTCTTTCCATATTCACAGATACTCTACAAAATTAGAATCAGTTTCAAGAACAGTGATTTAAAATAACTAGGGAAGGTCTGCTCTGCCTTGAATCACATCAGTAGCTGGATTTCCCTTTTGGCTAGTGACTGAGAATAGCAAACCAAACTGGTCTTGACAGTGTCATGGTGGCGTGCTACAACTCTAGCTTGCTGGTCCTCTCACTAATCTGTGATGTGTAAAGAAGAGGATATCCAAGGACACATGCTGGGATTAATTAAATGTTGCCCAGCATATTTTAAAATTACTTAGCCTAGAGGAACAAGGGTCTGTTTTGTAGTCAAAACAGTATGGCATCATACTGCACAGTGTGAAAAACGATGCTGTCTGAAAGGTTTTGGAGAACCAGACCCTGCTAGGCATAGTCTGGGGCAGAGTTAGAGTTGCAGGAATTTCAGAATCAAGGTCAGGTGTCTGTTAGTCGTGACATCACTACATTCAAGGTTATCTCCCCTTCATTGTGCCCCTTTGGTTGGTGAAAGACAAATTAGTGAAGTCTATGGATGGAAACACTAGTTTCGATTTATAGTTTTCCTTCAAAGACTGATCACTTATTATGAAATGTTTAACTTGTGACAAAAAAACACATTAAGTATTTCTTGCCTTTGTTAAAATGGCTGATGATCTCAATTATTTAATAACCAACATCACTGTTGGTTAATGAAGAAAACTTGTGCAGTATGTGCTGGTTTTGGCTGGGGTAGAGTTGATTTTCTTCACAGTCGATGGCACGTGGCTGTGTTTTGGATTTGTGCTGAACACAGGGATAATGGAGATGTTCTTACTGAGCAGGGCTTACATAGAACCAAGGCCTTTTCTACTTTTTTGTGCTACCACACTGGCGAGGAATCTGGGGGTGCCTGGGAATTTGGGAGGAGATGCAGCCAGGACTGGTGACCCAAACTGACCAAAGGGATATTCCAGGCTATGTGACATTGTGCTCAGTGTATAAAGTAGGGGAAGAAAGAGGAAGAGAGGNCATATTGAGTCAATTTTGAATTAAGCTACCCAAAATACAGGTGCTTAAGTATCATATGTTTTAAAACACTATGGGGAGCTTAGCTGGAAATATATGGCAAGCAAAGACTGGTAAAAAATACTAAAGTACATTTAAATTAATATTTTTGACTATAAAATGGAATGATTTACTATTTATTACTTACAAGAAGTTTTTAATCCTTCCATACACTTAATATTCTGCTAGAGGTATAGTGGGGGAGTACTGGTGTTTTAACCACACTTAAAGCTATTTTAGAAAAGATACCATCACATTAATTTGATTTTCTAAATATCTTTTTGTTTTCATTTTTGTCACTATATTTCAGATTCTTTTCATGGTGACAATAGTTTTTTAGAGGCTGACCTATAGCTTTCTGTAAAAAAACCCAATATCAACAAAATGTTAACCAGACTCTGTACCACACTCTGGTACAACTCAGCAGAACACGGGAAGTATGATGGTCATTGTATTTTCTTGTTATTATAAACATATTTCTGAAATTTATAGAAAACAGTACATTGTCTCTACTATTCTCATAAACAATGTGGCTATTAGTAAATTTAAATAAGAAAATAATACCAAAATTGACATAAGAAACTTAATAAATAAATGTGAACCAACCAGAATACAATTAATCAGTACTTGTTAATTTAATTTTGTCTCTTTGTGACTCATGCTTGCATAACATGCTGAACATATTTTGCATGTAAGATCTGAGTTTATTTTCACAACACTGAGTGAGATACCATTAATTGCTACTAGGAAGAGAGATGGAAAGTATAATTAGAAAAGTGGTACAAATCTCTATTTAGATATGTTCAAGGTACTTCAGCATCTTTGATTCCAGAGCAGAGATGTAATATTACCTGTTGTTTACTAGAACTGCTTGACAGAAAAAATTTGTGAATTAATGTCTATTGTCTTATCAAATCTTGCACAATTTGTGAGTCAGGTTTTGACTGTCCAAAGGAAAATGAGCTAACTGTGGTCAAAGTAATCTGATCATTTAGAAAAATAGCAGCTCCATTAAAATGTTGCTATTCAACCTAACAGAACAGTACTTATGACTGCATGGGTAGAGAAAAAAGCCTTGAGTAAAAATGCTGTCTACACTTTTTAAAATGAGTTGGATTAGTGTAGTTATAATTATTCAAGATATAACTTTGGTAGGAAAATACCTCAATTCCATGTTTTTAGTCTTATTGGGTGGGCAAAAATTAAATGTTTTCCAGTGATGTACTTAAAGCTGGGCAGAGAGACACTGTTCCGGTCAGCCCTGTTGCAAATTGTCTTGACATCTGGTTCCCTTATTTGCTGTTGTTTTGAAGATCATATAATCAGTGTTTTAACTACATACAGGCATATATATATTAATGGACACTGGAGACAGGTCCAACCTATTAGAAATCTAGGCACAACAGGGCTATAAATGTTACTTGATACCTTATAAAGCCCAAGATACCTGACCAATGCCTAGGCTCTCTTGCTTGATTTAGTCAGGTGATAACATATGTACACTCATGCTGGCTATTTCAGCAAGTGTCAAACGTTCATGCTAAGTACTACATAAATTATCACCTAATTAAGCTCTGTTATGGTTTGGATTGGGAGGGAAGTGTAAACTTGATTCTCCTTAGAGAGCTATATGCAGAAATATGATGTAGAATTCATTTTACCAGATTTTTTCAGATTTTTTGGAAGAGAGAACTGGAAGGGAACCTTGACTTCCTTAATTAAATCCTTTTCTGCTCATGAAAATTCTAAGAGGTTAATTTGGTTTTATGTGTACTTCCCCATTATATTGTAGAGATGTCAGAAGCACTGTTCTGGCACAGTTTATACCCTATTGCCTTTCTAAAGTTCTCATGCTTCTCATCGACATCGACGGTTACTGAATTGTAATTTATGAATGCAAAAAAAAATTCACCTGGAGGTATG
>VZTN01023726.1:0-26890 GCA_013400515.1 Erpornis zantholeuca
CGCATCCCCGCCCCGCATCCCCGCCCCGCATCGCCCTCCCGCCGCCCGTGCGGGGCTGCCCCGGTCCCGGCTCCGCGATGCTGCTCGGCGTTATCCCTGCCCCCTCGCTCGATTTTCCCTTCATTTAACCGCGCAGCCCCCAGCGCCTGTAGGATAAACTCGGAGCGCGCTCTGGTATTGGCTTCGAGTCAGGAGTGTCTGGGAGCCTTAATGAGAACCAAGTGTAAGGCAAGGCTCAGCCACCTGTCCGCGGGATCCCCGGCCAAGCGCTCCGGGCTCCCATTAATCAATGGATCTGCCTCTTGGAAAGTCTCTTTAGCATGCTGGACCTCTCCCCCAGGACGATTGCAGAGCGGATTTGGGGACCTGGAAGCCCTCTGGTAATTTTTCTAAGCCAGGCAGCAAAGCAGGGCTGGTACTGCCGGCAATTCTGCGATTTCAAAAACGCTACAAAAACCTTTGCAGGGAGAGAAAAAAAAAATAAAAAATCCAACAACAAAAAAAAAACCGAGTAGGAAAGAAGCTCTTTATATTGCAGGTCTGCAGTCCTGCCCTCTCTCCCCAGGAGCAGCACCTCTCCCACCCCCCTGCTTCCCGAAGATCTAGCTGCTTTTCGAGGGAAATTAGCTTAGGGGAGGATATTTTTTCTTTCTTTTTCTTACAGACATGAGTTGCTTTGATTGCCTGGAAGCATGATTTCCTGAAACCTGCTCCTTTCTGGCTCTTGCAGGGAGGTTCACAATAAAATGTATTGTGGTTTTGAGCTGGGTTTTATTTAAGAAAATGCCATTCTGGGTTGTTCTCTTTCATGAGGCAGATGGAGAAAGAGATGAAAGGCTGACACTTGGGATACTTCATTTCTGCTCTTTAATTGTGGGTCGTGTCTTTAGTCTTCCCTGGGAACCGAGGGGAATTGGAGTGGAATAAATGAAAAAAGGAGAAATAACGGCTGTTAATTGCATTTTTTTGTTTTTGAAGCCTTTAATCTCATTCTTCCAGGAGCGGTCCTGTAAAAGGGGATATTTAAATACGCTGCTTTTATAGATCCAGGAACACTACTGGTTACTCCCTGTGCAGTGCTTGCTTCGGTGTAAGCCAGGCTCCCTTCCAAGACGGGCTTGGAGTGGTGTCAGGTGCAGCCACTGCAAACCAGTGCAAAGTTGTGGTTTTGCAGATAAAAACCGAGCTGGGAAGTGAACCCATACCACATTAATACTCCTATTAATCAAATAAAACTTCAGGCTCCAGTCCCTGCAGTCACTGGTGGTCGGTGTCACCGAGCTGAGGGGATGCTGGAGCAGGTGTGAGCTGTGGAGCCCAGGAAAGGAGCCCCTGCTGCTGGTTCATGGGGCTGGGTGGGAGTTGTGCTTAGTGCAGCGTTTGGTTGCTTTCTAGGATGAAGGTATCCAAGTGGAGGTGGAGCAGCATGTCCCTCAGTGCTCAGCTGCAGCTGAAAGGCACACTGGCCCTTCTTCTTGTGGGCAACGTTGTGTTTGTCATAGCTCAGGTAAGGGTAACAGGTTCTTGGGGGTCTCTGGGCTTTAAAACTTTCTGGTGTCTGGGATGGGAACCTCCCTGGGCTTGCAGAGCTGCTCTGTGCAGCCACCAGGTCTCCAAAAATTGTGAGGACTTATGAATTGCCTTAACTCTTTAGTCTGGGTTTAACCTAAGTTGTACCTTCCATGGCTCAGAGCGTTCACAGAGCATTTCAAGGACTCTGAAAGGCCATGCCCTGCTCTTGGGTGAGCATCACTCCTCGCTCCCTGCAGTGGCTGGAGCTTTCATTTGCTTTGCATGCAGTATTTGCAGTTCCTTTGCCCTCTGATGCATGGTCACAGTCGGGGATGGGATGTGGGGGTGTCAGGGACCCTCCTGAAGTGACAAACCTGTGCTTGCAGAGAGAGCACACGGGCTCCTTCAGCCTGCTGGCACCCACTGATGGGCTCTCCTGCTGCAGAAGGGTTTTGCAAGGGTTTGCTGAAGCTTTCAGTGGAGCTTTCAGCTGCAGCTGGCTCTCCAGCTCCCTGAATTCTCTGTGGAGCAAGAGTCAGAGAGCACCAAAAGTCTCGGAGAGTTTAGGGTTGTTTGGGAGCTCGGTTTTGCCAACTGAGCGAAACAATGAGAATTTCCTTTCCTGAGGAATCCCAAATATTGCCACTTCATTCCAATTTTGTAATGAAAACACAATTGCAAGAATGCAGGGATGGAAACCTCAGGCTTGACCTCAGCTGGAGAAGGCAATGCCCGGGTCGAGTGGGGCGGGCTGGGAGGGGGGAGTGCCTTCAGCGTCCCCACACAGGCTCCGAGGTTTGGATGTGACTCCTGCTTCTCTTCCCTCCCCCGTGCTCCGAGCAGGACCTGACACAGACATCCAACAGCCTGGAGGAGGGCTCAGATGTCACTGCTTACTGGTGGGGGGAGTGGACCAAGTGGACAGCGTGCACCAGGACCTGTGGGGGTGGTGTCAAATCCCAGGAGAGGCACTGCCTGCGGCAGAGGTACAGCAGCCACCTCTGGGGGCTGGGGAGGGGAGGTCTGCAGCTGCCTGGCCCAGGAGGTCATCACTCAGAGAGAAGCACTGATGGAAAGGTGTCTGGCAAAGCCTGCTTGGGCAGGAGGTGATTCCCTGAGCCTCAGGCATCCCTGCCAGCAGCTCCAGCTGAGGGATTCCTGTGCTGGCCCCGCAGTTCCTCCAGCTGGGATTAGTGCAGAGGGGCAGCAGACACAGACTGAGCCCATTCTCAAGGCTTTGGGGCACAGCAGTGAGCACCCCCTGGTGCAGGGCTGGTTGGGGACCTACTGATCCCATCTGGCTCTGCCCTCTCTGGGAGGTGTGGTTGCCAAAAGCCACTTTGTAAACCTTGTCCCCAGCCCCTCATCCCATGACACCTCCTGGAATAGTTGGTGATGAAGGGAACAAAGCCACAGAGACCTTTGCTGCCAACTTCAGGGAGACTCTGTGGCTCTGATGATGCTGACCTTACAGAGGCAGAGAGTAAATATATTTAAACAAGGGAAAATTACTTCTGCCTGCTGTGTAACCATCGTTTCTTTATTCAGAAGGAAGTCAGTGAGTGGGCTGGCTAATAAAACTTGCACTGGAACATCCAAAAGATACCAGCTCTGCAAAGTCCAGGTAAGGATATCCTTTGTATTGTCAGGACCACTGAGTGTGGAAAGTCATGTATGGCCTTTCTGGGTCCCTTGGAGAGGGGACACCATTTGTCCTGCAGCTGTCACCCTGTTGCCCCTCCAAGCAGCTGGGAATTCCCTTCTTTGGTGCCCATCACCAGCATCTGGGCTTTTAGCCTTTTGCCTCTTCTGGTGGCCATAAAACCAGAGAGTGGATCTGGCAACATTTCCCAGGGGGTTCCTGCAGTGGGGGGAGGAGGAGGAGGAGGATGTGGCCCTGGCTGGGGAAGGTGATGGAAACACTCCTTGCAGCTGGTGGTGATGTGCCAGAAACCTTTCCCGCACTTTGTTTCCGTCAGGATGTTAATGTATCCCATTCTAGGAGTGCCCTGTGAACGGAAGGAGCTTTCGAGAGGAGCAGTGTTCATCATTTAACTCCCATGTGTATAATGGCAGAACGTATCAATGGAAACCTTTATATCCTGGTAACAAGACATTCTTTGTGTGTTTCATAATGCTCAGCCAAATATTTTGATAGTTATGATGCTACAGCCCGCAGGAAGGCTCCTCCTCTGCTGTTTTAAAGTGGTTTTTCGGAGGTACAATCAGCTGTCTCCTGAGTTCAAAGGCTTGTTTGGCAGCTGCAGGGTAGCTTGAAAATTAAATAACAACAGGAATTCATGTCTGTAGCCTGTGTTGGTCACAGCTCCCAGGGACCAGAGGCTGCAGGAGGATGTGAGAGCAGAGGGTGATGGGCTCTGCTGGCAGGGACAGTCGGGCTCACCCAGACAAGTGTCCTTTAAGCCAGGGCCACTGCTGGCTGTGCTGTTTTTGGTGACATTTGTCTCTCCCACGCCCTCTGTGTGCTCTGTCAAATGTCACCGAGATGCAGTCGGGCACTTGGGTCATCTGGGGTGAGCAGGAACTGTAGAAACAGCTTGGGACTCAGAGACTGAGGTTTTACTGAAATTTTAGACACTGAGCTCCCATCAAAATCAAGCATTAAACACAAGCTGTGGCCCAGCTTTAGAGTTACTGGGAACTCAGGATCCTTCCCCTGGGCAGGCTCCTGGGCTCTGGTTTTTCAGATTGACCTTTGAGTGCCTAAAAATAGAGATGGGATCTACTGCAGCTGTGTTTTGGGGGTCTCCATACATACATGAGAACAATTATCTTTATCAAATCACTTTCCCAGTGTACCAAGCCCCTGGCTCACCAGCCTTGGCAAGGTCAGTGAGGTAGAACTTGGTCTGTGAGCTACTTCTCCTTGGTGGCTTTTGTCCCTTGAAGGTGACAATTTCCTTAAACACATTTGCTGCTCAAGCTGACTCACCAGAGATGTTGCAGGGAATTGTTTTGTGTCTGAGCAGGCGTTGATGTGGCTCCTGGGGGATTTGCAGCAGAATGTTTTGACACTGATGCTGACTTGCTTGGGTGTGCAGGCCAGGGGGGGTCTCTAGTTGCTTGGGAGTTGGTGGAGACAAACATTTGGCATTGGGTTTCTGATGCAAATACGAGTTTGTCTTTTGCTTCCTGTGCATATTATAAAATGTGGGATCACTGTGCTGGTGGGTGCTGCCAGCCAGCTGTTTCCTGCAGAAAGCAAAGGGTGAATTAAATCCATCTTGGATGAGTGCTTATGGAAAAGCTATAGATTATAAAAGGCTCTAAGTTGCTATGGTTTTGAATACAGCCTCACACGTGTATTTCCAACAATACATCTGTCAGTTTAGCTCACGTTGCCCTGTGAACATGCATGTGTTTGTGGGGTGTACTTATAGCACACTGCACATCCTTGCCAAAGCAGTGCTGCTGCCTCAGTGCCCTCCCTGGGCTGGTGCTGGTGATGCCCCTGGCATCCCTGAGGCATCTCTTCCTGCCCCAGTGCCATCTCCTGCCTAGCCTGAAACACAAGAGATGGCAACTTCTGAACTCTCACTGCTCTGCTGCTGTTTAGCTTGGCAGAGATTCACTGGCTCGGGTAGGATGAGATGTTGTGGTGTTTCTGCTGTTTTTGAATCTCTCTTTATATCCTTTCCCCTTAGATGACTATGTTCACATTTCTAGCAAGCCCTGCGACCTTCACTGCACCACTGTGGATGGCCAGAGACAGTTAATGGTTCAGGCCAGGGACGGAACCTCCTGCAAATACACGGATTTCCGAGGGGTTTGCGTGTCTGGAAAATGTGAGGTTGTTAAACATTATAGCAAAAATATTGTCAGTAGCATTGGGAGGATGGCGGTGGGCGCGACGTTGGCCTGACCCCCGGGGCTGTGTCCGTGTGTTTTCCAGCCCATCGGCTGCGATGGCATTCTCTTCTCCACCCACACCTTGGATAAATGTGGCGTTTGCCAAGGAGATGGGAGCAGCTGCACCCACGTCACCGGCAGTTACCGGAAAGGGAATTCTCATCTCGGTAAGGCTCTGGGGACTGAGGGCTTTAGCTGAGAGGGCTGCGTTTAAAATGGACTTTTTAAATTTTTTTTTTAATTTTTTTTTTTTTAAATTTTTTTTTTTTTTTTTTGGTAAACTTCTTTCAGCTCTTACCTCTTGCCCAGCCTCAGTTTTTTCCATGTGTGTTAATGCCACTTGTGAATCTGGGCAGAGAAAACCTGCTTTAAAAAAAAAAAAACAAAACCAAACACCAAAACAGGAAATTCCTGTGGTGCTTGTCAAAAAAAACACAGTTCTCTGATGATGAGTGGTTTCAAAATGGGTTATGCAAGAGACTGGTATCTATTTTAGTCTTTTTTAGTCATTTAGCCAAAACCAGGACACTCACGACCCAGTAAAACTAGAAATAAATGATTTGTAATCACAGGAAGCAACAATATCTTGCAAGACCGGGATTTCAAAAATCAGCGTGATGTAAAGCAGCAGAACCTACATGTCCTAAATATAACAATCTAATTCAGGAATTATGATTAATGCTCTCTGAGATGGAGCAAACTGCGCTGGGAGCTTCAGTGCCGTGGGAGGGCTTGTCCTGTCCCATCTCTTGCCTGGTGCTAAGCAAAGGGGAGCCAGAGGAGAAGCCAGCTCTCAGCTCCTGTTGGGGTTTAGGGATCAATACTGAACCACACAACAGCTTCTCTAGCTAATAAAACCACAGACATATTTTTCTTACACCAATTTAGATAAACAGGATATTTGTGTGTGTAAGGATTGAATCCTTCCCCGCCTCGGATGTGTTTTTCCTCCATAAACCAGGACACAATTCGCACGTTTTTTTCCCTTTCTCTCACCGATAAGCTCCTGTTAGCAGACTAAAACACGAAGGGGTTGGGGTTGTTTAATCCACAGCTCATTAAAAACGTGGGTGCAGGCCAGCAGATTGATAGATTGCAGCTCTGCCCCAGGAGGGCTTCGCTCAGGTCCCTGGTGCCAGAGATCCTTTCGTTAATCCGTGGTTTCCCGTAGGCTATTCCCTGGTAACTCACATTCCCGCCGGAGCCAGGGATATCCAGATAGTGGAACGGAAAAAGTCTGCAGATGTTCTGGGTGTGTATAACCTCTTGGTACTTCCCTAGGATGCATGCCTATGCTGGCTAATGCTTTTTCCAATGCGGAGCTGGATGTAGTTCTGTCATAGAATCACAGAATATCCTGAGTTGGAAGGGACCCACAAGGATCATTGAGTCCATTTGTTGCAGACATGAGCTAAATCTGTAGGCAGTGTAAATCCAACCGTGTTGTCCAAGCCAGGGTGTTGCTTCTCTCTGCAGTCTGAGCACCTGGGCTGTTTTTGTTAACATTTTGATGGCTTTAATGCAGAAAATGTTGGTGAATATTGTTGGGATTTCAGCAGGGTGTGACAGACACCCTGGTGCTGGATCACAGGTGGCCAAGTGACTTCACCTCTCTCATGATCCCCTTGACATTCCCATGGGGAATGTGCAGTGACAGCAGCACCAAGAAGATGTCACCAAGGGGATGTGGCCTCGCTGAAGTGTTGGTGGCCACACCACCCATCTCACGGGGGAGGTGACAGAGCTGCTCAGGGGCAGGGTGGAAAAACCCAGACTTGCCAAAGAGGAGCATGTTGGCTGCCTCAGAGGCTCGTGGCCTCTGCAAGGTGGCTGCCCCATCCCTGCAAGCGTTCAAGGCCAGGTTGGATGGGGTTTTGAGCAGCCTGGCCCAGTGGAAGGTGTCCCTGCCCATGGCAGGAATGAGGTGAGCTCTAAGGTCCCTTCCAATGCAAACCATTCTAGGATGATTCTATGAGTGAGAGCAGCTTGGTGTGGTGAGCAGTTCCTGGGCTAGCTTGGGGTGACCTGTCTTGGGCCACTGCTGGCTCAGGGGGCATCAGCTCCCAAGGAGGCAGCTCCTGCCCTTGGCCACCTGCCAGTGCTCTCTGCAGAGCTGGGACTGCTCAGTGTTCATGCTGGGCTGGTGCTGAGAGGGTGACAGGAGCCAGGGGCGAGTGTGAGCCACATACCCAGTGTGGAGGGACACGTGGCCCAGAACTCTGGTGTGTGGTGCCAACAGGTGCCCAGTACATCGCTGTGTAGGAGAATCTCTCGTTTTATTGCCGTGGCACTCTGATTTTACCCCCTGAACGAACCAGGGGCAGCATCCAGAGCTCCTGCATGCGATGGCACTGACTGTTCTCTCTCCTCTGAAGCTGTGGCTGATGAAGCTGGGTACTATTTCTTCAACGGGAACTATAAAGTTGACAGCCCAAAGAACTTCAACATTGCAGGCACGGTGTTCAAGTACCGCCGGCCCATGGACGTGTACGAGACTGGCATCGAGTACATTGTTGCCCAGGGACCCACGAACCAAGGGCTGAACATAATGGTGAGCTTGGACTTCTCGTGTTCTCAAGGCTGGGGGTGATGGGAAAGAGAAAATCCGCCTTGGATTGAGGAAGGGGTGAGCTTGGGAGCAGAGTCCTGCCACGGTTTCACATGAGGAGGGGAGTGACTCTTCCCAATTCCTTGCCCAACCCTGTTTTATTTGTGTCAGGGCTCTTGGATTCAGGCAGGGCTCTGAGTGGTGAATGTGGGCTTGGTAACTCCTCTCTGCAGGGAGAAGATGCCTCAGGCACTGTGAGGGGATTTCTCTTCTACGCCTTGGCATTTATATCCGAGTTACCTGGCAGGAAAAGCAAAAATAACAAACTGGGCCAGAGAGCTTAGACAAGTGCATAAAACTTAAACCCCAATTCTTTCTCGAAAGCAAACCATGTAAAACCAGGTATTTGGTGAAAAGGCCCTTAATTTTCTTCTGGGCAGCCAGCCAGAGCCCAGCTCCTGACATCTTCCATGTAGCTCCAGGCTCCTCTGGAAGGGGAAGGGATGCTTGCTTGGGTGCTTAAAAAGCATTAGAGCACTCTGAGGTTGTCTCAGCTGGGAGTCCCCAGCCCCAGTGGGATGCAGGAGCTGCAGGGGAAGGTGTGCTCCTCATGAAGCCACAAAAAGTGGTTTTCCACATGATGGTCAGAGACTTGTGAGGTGGCTCCCCCAAGCCTCTGGTCACTCAGTGGCTGAGGAGGAAGTGTGGCATGTGGCTCCTGAGCTGGGGTTAATCCCCACGGCAGCACCACCAAATAACCCTTGGGAAATGGTGCTGGGCTCCAGCAGGAAGAAGTTGGCACTACTAAGGAAAACAGACTGGAAATAGCAAAATAGATGCTCCCCAGCTGTCAGGCCCAAGGTGAATCCCATGCTCTGCGTGCCACAAATTCCCTGCACCTGCTCACAACTTCATTTCTTTGCTAGGTGTGGAATCAAAATGGCAAGAACCCATCCATCACATTTGAATACACTCTCCTGAGGAAGCCACACTCAAAAAATCTGCAGCCCATCTACTACACCTTCTCCGAGTCAGAGAGCGAAGAGAGCCGGGAGTTCGATGGAGATGTGCCACTGGGCTTTATCCAGCACAATGCAACCTACTTTGGGAAAATCTCCAGGGAAAGGATAGACTTGGAGAACCAGGTGTTTGGAAGGCAGGACACGGAGGAAGATTTAAACTTGAGCAAAGGTCAGGAAACCAATGAGGTCTATGAAAGAGCAGAAACAATTGACTGTGAGCCAAAACTGAAGGGCAAACAACCCCAAGGTAAGGAGGAGACTTGGGCCTCACCGTTCTGCTTCTCAGAGCTCTTGTTGAGAAATGCTCTGTTTCTACCTCTGGTGGTTCTGCTGGTTTGTGTTTTGGAAATCTCGGAAAGATCTTTAAAACATCTCTGCTCACAAATCCTCTTTGCCCTTCAGATTCTGGTTTCTGGCGGGGGCGTGTGGGGGGGTGGACACGGGGTGAGATATCCCTGCTGGTGCCCTGCTGTGCTTTGCCTCATGCCAAGGACAGGAGGGAGCCCTGGGTGCACAAAATTCCCTGTCAGGACACCTCCCATCACCTCCCACCCCTCCAAAACCCCCAGCAACTCCTTCCCATTCCAGTCCCTTGGGCATCCCACCCCTAAAGTGCCTGGAGTGCTTTCCCAGCATGGCTGCATGGGCTGTGGGGCCAGGAGGGCACCTTCCTTTCACCTCTGCTATTGCTTTGGGCAGTGCTGGTGGGTGCTGAGCTCCCCTCTGGCCACACCATAGTGGGATAAGCCCCCCCCCCACAAAGCCTCACACCCTTGAGAACCCCCTGAGATTCCCCCTCCCCGGAACCCAGCCCCTGCCTCTCGCCCCCCGTGTGGCTGCTCAGGCTCCGGCACATCCCCGCTGCTCTGGGCTGCTTTTCCCTCCCAGCCTCGATGCATTTTGTGGTTGTCACTGTGGTTTCCCCCCTGTTGGCTCCAATCTAGATTCAAACGTAACCAGGTCTACTTACCAGACAGACCATGACGGCAGAGACCTGGAGCCCAGGCTCGCCTCCAGGGAGTTCCTTCTGGAGAACGCCATCACGGACAAGCTGCTGGACAAGACCTCGGACTCCAAGGAGCTGGTGCTCAACATGACCATGAACAGCATCTTTGCCCAGGGAGACCCGACCAACTCGGTGGGGTCGCCCATCGACAGCCTCTACGTGGACTACGAGGACACCGACGGCCTCGTCACCTACTCGGTCAACAGCACCTACCTGGAGCTGAGCAACGGCAAAGGCACCAACAGCTCTGCAGAGACGCCGTTCCCAAACGCCACCGTCACCCTGAGCAGCCCTCAAGGGAACAGAACCCACAAAGCAAGGTAGGAGACGTGCCTTTAATCACAGTAAATCCAATTTATTGCTGTTCTCCACCCGTAACAGCCCCGTGCTCAATGCAAGGTTTCCATTTCTTTGGAAGCAGGAGGTAAGTGGGGGTGGGATGGTGAAAGCTTTCTGTTGGGAGTTGATTTGGATGGAAGGGGTCAGAGGTGTGGGAGCAGAAAGTCATGAGAGCATTTAAGCAAGAGGAAAACTCAATATCCCCGTTGGTGGGCATGTTGGGAAGTCCATGCTGATGTTTGCTAGCTGGGGCCTTGCCCTCTGCTGTCACAGCTCCTTGTCAGAGCCGTGGCCATGAGGAAACCTCTTCCTTCTCTTGACGTCCTGCTCCCATTCCCAAGCCCCTTCCTCTATGTTCTGATGCAGCAGAAGTTGGTCCTGGCCCCTTTTCACCCACCCTGTTGAGTGCCACCCACGATCCTCCTCACTTGGGATGGCAGGAATATGCTTCCAGCAGCTCCCAGGCGTGGCCCTGCCCGGGAGCTGCTGGGGAGGCAGAGCAGGGCACTCAGAGCTCCACTGTAGGTCCTGCAGGAATTTCCTGGCTTTGTTGCCTCAGCAGCACAGGGAGTCACGGCTTGGGCAGGGATACCCAAAGCTCTGCAGGAGCAGCTCAGTGATTGATAGTGGGACCATCACTTCAGGACTCCTTTAGATGGCTGGTTTGAGTGGGAGTGGGGAGGTAAAGAAAGGCTTGATGGAGCTTTAGCAGCAGGTTTTGCTCTGGGGGAGGATGGAAGGAAGTCTTGGGGTAGTGCTGATACCCAAGCCTGCATCTATCAGGTTTTGAGATGTCCCAGGGCTCTCTGGGGAGCAGCCTTGATTCCCAGCCCAGAACTCATTCCCAGTGTGGGCACATGGGGACAGAGATGGGGCCAGTGCTCAGAGCAGCAATTACGGAATCACAGAATGAACCAGGTTGGGAAAGACCTTTGAGACCATCAGATCCAACCTCTGACCCAACACCTTCTCACCAACTAAACCATGGCCCTGAGTGCCACATCCAGGCTTTTGTCAAACCCCTCCAGGGATGGTGACTCCACCACCTCCCTGGGTGGATGATTCCAGTGCCCCATTGGTCTTTCAGTTAAGAATTTTTTCCTAATGTCTAGCCTGAAAGTTAGCCCTCCAATTAGCCTTCAATTAGCCCTCCTTCATGGTCAGCCACACCCTGGCTTGAGCTGACCCTGGGGCCTTGGGAGTACCCAGGTCCCAGAGCCAGGCTGTGGGTTTGGGTCCCACTCTGCACCCCCAGAGCACCCCAGCCTCCTGTCAGCCTCCTCCTGGAGCTGTAAAACATGGGATAAGGTGCTGATCTTGAGGAGATGTAAAGCCCTGAGCAGATGCTCTCTCTGGTTAGAGTCAGCTGGATTTACCCACAACTTCCACTACGTTATTCCAAAGACACTCGTGCTAAAGAAAATGGCCATGCAGCCAAATGGATCAACAAAAATCTTAATGATAAGAACATGAAAACATTGCCAAGGGCTTGAATCTATCATCTCTCCTCGTGGCTTGGCTTGGGAGTGCTGCCTTCAGCTGCCAAAGCAAGCATTTCATCCATCCTCTGATGGAGAGGGCAGCGCCTTCAGTTCCCCTTACCCTGCAAGGAAGGGACTGCCCTGCCCCTTGGGGCTCCTCTGGGCCCCATCACACTCCCTGTGTGCCCTCAGCTGCCACCCTGTACCCCAAAACTCTACCCCAGCAGCTGTGAAATGGGGCCAGTGCTTTCCCACCTCGTGGGAATACAGGGAGCTCTAGATCTGAGAGCAGCTTGGCTCTTACAGGACAATCAAAAAACACTTTTCTTGGTGGCTCCAGTGCAGCTTTTATGAAGGAGCCTAAAAGCTCCTTGCAGTGTCCCTGGCTGCCCATCTATTGATAACAGTGATTTAAACCCCTGCAGGGATGTCACCCAGCCCTGACATCCTTTCCCACCTGTCCTTCCCTTGGTTTTGTTCTACAGTGCCTCCTCTTCTTGCTCCTCGCTCTCTCTGGAATAAAATATGAGCTTTTCAGATCAAGACATTGATATCCAAACTAGTTTTGCCCCAGCCAGAAGGCTGAGGGATGCTCAGGTCCTTTCTGGCTCCATCCCTTGCTGGTGGGGGCTGAAAGGCCAGTGCAGCCAGACTGGTGGCAGCTGGGGTGCCTCTGTTTGGAGGAAAAAAAGAGAGGGAGGAAGAGAAGAAGGCAGAGAACAGAACAACTTGCACTTCCAGAGGGTGGGGTAGGATGTGGCAGGACAGCCTGGGTGTCCCCAGGCCTTTACTGCTTCCCCCAACTTTTAGTTTATTGCCACAAGCCCAGTTGCTGCTGTAACACTGCTCACTGACCTGCCTCTCCTGGGTGGGAATGAGGAGCGAGGAGCTCCAGCTCAGCCCCCTGAGGTCAGGATTAATGCTCCTGCTGGCCCCAGCAGGGTGGGATAGAGCCCATACTGACAGCAGGATGTGGGGTTTGGTGTGCCATGGGCTGGAGCTCTGGGGGCTGGAGTGGTCCCATCAGGAGGGAGGGAGCTGGAGGGGACAGCCAGAACTGTGCTGGAGGAAACAGGGATGGGACACAAGGAAAAGCTCTTGTCCTGATGTGGGGCAGAGTGAAGGATTCCCATCCTGGGGAAACAGCAAGGCCCTGTGGGCCCAGTCTGTTATTTGGATCAGCCTAGTTCTGGGGGACAGGAACTTGGGCTTGAAACTTCCCAAATCCTTCCCAAGATCCATTTGGGATGGATTGTGCCTCTTTTTGTTCGTTTTCATTCCCTGTCAGTGAGCAAGCAAGGCAAGCTCAGCTCTTTGGAGCCTGTCAGTCCATGAGGGACAGTGCTGGTTAGAGGTGGAGGAGTTCATTTCCTACTGAGCTGTTGCAGTAGGAGCACCCTGCACCTGTGGGGTGTTCTATTTCCTCTCTAGAAACATGCTGGGGTGGGTGAGCAGCTCTTGTGCTGCTTTTCCTCTCCTGGAGCAGCTAAAAAAATCTTTCTGGGCAGTGCTGGGACAGATCCAAGCACGCTCCATCCTTCACCCCAGTGTGCAGCCAGGGCTGAGCTGGCAACAGCAGCCATGAGTTTGCCCCTTTGCTTGGAAATAAAAACTGAAATAAAACACAGGAGTGAGAGCCAGGGACTGTTGATCTGTGGTGTTTGTGTGTGTTTGTCTGGGTTATTCCTCTACTGTGGGAATTGTTCTGGGAAAAGGGGCAGCCCAGAGCTCAGTTAGGAGTGAGGGACTAGAGCTCATTTTTGGTGCTGCTTCTTGCTTGAAAAGCAGATTAAAATCTCAGGCAGGGAAGACAAATGCGTGACTTTATTATTTAGCTCATAACGAGGAGGAGAAATAAAATAGAGGAGAAAATGCCCCCAGTTTGGCTGGACAATGGGCTGCTGTCTGCATTTGGAGGAGAACAAAGTGACAGTCTTGTCTTTGCTGGAAATGAGCTGAACACTGCCCTGTGCCCAAATGTCTGATTCCTCTGGAAAGATCTTGTCCCTGGGACCTCGTTATGCATAGAAGCTCTTTATCTATGATCACACACATTAAAGGGACACTGTTGAAAGATTTACTGTCCTCAGATGTGGGATAAAGCTTATTGTGAAGATTTTCTCCTTTTCAAGGGAGAGGAGTCCTGGCCACAGGATACCTTGGTGTTTACTTCCATGCTTTGGAGGGTAGAATATAGACAGGATCTGGGTAATATTTCCAGGCAAATTAAAGCACAAAAAGCAGATGTTGTCTATGTTTTAATGCCAATTGTCATTTGAGAGCCCTCCCCTGGCTGGGTGGCAGATGCTGGCACACGGCAGGGATCAGGAGCTGGTGTGGGTCCCCAGGCAGAGCTGCTGTGGCAGATAAAACACCATTTATGGGGAGCTGAGGTTGTTATTTTTTCACCAAGAAATGGAAAAAAAATAGTCACAGTCATTCTAGCTCAATTTCAAGTGCAGGAAGCAACCATTTGCCAAACTGACAGAGGCAAAATCAACAGGGAAAATGAGATTGTCGTTGTTTTCAATCCTTCTGGAGGTGGAAGGAGGGTGGGTCGGAAAGGAAACAGCTGGATTCTCAACAGTGTCCTTTTAAAGGTTGATTTGATAGGCTGGACCACAACTTTTTCTTACAAACAACTAAATAAGGCAATTTCAGAGCTTCTGCTGCCTAGAAATCGTACAAGCTGCATATCCTGCCAGGCCAGAGACAACTGGATGTGAGGATACAACCTTGTGCACTATTCCAGTGTAGCTGTTTCAAGGGTTTGGACAAAGGTATGAGAACAGAACCGAAGCCTTTTGTTGTAAAGGTGCAGTATCCCTGAGGTGTGACCCCCTCCCAGCACGGGGAGCAGCTGCAATTCTCGCTTGGATAAATGCTTTTTCTCACACCAGGCTGGCTCTGTTACTCCTCTCCCCGTGGCTCTTTGTGTTTGAGCACAGCGTGGATCCCAGAGATGCAAATTCCCCCACCTGACATCCAGCGAAATAAATCAGACCAAAAACCAGAGTGGGCTTGGAGGGGCGAGCTCAGAAGCTCCAGTGCCACGTGCTGGCTCTTGGAGATTGGAGCAGCCAAAATCTCTGCTGCACTGGGCAGCACGAGTGGGTTTGCCCAGCCCTGGAGACACAGGGGAGGAGATACTGCACCTTTAGTCACTGTGTGCCGAGGGCCAGGTGTATTTGAGCAGAAAATGCAAACTTTGTTAAATTCTGAACTGTTTCTACTTGTGGGTATTTTTATCCCATTCTCTCTATTTCTAGACAGTGGAAGCTCTGCCTCTAACCGGGCTGGGGATTCTACTTGGGGCTCAGGACAGGTATGTTGTGAAACTAAAACAAATAAAAAATTGATTCAAACGAACGAACCTCCCAAAAAATCAGAACGACCAAACCCAACCAAAGCCAAACCAAGCACATCCCCTCCCAAACCCGAACCCAACCGAGCTGCAGCCAGATGTGTGTGTCTGTCCTGGGCTGTCACCGCTCGCCTTGTAAATGCCTTTTTTTTTTGTTGTTTTGTTTTGTTTCTTTCTTTTCTTTTTTTTTTTTTTTTTTTTTTCTTTTCTTTTTCTGTTTGCTTATCGCTAGAAACAGATTGAAGTTGTTAAGAAAGGGCCAAGGTGTGAGTGCTGCTGACATGTACAGGTGGAAGCTTTCCTCCCATGAACCCTGCAGCTCTACATGCACCACAGGTAGTTATAAGGAGCAGCCAAACCCCGCACAGCCTGCTGAAATCACCTGGTGTGTGAGTCCATTTTATGTCTGTCAGGGATGGGAAAGACCTGCTGATGTTTAGGGGGTCACTGCTTTAGCACAACCCCAGCTCTGCTGTGCCTGGGTGGGGAGAGGAGCTGGGGGCTGAGCATGCAAAGCCCACCGACCCCTCAGGTGTGTTGAGGAGCAGGAGTTGGTGCCCAGCATGCCCAGCATCCCTCAAAACACCCTCCCTTTGGGAAGCTCTGAGCGCTGCCTTCACTTCCCATCGCTTCGTGTCCCCAGGATCCCCAAACCTGCGCTGAGCCTCCTTTTTTTTTCCTCCCTTCCTCACCTCTTTGACAGCTTCAAGGGGTTTGAACAGCTCAGCTGCTTCCCTGCAGAGGGAAATTTTGAAGATTGTTCAGCTCTGGCAGGAAACACAATAGCATTTGGCTTTTTGATTGTGTTTTGTTTCTCCCACTCCTTCTACCCTGCAGCCTGAGCTCGGCTGCGAGGGTGTAAATCTGGAACAGTGACAGAGATGCCAGGGATATAGAAACTGAGCCTCTATTCTTCAGGCAGAAATTCCCTCTTTTTGCATAAATTCCTTTCTTTTTGCCCCCTGAAAAGCTTCAAGGCACCTGATCTCCTCCCTCACCCCTTGGCTAGGGGGTCCTGCCCATCCCTTGGGATGAATCAGGCGTGTGGGTCGTGCACTTGTCTGTGCTGCCCCTGAAATAATCCAGATCCTGCAGTGCTTCTGGAATTAAGAAGAAGGAAGGGAGGGGGAGTGAGGAGTTTACAATCTCAGGGACGTCTCTTAAAAGATCACATGCAAGGATTTTACATTTTAAGCATTTGCTCTTGTCCAGCAGCCTCATCCCTGCAGCAGGAGCTTTGTGAGCCACCCCTTTCCCCAAGATCCCATCATCCACATGTTCTGGGACATTTTTAACTTCTTTGATGCCCTCTGAACAAATTTCTCCCTTGGCTGGGCCAGCCTGCTCTGCCCTGGTTTGCAGCAAACCGAGAGAGGTTTAACTCAAATTTCTCCTTCCTCGCTGCCTTTCCTCGCTGACATATCGCAGAGAGGCAAGGCCGTGTCAAGAGCTGTAGATCTTTTTCCAGTTTCATGTAAACCATATGTTTCCCCAGAGCTGCAATTCTTGTTACCTGCAGCCAGAGCAGCCTCCTGGTCCCCAGCCAGGTCCCAGAATGGACTTCCCAACATTTACTCTGGCACGGGGAGGCTGTGGGGGAAAAGGTCTCGCTCTGACGACACCGGCTGCCTCGGAGGGGGGACAGGAGGGGCAGGGCCTTCCCTGCCAAACCTCCAGGATCCCTGCCTTGGCCCAGAGTTCTGGATGCACCTGGGAAGCACCTGGGGGTGTAAAGCACAGGGAGAGTGGGGGGGATGGAGGGGGTTTTCGGATGGGGGGGTCAGTTTGCTGTCACCTCCACCCACAAGCGTGGCAGGGTGGGAGCTGCCGAGCAGACTCGTGGCCCTGAGCATTTCCTATAAAAATGGGTTAGTCATATATTGGTTTTGGTGGCAAGCCCTGGCAGGGGTGGCCGTGCCCTCCTCTGAGCTGGCCCAACTCAACCACAGGGCTCAGATTGGTGGTGGGGTGGCCAGCATGACCCTCCCCTCCCAGCAAGACAGAGAGCCCGGCTCGCCGCTTTCCACCAGGAGGAAGCTTTGAGAAACACAGCTAAAAACAGAAAAACCAAAAAAAACCACCCCAGAGTTTGGATGTCCAGCTCACCAAGTGCCCTGCTGTGTGTGTGTGTTCTCTCTGGCCCCAGGAGTGATGTCCACATATGCCATGTGTGTTCGCTATGATGGGATCGAGGTGGACGATACCTACTGTGATGCCATGACCCGGCCCGAGCCCATCCATGAGTTCTGTGCTGGGAGAGAGTGCCAGCCAAGGTACTGCCTGCTCAGGGTGCTCCTGGAGTCTCCTCTGTGCTTTCTCTGCGCTGGATGTCTTTGTGGGGAGGGTTGGTGTGGATTTGGGGGGCAGCAGGGATGGCTCACAGCACCCCCAGCCCTCCTCCCTTAGTTCCATCTGGGACGCAGCAAGAATTTCCTCCTGAGTGCTTCAGCTCAAGCTGCCAGGTTAAAATGTCCATAAATCCTGGCAGAGTTGGCACCTGGGCTTCCCAGCAAGTCCAGCTTCGAGCAGGGCAGGATCATCCTGCCCTGCCTGGCACGTGGGGAAGGTGTGAGTGGATGAGGTGGAGGGGCTGGGTTTGCAAACTCTGCCACAAACCCAGCCCTGTGATCCCTTCAGCATCCCAAATGTCGCTGAGGTTTGCTTGTGTTGGGGAGAGAGCTGCTGCGAAAGGAGAACTTGTGCTGGAAGTCCTTTGGAAAGTTTTCCTTCTGATGTGGCTCTTTATCCAAACAGTGACCACAGTCTGGAGCCAGGCTGTCCGGAGCCAGCCTGGCCACAGCCACGCTGGCCAGCTGTGGACAGCTCCACTGCTGCTGTGGAGGTTGGAGATTTGCAGGTCACAGAGGGTTTGGCAGGACAGACCCGTGTCTGGCAGAGGGAGGGGATTGTCCTGCTCTGGTCTGTGCTGGAGGAGCCTCTCCTTGAGTCCTGTGTGATGTTTTGGGTGCCACCATAGAGGAAAGTGATAAAGGAAGGCTGTGGAGGGGCCATACAAGGAGCAGCTGAGGTCTCTGGGCTTGTTCAGCCTGGAGGAGGCTGAGAAGAGACCTCATTGCACACTAGGAGGTCCTCACAAGGGGACATGGAGGGGCAGCAGTGATCTCTCCTCTCCAGTGAGCAATGTCAGGACCCAGGGAAGGGCTGGAGCTGGGCCAGGGGAGGTTCAGATTGGGGAGCAGGGAAAGGTTCTTCCCCCAGAGGGTGCTGGGCACGGCCCCAAGGCTGCCAGAGCTCCAGGAGTGTTTGGACAGTAGTCCCAGGCACAGGGTGGGGTTGTTGGGGTGTCTGTGCAGGGTCAGGAGTTGGAATCCATGATCCCTGTGGGTCCCCTCCACCCCAGGATATTCTCTTCCATGACTGTGATGGTGTCAGACTATGGGAGGAGTAAATCCAGGGATCCATGCCTTGGGATGGTATGAACAGGGCAAGGCAAGAGCACAGTTATGCCAGGGACCAGGGATGGCTCCTGGAGAGTGCTTGGGTGGCTGTGGAGGAGGACAGGTAGCAGATGGAGTAGATCTCCTGGGGGCTCTGTGTCAGGGCTGAGAGCCAGGGCAGGCTGCACCTGAGGAGCATGGGGAGGTGCATGGTGCTGCTGCAGGGAATGTCCCCCCCGGGCACCATGGGGACTGGAATCTCTGCTGGTTGTAATTTTTTAAAACCAGCATTTGGGTGCTTTTCACACTTCGATTCTCTTGCTAATCTATCCTAAAGCTGTCCCTCCTTATGGCTGTGCTGTTCCAGCCCCAGGGGCTTGCACTGTGAGGGAGAAGAGCTGCTCTGTCATTTACCAGTGACTGCAACTGGGCAGCACTGGGAACTCAGGGGGCAGCCACCAGCACAGACAGGAAGAGACTTGGGCTGGCAATGCTTTCACAAGAGAAAATGTTAATTTTGTGTGATCTGGATGGGGAAGACCTTTGTTTGATTTCCCTTCTGATTTTACGTGACCTCTCCAAATGTGTGACATCTCCAAATGTGTGACATCTCCCTACAGCTGCTTGTTGTGCCTGGAGCCCCACATGGGGTGTGAGGCCTGGGGGCAGCTGGGGCTGGGGCTCTCCTGCTCGGAGAATGGCAGCATGGGAGTTGCACATCCAGGGGAACTGGGAATTCTGATCCATTCGGATTTTTCGAGTTGCTATAATATTCCTGTACTGTAAAAAAAAATTGACCTTTTATGTCTTTTTCCTTGGATTGCAAGCTGCTGCTCCTCTCTTGTCAGGACAGAGGGACAGAAAAGGACAGGCAGTGCTTGGAGCAGATCCCAGCTCTTCCAGCCTGTCACATGTGCTTAGCAGAGCCAGACTGATGGTGGGACATGAGCGTGTGTCCCACCGGGGCTGGGGCAGCTCTGTGTGACATTACTGCTGGCATCTGCAGGGTGATGGATGCTGTGTCCTCTCCCTGCTTCAGCTGAGCAGGCAAAAAGGAGAGGTCAAACATGGGCAAAAGCCCTGATGGAGAAATGTGCTGGCAGAGCCTGCGGTGACAAACGCTCACTTGTCACCAAGGCCACTGGGCCAGGCCCTGCCGTGCCAGCCTTCCTCCTGACAAGCTGGTTTGGGCTTCAGGCATCAGCTGGGGTCTGTGGGGTGAGCCCAACATATGCTGATGCTTCCATCCCTTGGGAAAAGCTCTTTGTGTTGGCAGATCACTCACGGCAGCATCCCCCTGCAGCCAGGCACAGGCAGGGCTTGCACAGAATCACAGAATGAACCAGGCTGGAAAAGACCTTTGAGATCATCAAGTCCGACCTCTGCACCAACACCTCCTCACCAACTAAACCATGGCCCTGAGTGCCACATCCAGGCTTTTGTCAAACCTGTCCAGGCACAGTGAATCCACCACCTCCCTGGGCAGGCAATTCCAGTGCCTCATCACTCTTTCAGTGAGGAATTTTTTCCTGATGTCCAACCTAAACTTCCCCTGGTGCAGCCTAAGGCTGTGTCCTCTTGTCAGTGTTGCCTGGGAGAAGAGACTGACCCTCACCTGACTGCACCCTCCTTTCAGGGAGCTGTAGAGAGTGATAAGGTCACCCCTGAATCTGCTTTTCTCCAGGCTGAACAACCCCAGCTCCCTCAGATGTTCCTCACAGGGCTTGTGTTCCAAGCCTTGTTGCCCTCCTCTGGATGCATTCGAGCATCTCAACATCCTTCCTAAATTGGGGGCCCAGAACTGGACACAGCACTCGAGGTGTGGCTCGAATGACTTCCCTGCTCCTGCTGGGCACACCATTCCTGATCCAGGCCAGGTGCCATTGGCCTTCTTGGCCACCTGGTCACGCTGCTGGCTCATGTCCAGCCCGCTGTCCATCAGCACCCTCAGGTGCCTTTCTGCCTGGGCACCGCTCTGCCCCATCCTGTAGTGCTGCAGGGGTTGCTGTGGCCGAGCACAGGACCTGGCACTTCCCCGTGGGATGGACAGCCAGGCCATGGGCTCTGTTCCTTGTGCAGGTGGGAGACGAGCAGCTGGAGCGAGTGCTCCCGGACCTGCGGGGAGGGCTACCAGTTCCGCATCGTGCGCTGCTGGAAGATGATCTCCCCGGGCTTCGACAGCTCCGTGTACAGCGACCTGTGCGAGTCTGCCGACATCGCCCGGCCCGACGAGCGCAAGGTCTGCAAGAACCCGGCCTGCGGGCCCCAGTGGGAGATGTCCGAGTGGTCCGAGGTGAGTCCTGCTGGCCAGGCAGCACCCGTGCCTGGGCTTCTCTCCTTTTCCCAATTCATCCTCATCCCTAGCCATCCATAGCCATCAGCCTGCCAGGAAACACTGACTGCAGGCTTCTCTCCCTTTCCCAATTCATCCTCATCCCTAGCCATCCATAGCCATCAGCCTGATTGCAGCTTCTCTCCTTTTCCCAGTTTATCCTCAGCCGTAGCCATCAGCCTGCCAGGACATTCTGACTGCAGTCACTGCACGTGGTTCAATGTGTATCAATATTTTTCCCCCTGAAATGAAGCCCTGGCTGCAGTTTAGGATGGGAGGCTGTTGAGTGAGGAAGCCCTGTTTTCTAGGGCCTTCTACAAAACAATCAGAGTTCATTGATTAGGAGGCTTTATTTATAGAATTGATATTTAGATTAGATCTTAATAAGAAAGAATGAAAATGAGAGAGATGGGGTTTCTGAAGCCTGCTTGGCTGTTGGAATCCTCTGCCCTGTGTGAACAGACAGTCCCAGAGTGTGTACAACACAAACTATAAAAAACAATCCCAAAATAGAATTTTTCTCTTTGGCTAAAGAGATAACAAAAAAACAATTTGTGATATTTACGTTTTTGTCAACCTGAAAACAACTCCGACAGATTCAGTGTTGCAAAAACCAGCGAGGCACAAAAGTGCCTGTAAAAATATTTTCAAAGTTAGAAACAGGAGGCCAAAGCCATTGGTCACTCACAGGGGCCCACGGTTCAGATCCTCCCATCTCAACTTCCCTGGCAGCCTCTTCAAGCCCAAGGTGCTGGGAAGGAGACCCCAACCCACACATGAATTACATCCCTGTAAATGTCCCTTCCTCACCTCCAACTCCTCTGCACCACGAGCAGAATGGAGCCTTCTCCTAGCTGTGCCTTAACCGATTTCACTGGGGGATGGTTTGAGGAGGCACAGTCCTGCCCCTGTTCCTGATCCTTGGTTTGCTTGGGAAAACCTGTGGAGAGGGTTTGTGCCCCTGAATCCCTTTCCAGGCACGGACAGTGCTCACAGAAACAACCAAACCAGGGCTGCTTCCTCGGGGTGCCTCTTCCCAAATCAAGCACAGACCTCATCTAAGCAAGAGCAGATGAGCTGTCCGTGGGTGCCAACCTGCCCCATGGTTTGCATCACGAGGAATATGACTCTTCCTCCTGGGAAGCTCCCAAAAACTCTTCTTAGTCATAATTTAAATGTCTCCGTTCCCCTGCAAGCTGGTGTGCATCATTTCCCTGGAGCTGACGGAGGGGCTGGTGCATTCCCTGGTGGTGCAGGATGTTTTGACTTTCCCAGCTGGTAGAGAGGAGCTCCCTGAGCACGTGCTGGAGCATTATTTTGTCCGGAGCAGCAAGCTGGAGTGGTTTATTTTACAGAAATCTGTATTCTCCTCCAGCATTTGTCAGGGACAGATTGCTTGAGACAGTGCTGGAGTGGATTGTTCTTAGCCAGCAGCAAAGTTAATCTCCTTTGGATCCCATCAGAGGTGGGGTGCCAAGTTGGCTGGGGAAATAGGCATTAAAAAAAGCACATTTCAGGGCTCTGAGGATTAACATCTTGGCACGGAGCGCCTGGGCCCTGCGCTGTTGACACTTTTCCCTGCTTTACGTTATGCATGGAGCAAATGTAATGTGTATGTGAGACTGTAGTAACTCAAATCCAGTTCTAAATAATGTCACTGGGCTGCACGGTGCCAAATTTATCTGCAGCATAAAAATCTCAGTTGTGTGGTTGGGGTGGAGGGGGGGTGGAAACATTCTCCAAAGAGGTGG
The DNA here is from genome assembly GCA_013400515.1 of Erpornis zantholeuca. NCBI lineage: Eukaryota > Metazoa > Chordata > Aves > Passeriformes > Timaliidae > Erpornis > Erpornis zantholeuca. Next base: position 22,624 of record VZTN01023726.1, read on the forward strand.
AAAGGAGCTTGGCTGTTCCTGGGAAGGAGGCGAGGGAGATCTCACCCTAAGTGAAAGCTGGAACTGCTCAGCTCCGAGTGGGCATTCCTGGAGCTCCCAAACCCCTGGCATCACCTGTTGGCGAGCGCAGCACCCGGGCAGGATGCAGCCCTCCCGCACCTCCAGCTGATCTGGGCGTTTGGGGAAGAGCCATTTGTGCTTTTTTCAGCGGAGATTTGTGTGAAAACATGCAAAAACCAGCCCCGAAGCCAGCGGCTCGCAGCTGCCGCCGTGCCGGGAGCCCCGGCTGACGCTGTCCCCTGTCCCCTGTCCCCTGTCCCCTCCCGCAGTGCTCAGCCCGCTGCGGGGAGCGGAGCGTGGTCACCAGGGACATCCGCTGCTCCGAGGAGGAGAAGCTCTGCGATGCCAGCGCCCGGCCCCTGGCCGAGAAGAACTGCACGGGGCCACCGTGTGACCGGCAGTGGACAGTGTCCGACTGGGGGCCGGTGAGACCCCGCGGTGGCCGCAGGAGTGGCCCTCGTGCCCCACCACAGGCCGGCTCGCCCCCGGCACCCGGGGGGGGTTTTGGGGTTGGGTTCATCATCCCGGGCAGCTCCCAGCTCCGACAAGCCTGCAGGCAGCCTGTGCCGGCCTCCAAATAATTCCACTGCTTTGGCTGTCCCCGTGTCACCTCTGCCGGCACGGTTACCCTGAGCGGCCCCGACGGAGCACCCTGGGGGTGATCCAGCATCCCGGTGGATCCTGTTGCTTCCCCCTGGGCTCTCCTTGAGGCTCCTGCCCTGTGGGGATGTGGTACAGGAGGGGTTAAACCCTGAGAGACCTGGCTGAGGGCCTTAGTGGGTGTCAAAGTCCTCTTGTCTGTCTGCTGCACGGCATTCCTTGGCATTGCTGATGCTCCATGCCCAGAAATTGAACCTCTTAACTATTTTCCTTTTTTTTTTTTTCATTTTCCCCTTTCTCATTTCCCCCTTTTCTCCTTTTCCTTTTCTCTTTTCTCCTTTCCTCCCTTTCCCTGTTTTTCTCTTCTCCTTATTTTCCATTCTCTTTTGCTCTCCTTTTTTTTTGTTTTTTCCTCCCCCCTGGCTTTTTCCCTTCCTGCACAATTCTACTCCAGAGACCCCCTCCATCCCAAGCTATTTTTACCCAGGTTTTGATACATTCACATCAGCTAAAAATAAGTAGTTTCCATGGCAGCAGCAGTGCTAGGAAACACCGAGAGTCTCTGCAGGAGCGGCCGCGGAAGCGCCGGGGAGCGCCTGCTGCTCCGGCCACTGGGGCTGAATATTTGTAGCCACTTCCTTGGTCCCCTCGGCCTCTTTGGGAGCCACCCTGGGGTTCCCTGCTCCTGGTGCTTCCCCTTTTGCCTGCCCTGAGAGGTGCTGGGTTGTGGGGCTGTGGCCCTGGTACAGGGTGCTCAGAGAAAACCGTGGATGTCCCATCCCTGGAAGTGTCCAAGGGCAGGTTGGATGGGGCTGGGATATAGTGGAAGATGTCCTTGCCCATGATGGGATGAGTTGAGTTTTAAGGTCCCTTCCAACCCTGCAGGCAGTTGGAATAAGGTGATTTTTAAGGCCTATTCCAACCCTAAACCATTCAGCGACTCCGCGATAATGAAATCCCCGTCGGTGGTGGGAAGGACCCGCTGAGCTTCCCCGCGCCCCTTTTAACCCGAGCCCTAAAAATCCCTCCGGAAACCTGGGGGGGGGAGGCGGGGGCGGGGAGGCAGCAGCAGCCCTGCGAGAGGGCTCCGTCCCCGCAGTGGCACGGGTCAGGGCTGGCTGCCCGCTGCCTCCCCGGCGCCGCTGAGTGCCCGCTGCGGTTGCAGTGCAGCGGCGGCTGCGGGCAGGGCAGGATGATCCNGGCGGGCTCGGGGCTGTGCCGTGCGGGTCTCAGCCGGCCCCGCTCGCCGTCCCGCAGTGCAACACCACGTGCGGCCGCGGAGTGAAGAAGAGGATCGTGCTCTGCCTGGAGATCGTCAATGGCAAGATCAAGACCCGCAACCCCGCCGACTGCGACGTGGCCAAGAAGCCCGCGGAGGAGAGCACGTGCTTCGAGCGGCCCTGCTTCAAGTGGTACACCACCCCCTGGTCCGAGGTGAGCCCGGGGGGAGCCCCCGGGGTGTGCTGCCCCATCCCTTCGGACCCAGGGTCAGGCTGCCTGCAGATTCCCCCGGAGATGGGTGAATCCCTGGCCCCTGAGGGAGCACACCCCTGGCAGCTCGGGGCAGAGATCCTGCCCTGCCGTGGTGCTGCTGGGACTGACTGTGCCCAGGGAGAACAGGACTGGGGTGTTTGGGGCCAGCTGTAGCTTTGTTTTTTTTCTTTCTTTTTTTCTCTTTTTTTCCCCCTCTCTTTTAATTTTCTTTATTTTCTTTATTTTTTCGTTATTTTTTTTCTCACTTTTTTCTTTATTTTTTTCTTTATTTTCTCTCTTTTTTCCTTTATTTTTTATTTATTTTTTCTCTTTTTTCTTTTATCTTTTCCTTTATTTTTTCTCTATTTTTTCTCTTTTTTCCTTTATTTCTTCTTTATTTTCTCTCTTTTTCCCTTTATTTTTTCCTTTATTTTTTATCTTTTTTTTCTCTATTTTTTTCTTTATTTTTTCTTTATTTTTTCTTTTCTCTCTCTCTCTTTTTCTTTATTCTTACTTTATTTTTCCTTTATTTTTTCTCTTTTTTTTCTCTCTATTTTTTTCTTTATTTTTTCCTTTATTTTTTCCCCAGTGCCACTGCTGGGAGTGTGGCTGGGAGTGTGTGCATGGGAGCCCACGGGGATGCAGAATTTGGGGATGCTGCATGGGGGATGCAGAATTTGGGGATGCTGTGAGAGCACAGGTTGCCCTAGCACCCTGCACAACCCAAAAGGCAGCCGGGGTTTGGTGGCCAAGGGTCCGAGCCGAGTAAGCGTGGGCTTCCTGCAAGCCCTGCTGGATGCAGCCTCTCTGATCCGAGCTCCAGGAGCCTCACTCTGTTTAGTCTTACAAACCATCACCACAGGCTGTAACTACCCTGAGCAGCTCTTCTGTAATCCCAGCTCCACGAGGCATCCAAAGGGCATCAGGCAGAGAGTGCAGGGCCCAGCAGCAGCTCCACAAACCCACAGCAGATAGGCAGAGACCCCACAACCCCGCTCCAGAGGTGCTCTCGAGGTCCCATGGCCACTCTGGTCCTGCAGAGCATCACCTGGACTGGACCACCTGGTTTGCGGTCCCTTGTGAAGGGCAGCAGGAGGAGGGAGGGTGTCAGTGCCAGGGGATGGGGCCACATCCATTATCGCTGGGCTGATGGTGCTGGCAGCAAAGACAGAGCACGGGGACAGCGGTGTGGCACTGAGATGTGACATTCAGCTAGGGGAGGAGTTCTCCTCCTGCCCTGACTCCTCCAACAAGCAGGTTCTGGCTCAGCACACTCAGGGATGGCAGGGTCCTGCCTCACCCTCTCTTCCCTGTCCCCCAGTGCACAAAAACCTGTGGGATCGGCGTGAGGATGAGGGATGTGAAGTGCTACCAAGGCAAGGACATCGTGCGGGGCTGCGACCCGCTGGTGAAGCCGGTGGGCAAACAGACCTGTGACCTGCAGCCCTGCCCCACAGAGCCCCCAGGTGAGCCCCACTGCCCCACGGCCTCGATTTTTCCATGGATCCCTCCAAGCAGCGCCGCCAGCACCTTATCTTCCACTGCCCCCGTTTGGATAATCACCCCAGGGAGGATGTGAGGGGACAGCTCTGTGCCCAAGTGATGGGGGGGGTTGTGCACTGGCTCTTTCTGCAGATAAATTAAGGGCAGAGCTCAGAAGAAACATGCTCTGACCTGAAGATAAAAGGGGCCTTTGCAGCGCTGATTTGGGTGCTGCTGCTGTAAAATTCCAGCTCGAGCCGAGGAAGCTCTGTCTGTGCCGTTTTTTTAATGATTTTTGGTCTTCGGGTGTCCTGTGGGATTTGTAACTCTCTCGTTATCTGACTCGTCTGCTGGCTCAGAGTCCCTGTGATCTTTAGCAAACACGCGGTTCTAATCCTTTAATAGGATTTGGGAATAAGGATGGTGGGGGAGAAAAGCAGGAAAATGGGAGACAGATCTGGGGCCAGCTCCTGGCTCAGCTCTGGGTGCTCTCAGCTTGCCTGTTCCCTTGGGAGCTGGAATGGGGCATGGAGCTTGGGAGTTGCCTCATGGCCACCTTACCCTGGGAGCCGCCTGGTTTTATGCATCCTATGGATTTTAAACAAAAAATATATATAAAAGTACAAATCCTGTGGGTTTGAAGCAAAATATT
>VZTN01023726.1:26954-42324 GCA_013400515.1 Erpornis zantholeuca
CTTCAAGTGGTACACCACCCCCTGGTCCGAGGTGAGCCCGGGGGGAGCCCCCGGGGTGTGCTGCCCCATCCCTTCGGACCCAGGGTCAGGCTGCCTGCAGATTCCCCCGGAGATGGGTGAATCCCTGGCCCCTGAGGGAGCACACCCCTGGCAGCTCGGGGCAGAGATCCTGCCCTGCCGTGGTGCTGCTGGGACTGACTGTGCCCAGGGAGAACAGGACTGGGGTGTTTGGGGCCAGCTGTAGCTTTGTTTTTTTTCTTTCTTTTTTTCTCTTTTTTTCCCCCTCTCTTTTAATTTTCTTTATTTTCTTTATTTTTTCGTTATTTTTTTTCTCACTTTTTTCTTTATTTTTTTCTTTATTTTCTCTCTTTTTTCCTTTATTTTTTATTTATTTTTTCTCTTTTTTCTTTTATCTTTTCCTTTATTTTTTCTCTATTTTTTCTCTTTTTTCCTTTATTTCTTCTTTATTTTCTCTCTTTTTCCCTTTATTTTTTCCTTTATTTTTTATCTTTTTTTTCTCTATTTTTTTCTTTATTTTTTCTTTATTTTTTCTTTTCTCTCTCTCTCTTTTTCTTTATTCTTACTTTATTTTTCCTTTATTTTTTCTCTTTTTTTTCTCTCTATTTTTTTCTTTATTTTTTCCTTTATTTTTTCCCCAGTGCCACTGCTGGGAGTGTGGCTGGGAGTGTGTGCATGGGAGCCCACGGGGATGCAGAATTTGGGGATGCTGCATGGGGGATGCAGAATTTGGGGATGCTGTGAGAGCACAGGTTGCCCTAGCACCCTGCACAACCCAAAAGGCAGCCGGGGTTTGGTGGCCAAGGGTCCGAGCCGAGTAAGCGTGGGCTTCCTGCAAGCCCTGCTGGATGCAGCCTCTCTGATCCGAGCTCCAGGAGCCTCACTCTGTTTAGTCTTACAAACCATCACCACAGGCTGTAACTACCCTGAGCAGCTCTTCTGTAATCCCAGCTCCACGAGGCATCCAAAGGGCATCAGGCAGAGAGTGCAGGGCCCAGCAGCAGCTCCACAAACCCACAGCAGATAGGCAGAGACCCCACAACCCCGCTCCAGAGGTGCTCTCGAGGTCCCATGGCCACTCTGGTCCTGCAGAGCATCACCTGGACTGGACCACCTGGTTTGCGGTCCCTTGTGAAGGGCAGCAGGAGGAGGGAGGGTGTCAGTGCCAGGGGATGGGGCCACATCCATTATCGCTGGGCTGATGGTGCTGGCAGCAAAGACAGAGCACGGGGACAGCGGTGTGGCACTGAGATGTGACATTCAGCTAGGGGAGGAGTTCTCCTCCTGCCCTGACTCCTCCAACAAGCAGGTTCTGGCTCAGCACACTCAGGGATGGCAGGGTCCTGCCTCACCCTCTCTTCCCTGTCCCCCAGTGCACAAAAACCTGTGGGATCGGCGTGAGGATGAGGGATGTGAAGTGCTACCAAGGCAAGGACATCGTGCGGGGCTGCGACCCGCTGGTGAAGCCGGTGGGCAAACAGACCTGTGACCTGCAGCCCTGCCCCACAGAGCCCCCAGGTGAGCCCCACTGCCCCACGGCCTCGATTTTTCCATGGATCCCTCCAAGCAGCGCCGCCAGCACCTTATCTTCCACTGCCCCCGTTTGGATAATCACCCCAGGGAGGATGTGAGGGGACAGCTCTGTGCCCAAGTGATGGGGGGGGTTGTGCACTGGCTCTTTCTGCAGATAAATTAAGGGCAGAGCTCAGAAGAAACATGCTCTGACCTGAAGATAAAAGGGGCCTTTGCAGCGCTGATTTGGGTGCTGCTGCTGTAAAATTCCAGCTCGAGCCGAGGAAGCTCTGTCTGTGCCGTTTTTTTAATGATTTTTGGTCTTCGGGTGTCCTGTGGGATTTGTAACTCTCTCGTTATCTGACTCGTCTGCTGGCTCAGAGTCCCTGTGATCTTTAGCAAACACGCGGTTCTAATCCTTTAATAGGATTTGGGAATAAGGATGGTGGGGGAGAAAAGCAGGAAAATGGGAGACAGATCTGGGGCCAGCTCCTGGCTCAGCTCTGGGTGCTCTCAGCTTGCCTGTTCCCTTGGGAGCTGGAATGGGGCATGGAGCTTGGGAGTTGCCTCATGGACACCTTACCCTGGGAGCTGCCTGGTTTTATGCATCCTATGGATTTTAAACAAAAAATATATATAAAAGTACAAATCCTGTGGGTTTGAAGCAAAATATTACATTAAATGGAGCTGGGAGAGTGTTAAAGCAGCCTCTGGCCTCATCCCTGTCCCCAGCATCTCCTTGCCCCTAACTCTGGCTGTGACACTGCTGGATTCCCCCTCCCTTTCTCAAGGGAATTGGGGAATTCCTGCCCTCTTTGTGTTTGAAATCATGAATGTGGTGGAGTCTGCCCTGCCAGGGGAAGCCCTTGAACTGGGGACAACTCTGTGTCTTGGTGGCTCCAGCAGTTCCTGGGCAGCTCTGTTTTACAGCAAAGAGATTGAGCTTCAGGGCTGGGACCAAATGAGTGTCCCCAGGCCAGGCCAGGTGTGATGGAATGGGCCAACCTGCTCATGCCTTCGCCCAGGCTGACAGTGATGTTTGTGGAGAGGCTCCGTGGTCTTTTCCAGGGGATGCTCTGCCAGCTCTCAGGGAGGCAGCAGCCACAGCTGGCATGATGTTGCTCACCCCCGCGGTGTTCAGAGCTGGGGTGACCAAAACAACCTCATGAGCTCACAGTTGCTTGTTTCTCTTCTCCTTTTCCATGCCATGCCCCAGATGACAGCTGCCAGGACCAGGCAGGGACCAACTGTGCCTTGGCCATCAAGGTGAACCTGTGCAGCCACTGGTACTACAGCAAAGCCTGCTGCCGCTCCTGCCGTGCACCACACTCCTAGGGCCAGGGCTGCACCTTCCCCTTAGCCACACACCCCCCACATCACTGCTGACAAGGATGCTTTTGGCCTGGCCTCTTCGAATTTTAAAGCAGAACTCCTCTCCTGGCCTCGAGCAGAGGGATGGCTCCGCTGGATGTTGGGAACCCCCCCCTGGGATCAGAGCTGTACATAAAGTCGTGTATATTTGATTCCTCCCCCCTAAAACTCCAGCTACAGCAGAGCTCTCGTCCTTTGGTTTCCTCCCTGCAAGGTTGGGGTTGGTGAGGGGAAGGTGTGAACTCTGGGAAGTGCAAGTTTCCCTTCACAAAAGGGGGTTGGTGCCTCTCTCCTGATTTATCCCGAGACCTGCACGCTCTCGTTAGCTCAATTAACGTGGGTGGGAAGCTGATCCTCGTTTGGTAAATGAACTCAAGCCCTTTTTTGTAATATGTAGGTGTATACTTTTTCAGAGAATTTTATCTTATAATCCAATGTTAGTTTCCTAGTCCTTACAACCCCCCCCCCGATGCTGACATATTGTATATAATATGGAAACATAACTGCACTTTATATCACAAAAAAGACGTGCTCTTTTTTAATATATTTGTTTACAGACAGTGAACTTTATCCATATAATCATTAATTTGTACTCATATGTATATTTTAATAAAGTTGTCATATTTATGGTGGTATTTTGTTTTAGTCTCATGTTTGTAGTGGAATTGGGGCTGTGGTTTTCCTGGTGCCCAGGGGAAGCAGAGCAGCTTTAAATCAGGGGAATTACAGCTTCTTGGACAGTGATGCAAGGAAAAGTCCCAACAGTGGGGGGATTTTGGGAGTGTTGGGGGCCCTTTGGGGTTCTCTGGCTTTAGAAGCTGCAGCCCTGAGGCTCCTCAGAGGGTTGTGAGCAAAGAGATTTTGTATGGTGCCAGTGAGAAAAGGACCTTTCTGAGCTCCCAGGGGGTTATTGCTCTGTGTTTTTACTGCTGTGACCCCCAGAAACTGCACCAAAGGCCCTTTAGCACCCCCCAAACTGCTGTGTGCACCCCAGGTGCTGCTGCATCACTGCCTCAGCATCAGGGAGCTCCTGAGAGCTTTGCAAACACCACCCCAAGTTTGCAGATGCAGGGACAAAAACCCCCAAAAACCTCAAAACCCATGTCAAAGTAGTTTATTTCTTTTTTTTCTTTTTTTTTTTTTTTCTGACGTTTCCCTCCCCCATCTGAGGATGAGATTCCCAAAGTCCTGTACAACAGATCACCAGGTGAGGGTTAGTGAAAGCTGAGTTTCCAAGCTACAAGGGAAAGAAACAAGGGGAAAAAGGAGGAAGGGGAGGTGAGGCTGGTGGGAGAATTCACGAAAAACGGGGAGAGAAGGGCTCAAGGCATGGAAACAAACCCCAGTGAGAACTGTACATGGGAGCAGGGTCGGCGTGGCTGCATCCCGCTGGAGCTGAGGGGTTGTGCTCCGGGGATGCAGCACCGCAGGGACCCAGCCCGGAATATTAAACACGTACGAAACCAACCCCAGCAAGTCGCAGATATTCATTTGCAAAGACTGACTTGTACTTCAAAAGGTTTCCTGCGGAATTAAAAGCCCTCGTGGTTCCAAGTGAAATACCCAGCAGGGCTGCAAACAGCGTCCGTGAGCTCCGGGGGCTGCAGCCACGGCTGCTTCTTCCCAGAACATCTTTAAAAAGGAAAATCGCCCTGGAGCACAGCGCTGAGGGCAGCAGAGTCTCTGTGCAGCCAGTCCATCCTCGCCAGCCATGCCCAGGTGATGCTTTTAACCTGAATAATGCCCGATCCAGGAGAAACAGGGTGTTCTGTCACTTGGAGAGCGGTGAGGTCGAAGAGGAGGAACGGAGACAGCCAGGAGAAACCAGAACGGGAGTTCTCTCATGGTTGGAATTCCTCTCCTGAATGTCTGAGTTACCCCAAGGGCTCCTTTGCAGCACATCTGGTGCCGAGGGACGCGCTCGGGGACCAGCTCTGTGCCTGCTGCTCTGCCAGGGCTGGCCCTGCCGCACCCAGCGTGGCACAGAGCTGCTGCCACAGCCAGGCTGCCCGGCCGCGGGAAATGGCTCCGTGGAAAATGCAGATTGGAGGTTTGGCCTAAATTTAAAGGTGTTTTGACGCTTTCCTGAATGAGGAAAAAGCATCTTTTTTTTTTTTCTTTTCTTTTTGTTTAAAAAATCCGTGTAAAAATGTGCGTGCAAGGGATGGGCACACACATGGTGACCCCTGCGCCTCGGAGCCCTCAGTCAGAAGCTGTGTATGGCATTACTCGGATGCTGATTATCCCGAGGGATGTTCCTCCATCCCGAAGTGCGCTGTGTGTCATTTCCACAGCAGGGCCATGCGGTGGTTTTGCATCCCCAGCTCAGCTCCTTCAGGGGATCCACGAGGCCACCCCGGGGGCTGCAGGGACAGGCTGTGTGCCCAGCCACCATCCCAGCCCTGAGGGGACTGCGCCTGTCACCCGGGAATTAACTGGGACTTAACTGGGAATTAATCCCGCCGGGCTTGAGGAGCGGGATGGGCTGGGAGCAGCGCAGGGCTGTGCTCGCTCACCCCCACAGATACTCCCGAGGCTGCAGCAGGGAGCAGCGGAGCACGGGGCGGCAGAAAGGTGGGCAGTGACAGCCCTGCTCTGCTACAGGACATTTTGGGGTCTGTGTTGTGCATGTGAGTGCATCCCAGGGCCCCCAGGTCATGCCTGATCTGCAGCACGAGCCATTTTCAGCCACCCGTGAGCCACATCATTCACTCATCATCCCCCGGCCGAAGGGTGAGGAGGGGAAGCTCCTCCGTAGAAAAGGATGCTCGGTATCAAAATCCTCTTTATAAAAGAAAAAAAGCAAGCAGTGCAGCGCTGGAAAACCTCACATTCCAGCTGCACCCCCGCGCTCCCCACCCGGGGCTGCTCTGCTCCCCCTTTACATCACCGGACCGTAGAAATACATTCACTTTTTTTTTTTTCTTTCCCTTTTTTTCTTTTTTCTCCCTTTTCAAAACCCCTCCACCAATTCCAACCAGCTCTTCCCGCTGTCCTAAGCCCCGCGGAGCTGCGAGGGGACCCTGGGGGCAGGCGGCACCTCACACATCGGTGCTGATGCTGCGGCTGCGGGAGAACGCTTCCCGCATGGCCGAGAGCCGGTTGGGATTGAGCGCCTGCAGGTTGGACACGGGCAGGGCCAGATCCTCCTGGCTCACCGTCTTGTAGCTCACCCGGTCCCCCCCGTTGTGCAGGTCCTCGGGGGGCTCCTGCAGGAAGAAGGTGGGGGGCTCCTGGAGGAAAGAAGTGGGGGGCTCCTGGAGGAAAGAAGTGGGAGGCTCCTGGAGGAAGGAGCTGGAAGGCTCCTGGAGGAAAGAAGCGGGGGGCTCCTGGAGGAAGGAGCTGGAAGGCTCCTGGAGGAAAGAAGTGGGGGGCTCCTGGAGGAAGGAGGTGGGGGGCTCGTAGGGAACGCAGCTGGGGCAGCTGGGGCGGCTCTGGGCTGGTTTCTTGGCGAAGGGGGATGAGGAGTAGAGGGAGGGCCCGTTGGTCAGCACTACGTTGCGGTTGCAGTGGAGCGGAGGGATGTGGGAGTGCACGGCGAAGTCGGGCTCCTCCTCGTCCTCCTCGGATTCATCCTTCTTGCAGCAGTAGTACTGAAACGGGAGGGGCTCAGCTGGCACCCCGAAGCTCCCACACCCTCCCCCCCCATCAGCCCTCCCCGCTGCAGCATCCCCACGGCCTTACCTGGAGCCTACAGTAGCAGAGGACGGCGATGATACAAAGTAAAATGACAGTCGCTAATATTCCACCTGTGATGACCACGGTCCCGGCTGTCATCCGCCCTCTTCTCCATTAACAGCCTGCAAAATTGAGTGCAGGGGCTGAGGGGATGCAGTGAGGGGCTGGGGATGCACAGCCCCAAACCCTCTGCTCACCCCCCTTTGAAGTGGGCTAGAAACCAGTGGGGCTCTGTAGGGCGGAATCAGAGCAGACCCCTGCACTGCGGAAAAACATCAGGGAGTCCTTATTCTCGCATAAATTCCAACTTGCAGTCGCAAGGGTTAAAAAAACCTTCAGGCAGTGTGTGAGAGATTGGGAGAGGAGCAGCTCTGGGGTCACATCTGGCTGTTCTGCCCTCAGGAGGGGGAGCCAAGGGAAACAAAACCAGACACCAAGGGCACTCCCCCGGCTCCTGCCAGGTGGCAGAGAGCTTCGGTGATGGCAGGAGGAACCTTGCAATAGCCATTTCTGAGCTGTACTAACTTTTCCCTGAGCCTATAATCCATTTTCCCCACGAAAACAATGTGGTATTTTAATTTGGAATAACCAGAGGCGCTAAGTGAGCCTTTAACCACTGCAAGGAGCAGGGTCCTGCCCTCCCTGAGAGCGGGAGGTGGCTGAGACACCAGGATCCTCCTTCACCATGGCCGAGCCACAGCGCTGGGGGGGCTGTGGGGGCACCCCAGGATGATGTCTGACAGCCCCAGGTGAGCTGTGGCAGGGACAGAGGTCACTGGACATCGCTGTGGCTCGGGTTGGCCCTCGTGCTTGCATTTTGGGGTACCACCAGCACCCTTCTCTCCCTGGAGGGCCCCTTGGGAGCTGACACAGCACTGGGAAGGTCCCTGTCCCTGTCCCTGTCCCTGTCCCTGTCCCTGTCCCTGTCCCTGTCCTTGCTGGGCTCTCCCAGCAGGCAGATCCTGTGTATCACACACAGCACAGACCCTGCAGCACCACCGCGGGTCTCGCTCTCAGCATCCCTGCCTTGAATGCTCACAGGAGGCCTGGAGTTCCTCTCCATCCCAGAATAAGCCACAGGTTTTTTGCCACAAGAAGGGTGCTGGGAGAGATGCGTGCTGCCTGCTCACATCTGCCAGCAGTGGCACTAAAACTGGCACAAATAAAGCTCCAACAGTGTTTTAGTGCGGGCTGGGAACAGGACAAGAGACATAAATTACGAGAGAAATCATACCCTGACCACCTACTCCACAAGTGCTTTAACACAGCTGGCTCTCAGCTCGTGCTATCAGGTTAAACCAAAAACCAGCCACCCCAGCCCCAAATTACTTCAGCACCCGAGGAAAAGCAAGTGTATCTGTCAGGGGTTTAACCCGCGGCCAAAGAAAACAAACCCGCGCCGTATTTTCAGGCACTTAATGTCCTGCTAAAGTTGGGTGAGTGCTGAAGGGATAAAGCAGCGTCACGTTTTGAGTTGCTGCTGAGCAGCTCGGGAGGAGGGAAGGGAATTTATCCCGACGGCTCCACGGCTTCTCCCACCCCGCAGCCACGGGGCAAGAGCCGAATCCTGCCCTCGTTCCTCCGAGGAAGCTCAGGGAGAGCAACCCAGCCATGGGAAGGCTTCGCAAACGACGCATTAGCGATTTAGAAACTCTGGCTGCTGTTTGAAGAGGGATGGATGCTGGAAATGCCCATCCCTGGGTCCTTTGCTGCTCCCATCTGCCATCCCCGCGCTGCCCCGGAGCCAGGGGTGCAGGGCTGGCACAGGAACCTGGCTCTGGGGTGGCCACACTCAGCCCTGCAGGCTCCCGGGCATGGGCGCTGCCCCTCCGGGATCCCACCGGGGATCAGCATCTCCCTGCCGGCCCGGGATGGGAGGTGGCAGGCCGGGCTCTGCCAGGGAGGGCTCTCCGGCTGTCCCTCCCATCCATCAAAGCCCCGGGGCACCAGCCAGGGTTGCGCTGAGCCAATTTCCACGGTTCCTGCCCAGCCGCGCCCAGCCAGACGTGGCATCGTAGCCCTCCGGAGCTGGACCATTTGCATTTCTCCCTTTTCCCCTCCCCAGACATGCTTCTCTGATTAAAGCCGCATACCTGGAAGCACTAAACCCTCCAGCGCGCACAGGGGGAGGAGAGCAGAGCATGCGGAGGCCCATAAGCTGAACAATTCCTGTCTAGACCTCCTTTTTTACATTTGTTCCTAATTTCACGCTCCACAGGCTCCCAGATTCATATATTTAGCAATAAATACCCTGGTAAAAGGAAGCGCTTTGCAGCTCCGCTGTGGTCTTGGAGAATGTATGCGGGAGGGAGCCCCGGTCTGAGGAAGGCAGGAACGGGAGGCTCAGTCCCGGGAGACCTCGGCTCCTTCCTCCAGCATCAGGAGCCCTCCGGCTACCAAGGATGGCTGAACCCATCCGAATCCAGCCCCCAGCACATCCTCCACCCCTGCCAGACGGCAGCAAGGGCTGCAGGGGGAGATAACAGGGGGATATAAAGGGCCCAGCAGCCCTTTGCTGTAGGAAGGGATCCACCATCCCACGGGGCCACAGGGGATGGTGCAAGACTTCTCCTTTCTCAGAGTGCTAAGGACAGGGAGTGCTGCGACAGACCAAAAGCATTTCACAATTCCCTGCTCCCCTGATGCTTTTTTCTGGTCTTAAAATTAAAACTTTATGGGGAAAAGGGGTTTTACTTTGGTATTTACTTCAGGATCCTGGGGTATAGCAGTTCATCTAGGTATGCTCCAGGACACAGTGTAATACACACAATTATAGCCCTTGCTAATTAGCACATCTATCAAAGATCCCCCAGGGAGAGGCTGGAGTGAAGCCCTCGTTGTGAGGAACCTTCCCCCTGGCTGGGCCTGGCTGAGGTTCCCAAATGTGTTCTGGAGAGGCCCTTGGTGTCTGGGGCTCCCAGGATGTTTGCTCTCCTGGTTTAACGGTGCCGTGGGGCTGAGCTGAGTTCTCAGCCTTGGGGAGGTACAAGTGTGGGGCTAAAAGCACTGAGAACACATCAAACTATAAAAGAGAGTGTGAGAGGGGTATAAAAGAAAAAGCAAAAAATCATTCTGGCATCACCATTACGAATTAATCAAGTAGTATGATTAATTAACCTGGTATTCCTGATTTGGTGGGTTGGTTAGTGTTAGGTTTGTTTAATGTATTAGCATCAGGTTAAGGGGGCTGATTGACAGCTCAGATTCCCCAGGGGGAGAATGGCTAAGCCGTGGAAGGTGCTAGAAGGTAGGTGTCAACTTGAATTATCGTAAAGGGATCAAGGCAGAGCCTGCATTGGGCCAAGGACAGACCAATCACTTGATGCCCAGACACTGATGCCTTAAATGGCTCCCTGGAAACAGAGAGCAGACAGGAGTAAAGGAATCAAGGAGGGATTGATTGGAAAGGCCTTCAGAGGTACACTCTGGGCTCCAGAGGCTCCTGCCTCAGTGCATCCCAACATGGACAAGGACAGCTCCCGAGTTCTTCCCACTTGGATCTCAGCATCAATTCCCCAAGCAGAAGCCAGGCAAGGATGGAATTTGCCCAAGCTTGCCCCCCTCTTGCCAAGATTGTGGTTTGCAGTTGTTGGGCCTAGGAGGGTCTGGGTGTCCTTGGAGAGCTGGAGAGGCTTTGTTGTGTGTGTGTGAGCATGAGAGAACAGCACTGAACGAGCTCCAGGGAACTGCAGAGTGACACTGGGCAGGGCAGGGTTGGGAAAACATAAAAGTTCAAACCTAAGGCATCAACATCACCCCACTCATGAGAGCCAATCCACCTGGCAATGAGGATGCCAATGGATGTGTCTCAAGGGGGAAGGGGTGGGGAAGTGGTGGTACTGTGGCCTGAGGGTGCAACCTGTAACTCCCCAAGCCCCCCGGGGTGTCACATTCCACCTGTGCCCAAGCACCCAGCGCTGTCACCCCTCTGCCTTGCAGCCCCAGCCAGCCACCATTCTGCTCTCTTACTGTTCCTTTCAACTTTTAACCCCTTAATTAAATTTTCCAGTGTCAATTTTGATTGGCTGCTTCTTCATTACATGAGCAACGGAGATGGGGTGGGATGAGAAATCATCCTACTTCCACCTTCCCCCAGCATCTTGGACACGGCCCCTGGACCACCGCGGGTGCCCGGTGTGGGGAGAGACTGCTCACAGCTGCCCTGGCTCCTGCTCCAGGCTCCGTGCAGCCTCTGCCTCTCGGGAGGGATGCGTGGGAGGAAGGTTCCGAGCAGCTGAGGGGGCTGAGCTCAGCCCAGCCCAAGGCTCCAGCGCATACTCGGCTCTGAAAAGCTAAGCTCCAGGTCCAGGGGCCGGAGGGATGGAAAAGGAGACTGCTCCGAGGTTTCTCTAAGCACCCGGATAAGCCAGTTTCTGGGATTGGCAGGGATTAAGAATAATCTTCGGGACAATTAAATAAATGAGGCTTTCAGCCATCCCATCCCACCCCCAGCTCCCATCTGCAGGGCAGCAGAGTCACTCCAAAGAGTTTTGTACCAGCTGGAAGTGCTGCCCTGGCAAGGAGTTAAAAACCAGGGGATGCTGGTGCTGCTGAAGCTGCTCCTGCACGAGGAGATCATGTCTCACATGCACAGAGCTGTGTCCCACACTTGTCCCACTGCACTGCTGCTGCATCCCCCAGCAGCCCTGGGACCTGCTTCCTCGGCAGCACAGCCCTCTGTTCAGCATGGAATGTGGGAATCGCCCTTTGAATCTCCAGGAGCTGGGGATTCAAACAGAGCAGCCAGACTGGGTACAAAATGCCAGCTGGCAGCACGGGCAGCAGTGCTGGCAGGGTTGGTCCAGCACTGGAGCAGGCAGGAGCTGAGACCCTACCCCAGTGAACACTCAGGGATGAGCACAGGCACAAACAGCTCCTGCCTGAGGGCTCAAACATCGGCACCAGACCCTGCCCCTGGTCGGTTTGTGCAGGAGAGCAGGGCTGGGCTCTGCCCTGAGCTTCCCAACGATGCAGAAAGGAAAGGAGAAAACAAAGACAAAAAGCAGCCATCCCACCCTTCGCAGGGAGCAGGGGAGGCCAGCGCCGTGTCCTGAAGTAACACCACCCTTGGCTCTGCTCCGCACGAGCACATCCCTGGCTCCACTCTGTGCTTGGACAAGTTGTTTCTGCACCGAGTGCGTGGGTGGGTGTCCTCCAGCACCCGGGAAGGGCCTCTGAGGGGAGACTGACCCTGGCACAGCCCCCAGGCTGACCCTCCTCGGGGCTGCTGGGGGGGAACAGCTCCTTGGGTCACTCCGGGGCAAAGACCCAAGGGAGAGACCTCAGTGAGGCTGGGAAGGTTTAAGTTCTGTGTGGAAGCAGAGCAGGGGCAGCACGAGTTTGACCCTGTGTGGTGCAGGGAGAGGAGCTCTGCAGGTCTTGCCCTGGGTGGGCAGTGCAGCCTCTCCCCAGCTCATCTGTGTGCCACGAACACTGATGCTGACATTGCTGGTCAGGCCCTGCCTCAGAAGGAAGAAAAATAGCTCAGCACGATGCCAGGGAAACAGGAGAGCACGTGAGTGGTGCTGGCTGTCCACAATGCCACTGCCCCAAGCCACTGGGTCTTGCTGCAGGCAGCATTCAGGACCTTAAATCAGGATAACAAGAAATCCCTCTGTAATTAACTGTCCAGGGCAGAGAGGATTGGATCCAAGCCCTTGATGCCGTAAAGTTCAGGATAAGCCTGGCTTAGACTCCCCTGATGCCATGCTGGAGCCCTGTAAATGCCACAGCTCTGCCCAGAGGCAAACACCAGCGAGCATCGGCGTGAAGGAAAGCCACTGCCAGCGGCCTGGGAAGTGGGAAAGCAGCAAATAAACCAGGAGCCAACACCAGTTTGGTGGCAAATCCAGCCTTCCTTGTGCATTTCCCCCAGTTCCTGTAATCCTACCCAGTCAATGAATAAGAGCTGGGCTCTGGGAATGGCCAGGCAAGCTTCCAGCAGAAGACTTTGCATGGCCGGAGCCAGCGGGCAGGGCAGCTGCCAGAAACACAGGCAGGAGCGGGGCTTTCCAGAGGAAAAACACTTCAAGCAGAGGGCCTGCATCAGTCCTGTGTGCTCCCTGTCCCCTCCTGACCGCAGCATTCCTGGCCTGGGGACAGCATTCCTGCCCTGGGGACAGCATTCCTGCCCTGGGGGCTGATGCTCCCTGCAGGGATTTCAGCAGCCCAGGCTGGGCTGTGGGTGAGCTGGGGGCTGGGTCACTGCAGACCCCTGGCTTTGATGAGACCACCTGGGTGCTCCTCAGCACAAGGGGATGCATCTCATGGTGCCATGCTTCCCCACGGGAGCCCCCCCATCTCCAGGCACTCCGTGCTCCGAGGGGTTTTGAATGTTTTATGAGCAGAGGACACTTCAGTCTCTGCTGTGCCCTGTTGGGAGGGTGCTACTCACAAATTCCCAGGCTGGTCCCCAGCAGATGGGTCCTCCTGGGTGCTGGAGATGGCTCGGAGATCCCAGCAGCCCCACATTCCCCCCTGCACCCACCGGGACCGTGCTCATCCCATCTCTGCTCTGACACCCTCCTTGGCAGAGCAGCTCCTGCACTCAGCAGGGACTTTCCTTACCCTGAAATGCTCCTTACTACTGATAATCCCCGGATTTAGAAGGAAATTTGTGAGCTGCTCCTTCTATCATAATTCAACATAACCACGTAGAAAAATGGTATTACAGATAATTAACCACCCCAATTTTATAAGGAGGAGTGTTCTCTTAATATGCATCAGTCCAACAGCTCCTTGTTGTATAAGCTTTTTTCCAGACACCAAGGACATCCTGTATAGACATCCCTGCAGGTGTCCCTGTCACAGAACCATATTTTGGGGCAAAGGGACCTTTAAAGGTCATCAGGTGTGCCTCCCTCCACCTGTCAGAGCAGCCAGGCTGGATTCCTGTGTGGCAGCAGCTCACTGACAACAAAACCCAGCAGAGGAGGCTCAGCCTGTTCCAGAGATTCATCCTACAGCAACAGCCACTTCAAACTGTGGGGTCTCCTGAAGCTTAGGACAGCAGAAGTTCATGGGAGGATCAGGGATCCTCTCCCAGCAGTTTTTAAAGCAGATCTTAGCTCTCAGTCTGAGTTTCCAGCAGGTTTAAGCAGGTTTCCTTGGATCCAGGGGTTGCCCATCCTGGAATGTGTGCTCTGCACTAATGAGGCGCTGATGGCATTTAGCACAACCAAATCATGCCTCACGGAAATAATATTTGCACAGCTCATCAGAGTGGCACGAAGGCTTCCTAAGCACAATGCCAGGCAGGGATTTCTGTGGCTGCAGGAGCTCCGTGGAGAGAGGCTGTGCTGCTGGAGGGAATCACTGAATCACCTGGGTTCTGCCCTTGGGAATGTCCCCTTCAGGGGCCACCCCGAAGGTGCTGCTGTCCTCAGTCCAAAGTGGCTGGGGAAGGTGGCTGGGGACACTTCAGCATCGAGGAAGTGCTCAGCCTGCTCTGCCCCTCTGGAAAATGAGTGGAGACATCCTGAAAGCATCTGCAGGGATGCTGGAGACATCGAGAGAGAGGCTGGTGACATTGAGTGAGATGCTGGAGACATCAAGAGGGATGCTGGTGACATTGAGGGAGATGCTGGTGACATTGAGAGGGATGCTGGTGATGAAGACAGGGATGCTGGAGACATCGAGAGAGAGTTGTCCATCCCTGCACACCAACCCTACACTGGCATCAGATCAGGAGAGGTAAATCCCAATAACCAGGCTCAAGGAACTGGTGCACAAGTGATGGACTCGCCCCCAGGTCTGCCCCTGCCCTGTCTGAGCTGCCACAGCCAGGCTCTGTCATGGCTTCAGAACTGCTCTCAAACCACTCCAGAGGGTTTTACCCTCCCCAGTCCCACCTTTCACTGCCCAAACAATCCCACTCTGCTTAATCACCAGGAATTATTCCCATCCATCAGCTGGGAAGCAGGCCATAATCCCAAACACCCATTAGCAGTTTAAACTCCATCAAAAAAAAATTGAAAAAAAAGACAAAAGATAAAAGAAAGATGTGCTGTCTTTCCACCCTGCATCATTTAATCACCTCTTGAGTTATGGCTTAGGCAGCTTGAGATATTAAACATTAGAGAGAGCAGGTTTGGGAATTAGCAGCTTGAGATAAGCTGCTGCAATCACTGCTGGGTGGGGAAAAGGGGAAGGATGTGGGGAGCACCCATGGCCCAGCCCAGGGTCTTCTCCCAGGAGGCTGGAAAAGTTCCCTGGCCAGCCCAAAAAGCTTGGATTATCCTGCTGGATTCATGGAACAGGCAGTGCTCACTCTCCAGCATCTCACAGCAGAGCTCCCTGCAGTCCCTGGGAAAGGCACAGTCAGAGACATCAAAAAGCCTTAATTGTCAGAAAACACTGCTGAACCCCTGCACCAAAGGTGGAAAAAAGGGAATTTGTTCTTCTGAAAGAGTG
The DNA here is from genome assembly GCA_013400515.1 of Erpornis zantholeuca. Classification (NCBI taxonomy): domain Eukaryota; kingdom Metazoa; phylum Chordata; class Aves; order Passeriformes; family Timaliidae; genus Erpornis; species Erpornis zantholeuca. The sequence continues at coordinate 41,946 of VZTN01023726.1, forward strand.
GCTCTTTCCAGAATTGATCTATTCACGTGGATTTTGAAAGCTCCTCATGCTGAAGCTGCTGCTCCGAGAGCTCTGGGGGAGCTGGTGCCTGACACCAACAGCTCACTCCAACCTTCCTGCTGTCCCATCTCCCAGGAAATGCCCCCAGGATGGGGTTTCATGGCTCAGATGGGATTGCTGGGGCACGAGGATGGGAAAACATTCATGCAACCCTCCACTTAATTCCTCCTCAGTCCCCCTCCTCTGCCCTGGGCACACAAACCTGGGTCTGTGCTGCCAGCTCCTGCTGTGTGACACCAGGGGACTCCCTGGGTGCTGCAGGCAGCCCTGCCTGGGATCTCCAAAGAGATATACATTGCTGCTCTCAAAAAAAAAAAAA
>VZTN01023726.1:42349-53971 GCA_013400515.1 Erpornis zantholeuca
AAAAAAAAAAAAAAAGAAAAAGAAAATAAATTCAGAAAAAAGGGGTTGGGAGTTTCCATAGCTACAGCTTTACATCTCTCTGGCGAAGGCTCCGGCTCAGGCCCTGTAATGAGGCACTAGCAGAGTGGTTTTTTTCCCCACTCCAGCCCAGCACGGCAGCGTGGTGCATGAATAAAGAGGAGGAGAAGAGAGAGGGAGCTCGGGGATTTTGGAAACAACACATAAATGTTAAGGACTGGCTCAGGAGGTGGCTGCTGGCACACACTCCCTGCCCTGGTGCTGGGGCTTGGCGTGGGGAGGGAAGGAGCCACTCGGTGAGTGAGATGCACCTTCACACACATGGGCAGAGGCCAAAACCTGCTGCATTTAAATTCCTGCCTGCCTGCTGCTCCCAGGGCTGGAGCTCAGGGCCTCAGGGAGCTGCTGCAAGCAGGGAATGGGCAGAGATTCAGGGCTGCTGCCACTGCCCAGGTCAGGGGTCCTGCCTGGCTTCCCATCCTTGTCCTTTGTGCAGTGTAATGTCACCCCCTGAGGGCTGGTGTCAGATGGATCACAGAATCACACAATTCCAGGCTGGTTTGGGTTGGAGGTGATGCCTTTCAAAGTCTTCAAATGAAAACCAAAACACAGTTTATGGGGAAAAAGAGTTTTTATCTCGGTATTTATTTCAGGATCCTTGGGTGCAGCACTTGGGCCAGGTGGAATGCCCGAAAAATGCATGCACCATCCCTCACACCGAAATACACACAATTATAGGCCTTGCAAAATTAACATATTTATCAAAGATCCCCCAATGAGAGGCTGGAGTGAAGCCCTCGTTGTGAGGAACCTTCCCCCTGGCTGGGCCTGGCTGAGGTTCCCAAATGTGTTCTGGAGAGGCCCTTGGTGTCTGGGGCTCCCAGGATGTTTGCTCTCCTGGTTTAACAGTGCCGTGGGGCTGAGCTGAGTTCTCAGCCTTGGGGAGGTACAAGTGTGGGGCTAAAAGCACTGAGAGTACATCAAACTATAAAAGAGTGTGTAAGAAAAAAGCAAAAAATCATTCTGGCATCAGAGGGACCTTAAAGTTCACCTCATTCCACCTCCTCTCATGGGGGGAACACCTTCTACTACCCCAGGTTGCTCCAAGCCCTGTCCAGCCTTGCCTTGGACATTTCCAGGGATCATGAACAAGAGGGAGATGGGTTTCCTCCTGGTTTGCACCCTGGAGTTTTTCTACAGGCAGTAAAATCTCCTTATGTTATCCTCTTTAATAAGGATTTATCATTGCTGCATCAGAGAATTAATACAGGCTGTCTGAGAGGGTAATTTTCAGATTCTCGGCAACTCACCATGAACCAGTTCCAGTAAATTTTGCCTTTTTTCCTCACCTTAATTTTGTTACAGCTTTTCCTGGGAGGCGAGAAAGATTTAACTCAGAGAAAAAAAACCCAAAACAAAAACAGAAACAAAAAAAAACCACCCCACAACAACAAAATCACAAAGAGAAAAAGCGGAAAAGATAAAGGAACTCACAGGGCTCAGCTGAAAACCCTCATTAGGAGAATAAAAAACCAGAGGAAAAACCTCCACACAAATTGCTCAGCTCAAGCCCACGTGGGCTGGGAACTGCTGGGATCAAATATCTGAGATATTGACTGTTCTGAGGGACAGCATCCTTCCCAAGGCACAGCACGTGTGAGGATCTTCTTGCCTCTCCTCAGCACCGGCACCACCCCAGCCCTGCCTTTGAAATGACTCCTTGAGAGCCAGGCAGTGCTGCCTGAGCCTCCTCTGCTGCAGAAAGGATGCAGCCCTGCTTTTCCAGGGCTTTTTTATGAATTACTTACTGTTAATAGATTTTTTTTTAGAAGGTTTATTTGTTAATATTAAGAAAACAGAATGATTATATTTTTTTTAGCAGGTTTAGCTGCAGGGATCCTGTGTGTGTGTGTGTGTCTGACTCTGTCTTAGTTAGGAATTTACAACAAGACAGAGAGGAAGATATTTTATTGGTCAAGGAAAGCCTATTTACATTTTTTCATTTAAGTTTTCTTTTGGGAAGTTACAAAACTCTCTTTAGCAACGGATTTCAGGACAAGTTACAAAGAAACTTGAATTTCTCTAGCCTTTCTCTGAAATTTCTCCAAAAGCCACCAACAAGTCACCACCACCACACTCTGCCACTGTTAAACCAGGAGACCAAACAATCTAAAAGCCCCAGACACCAAAATCCTCTCCAAATCATATTTTTGTAAACTAAGATAAGCCCATCAAAAAAAAAAAAAAATTCCTCAAAACAAGAAGTTCACTCGAGCCTCTCATTAAAAAAATCCTCAATAAATACCTTAATTTTGCAAAACCTATAATTGTGTGTATTTCAGTGTGAAAAATAAGTGCATGCATTTTCAAGACATTCCACCTAAACAAAATGCTATGCCCCAAAATCCTGAAATAAATACTGAGCTAAAAACCGCTTTTCCCCATAAACAGTGTTTTAATTTTAATTTTAGGCATCATCAGGGCCCTGAGCCCCCCAGGGATGAGCACAGAAATGCCTCCCTCCATCCTGGGAAGCAAGAGGAGGTTCACATGGCACCTCCAAATCCCAGCTGGATTTCAGCTTTCTTCTTCCCTTGCACAGTGAGTTCACCTGAACTCATCTGCTGGAGCTCCTTGGGGAGCAGGAGTGTTGTGCTGGTAAATAGCAGAGTTATTCTGGGAGCCCAGAACTAAATTAGCAAAACTTTGCTGATTTCCTGGGATGAGCTGGGAGCCCAGAACCAAATCAGCAAAACTTTGCTGATTTTCTGGGATGAGCTGGGAGCCCAGAACCAAATTAGCAAAACTTTGCTGATTTTCTGGGATGAACTGGGAGCCCAGAACTAAATTAGCACAACCTTTATGGAACGGACGCTGATTTTCTGAGCCCTCCAGGCACCACCTCCCCCACAGAGCCCTTCATGACCATCCTGCCTCAATGTAAACCAGACACAGAGCTGAAGTTTGAGTCTTACCAAACCCAGACCTGTAAAAATGTGAGCATCTTCCCTGCCCAGTGCAATGGAGCTGTTCTTGCAGGAGATGCCCCTTTGGAATGTTCAACAGACCAGAAATCTCCTCTGGGAATCAGGAATGCATTCACTGCTGTCCCAAACCACAGGTCTGGTTAAAAATCACCCTCCAGCCTTGCTGCCACTGCTCCTGGGCTTGGCATGGAAGAGAATGGAGTGTGTGGGAGCCCAGGGATTTCTGCTGGGAGCCCAGGGTTCTTCAGTGCTGTTTCTGGTCAGTTTAATTGGGATTATCATGGAATTGCACAAGCCTGTGATACTCGGGGTGATGTTAACAGCCCAATCAAAGCCCTTTCCATTTCAGGTCCTGGCAAACCTGCATTAATTTTTGGGAATCTTCTCTTTTTGAGCAAAACCCCAGCAGCAACATGTGCTGGATTTATTCATCCCTGGGGCTGAGCAGGCCCCAGGCCTAATCCTCTGCAGGCAACAGTTCTGCCATGGCAGCAACCTTCACACTTTATACTTACTACCAATCAAGTCAGACGTTGTTTTAAAGACCAACCCTTTGCCTGCCAATTTGAGCATTCAAGCATATATAATATTTATAAAGGCATCCAGAAAACAAGCTAAGATCAGTGCTGTTTTCTCAGAAATCGGTATCACTGTTTTGTGTTTCCTGTAACCTGTGTTGTTTTCTTTGAAGGTACAACATAAACAAAGACGTGATGCCAGGAACACAAGGGAAAAGAGGTGCAACTAAGAAAACTCCACTTTCTGTGGGCTGGATCTGCTCCCACGAGCTTCTGTGAGAGTCAGGAATAACTCTTGAGAAAACAGCAAAGCTGAAGTGTTGCAAACCAGAAAAAAAAATCATCTGGAACTGTCTAATGTTCATTGTGCTTGCCTTTACCTCGGGGCGCTGGGCCTGCCCATGGGATGTCACATCCCATTCTGGGATCCCAGAATCCCAGAATCCTAGACTGGTTTGGGTTGGAAAGGACCTTAAAGCCCATCTCAGTCTCACCTTCCACCTTCCACCTTCCACCATCCCAGGCTGCTCCAGGCCCCGTCCAGACTGGCCTTGGACACTTCCATGGATGGGGTGGCCACAGCTTCTCTGGACAACCTGGAGCCCACCAGGTCTGCCCTGCAAAGAGGAGAGTCCTGAGAGCTCCTGGCCGAGCCCAGCGAGCTCAGTGATGCCAGTGCTGCAGACCTGAGCTGCCCTTGGAATCGCAGAAGGGTTTGGGTGGGAAGGGACCTTTAAAGGTCACCAACCCCCAGCCAGGAGCACATTCCCTGCCCTGGGTGCGCCTTCACTCTGTCACAGTCACTCAGAAAATGCCTTTGGTGACAGCTGGATGGGAGACACCACCTGGAGGGCTTTGAGGAACACCTTTCGAGCACTTCAGTGCGTTTGGCTGTGGAAGGGGGCCTGGCTCTGCTCTCCTGGCAGAGCTGCAGCCACAGGCAGTGGCAGCTCCGTGCCTGGCGCTGTTTGCACAAGGAAAAAGTCACACAGGGAGCCCACGGGACAGCCCGAGTTTGAATTATTACCCCAGTTGCTCCTTTGTGTAACACAACAATAAACCCAATAAATTTCCCTAACAACAAACGCAAATCAGCGCTCATTATCCCTCCCCTCCCAGCTCCACTCCCACTCCCTCAGCGGAGATATTTTTCCCCAGATCCCACCGCTTAATCTTTCCAGGGCTTAGCTTCCCAGCAGGCAACACCAATCAGACCGAGACACCTCCATTCCCTTCCACAGGAGAGCCTGAATCCCTGCAAACCCCGGCTTGCACTTGCGGAGAAGGTGGGGAGAGATCCCCAAACAGCGAGGCCGCGCATCTTCTCAGCCACCTTCCCACGGCTGGGACACCTCCGAGCTCAGCCTCCTGGCTGTATTTCCTCCCCAGGAAGCAGCTTGGATCGCCACAAAATCCCTCCCGTTTTCCCCTGTAGCCCCTGTACGCCGTGTAAAGAGCGGCACCGTGCGCGCCGCTGCTCTGTGGATGCCGGGGTGGGAAAGCAAGCGGGAGGCAGGAGGAGCATCGCTGCCTGCAGGGATGATGCGGGAACTCAGGAGAGCCTCCCTGCACACCCTGTCGCCTCGCTGGGAAGGCAGGCAGCAGGTAGAGGAGAGAGTTAATGGTTCGCTAGAGCTCAGGCAGGAAGATCCATGCTGGATCTAAACCCAAATCCACACTGAGAGCGCAGGGAATCCAGATGCGAATGGCACGGCAAAGCCCGAGCAGCACCCTCTGCCTAAACCGGGAAGCAGACGCGGGTTTCCAAAGAGGAGCTCTGTGCCGGGATCGCACTGTCCCTGCCGGCCACCTCGGAAAATACCACAGCATTCCCAGGGAGAAAAACCCAAACACCCCGGAGGAGCGAAGGTGGAATATTTGGAAGAGAAATGAGCAAAGCTATCTCTAGGTAAGTTATTTTTCTCGCAGGAAGCAGTGCCTGTGAGCGATGCTTTAGCAGAGCTGTGATTTTTTGCGGCCGCTCCGGGGACTCGTCTGGCGCTTCCCTGCGAAATCCCCCTCGCTCCCGGCACGCTCCTGCAGCATCACAGCAAATTCCAGCCTCCATGGAGCCTCTGGATCATCTTTTACAACAAAGTCCGCGACATCTCTCTGCTCTGATCGGCGCCAGCCTGTGAATCTTGGAACCTCGAGGCATTTTGATCCCGTTCAGCTGAAGCGACCTGAGGTGGGGAGAGCTTGGGGAGACGAGGAAGGCTGAGGTGATCCCCAGAGGGTTTCAAAGCAACCACGTCGCCCAGCAATCTGGGGGTTTCTCTCCCCCTGGCAGCCACTTTTCTGGCATTTATACTGAGGTTTTTCCCCCCTCGAATCCTAAACACTCCACGAGCGAAGAGAGGAGCTGGCTTTGCCCAGTGCCAGTGCTGTGGGGACAAGGCAGTGCTGCAAGAGGCCACCCTTGTCCATCGTGGTCCTGCCCTTTCAGGCAGCCCAGGAACAAGGGACAGCTCTGCACAGGGAAAAATGAAACCACAGAGGACTTTTCCTCCCGGTTTTGTGGGAGTCCCCTCCAGCAGAAGGGATGGAAATCCCAGCTGTGTGGCCTGCTCACCGCTCACAACTCCCCCAATGTAATGAGCTTATGAGCTTCTGTGGCTCAGAGCCTGTGATGAACTCGTACCTAGAGCAAAGCCACGGCTCAAAGCCAGACCTAAAGCTGGTGGGGCACGGGGCTCCGTCCCCCGCTGAGCAAGATCATCTCCTTTATCCCCTCCCCCAGGAGAGGCCAACCAGCTCAGCCTTGGAAAAGCCTAAGCTGGACTTCAGTATCAATTCAAAGGGAAAAACGCTTTTTCACCAAAGCCCGTTTTTCAGGCAGTTTCCGATGGTTATCTCACCTTCTGATGGTTATCTCACCACCTAAGGATTTTGTGATTGTTATCTCGGAAACAGAGGAAGAAGAGGATAGGGCTGTGGAGCAGAAGGGCAGAGCTGGAGCAGCAGTGGGTGACCAGGAGGGAAAAGGCAGGGGTGGGCAGCAGGATGGGTGTGCGGGCTCTGAGCAGCTCCAAAGGGCTCCCACCAGCTGTCCCCCAGCACTGAGAGCCTGCAGCACAGACACAGCCTCACAGCAGCACCAGGTGAGGCAGAGGAGAGCTAGAGCCAGCGGGACAGGATGGTCCTGAAGCAAGCAAAGCCCTCTGGTTGGCACCAGGGCTCCACGGGCACCCCTGGAATTCACTCACCTCCACTGCCCCCTCAGAGCCAACCACTGGCGAAACAGGAAGACGTGTGAGCCCACGACATGATTTCCTTCCTCTCCGAGGGGCAGGAAATTATCAGTGAGCATTAATTCTGCCTGCCCTGGGGCCGAGGAGAGCAGCCAGCAGTGCCAGGAGCACGTGCAGATGTGTGAGTGACAGCAGAGCCACAGCTCGTCCCTTCCTCCTCGTGAGCAGCATCCCTGGCACCTGCACCAGGGGAGGGCAGTGAGGCTGGCACTTGGCTCCTGCCAGGAATTCACTCACCCTCCTTCTGCATTTTTTCCCTTTTCCTTAATAGAGAGGTTATTCTCTGCTCTGGGATGTGCTGAATAGAGGCGTGGGCTCCAAGTGGCTCCTGCTGTGGCCTCGCTGAGCCCTGGGAGCACGGCAGCCCCCGCCAGCCCCCTCTCCCTGCAGAGCCGCCCGCCCTCGGCCCAGGTGCTCAGAGGAGGCTGCTTTATCCATGGCTAATGACATTTATTTTCTCCTCAGTGCCTCGGGGAGGGCTCTTTCTCTCGCCCTCCCTGCTGATGTGAATCCTGCTGCCCTATTATGCTGATCTGAGACCTTTTGTTATTGTTGACCTGCTGGTGAGCTCCCCTGCATCCCCCATCTGTGCACCCCAGCCTGCTCTTCCTTCATCCATTTCCCAGGTTTGATCCCACCAGCACTGAATCAAAGAGCAAACCCTCTCACATCTTCAGGCTGGATCAGGTCCCTCACCTGGCTAGGATGGGCCTTACTTTTGGGTTTTTGGTAACTTCCCTCCTAAAACATCCTTCAGAAAAGGCAATTACCAGAGTGCCATTAAAGCTTTCACCATCGCACAGCCAGATAAGTCACTGGGAGCCTTCTGAAATAACCTTTAAACAATAGATCCTGTCTTGTTTACTGAATGTTTCTGAACTCAACAGTAATGCATCCAGATGTCACCCCTGCCTACCGTAGGCCTAACTATTTCTGGAAACACACCAAAGGCAAATTGCTTGGATAATGTCAGATATCGTTGCAAAAAGAATATGACAAGTTTCCATCTCCTTAATAAAAGCTGTGGAGCACAGAGTTATTTCCCAGGGCAGCAGAGCCGCGTGTACCTTCGACTCAGCCCCGTGCAGGAGCTGCACCCCTCCCTCCCTCAGCTCAGGGACAGGTGGACAATGGCACATGTTTTCCAGCCTCCAGAGCCGGAAAACTTCGGTGTTGCTGTCCAGAGAAGCTCAACACACTCCCCACATCCATGATGGGGGTGTTAGTGGCTGCAGGTGGCTTTTGTCCTGCGGGAGGGAGATGGCGGAGAAGCACTGGAGATGGTGAGCAGGGGCTGAGCTGCCCTGGTGATGCCTCAGCTTGTCTTGTGCCATTTTTGGGAGCGGAGTCAAACGTCAGCTCTGAGCCATCACAGGTGATTGTTCAACGAGCAGGAGAAATCTCTGTCTGAGGTGAGAGGGTAGCAGAACTCGCCAGCCCTTGGCTCATGTCCTGTCTCCACTGCTTGTCCTGCCGAGCGGAGCTCACGCTGAAGGAGCTGCTGGCACCCAACAATGTCCCTGCTGACCCTCAGCTCCAGAGAGAAGTCTGTACTCTTGGACATATAGGATGGGGTAAAATCATCATCATTGTGATTCTGGCCTAAATCAAGCCCTCTCCTCACTCTGTGCTGCCTCTGACACCTTGAGAGCCACATTTCCACAGAGCCTGGTCCTCCCACTGCTGCCCTGAACTGCTGTTAATGGGTCCTGGCTGTTATTAACCTTTCCAGGGACAAAGAGGTCCAGGGATATTTCAAAATGTTATTCTGACCTTTAATTTTTCTCCCCAGCCTTTCCAGCTGCCCTCTGCCCAGGGCTGCTCTCGCGGGTTCCTGTGGTCCCAGTCCTGCCTGCGCTGGTCCTGGCTGTGATCTGAATGCGACTGAAAGGTCTGGAGAGGGTCAGAGTCCATCACCCAACACACCATCCCTCTGCACTGCTGGGATAAAGGCAGAGAGGGAACCAATCCCACCATCAGAGATCTCAAGGAGATAAGGAGATAACACACAGTGACCTGGGAGAAAATGCAGATTAGACAGGGAGTGAGCTGCAAGTTCAGCCCCACATCTGCCACCTCTGCTCCATCCCTCCCCTGCACCTCTTCAGTGTCGCAACTTGCATCATCAGCCGTGGCTGTGGGAGCCCTGCCAGCATGCAGCACCTCTTCCCTGGCCATGTCCTTATCCATATCCATGACAACAGGGCAGGCAGGTAGCAGAGCAGGCCGAGCGGGGCAGGACCCAGCCGTGCCTGTCTCTTACACCAGCACTGTGCAGCCCAAGGGAAAGGCTGAGTCAGGCAAACCCCTTGGAGCTTGGCCAGCTGCAAAACCCCTCCTTGGCCCACGTGCTGGGCACTGAGGACACATCAGGACATCCCAAAGGGCAGTGGCACAGCCTCGTCCAGGCTGTGAGGATGCACGAAGATCTTTGGGCTGCACATGCATGCCTGAGGGGATTGAGCACCTTTATCTCTTTGAATCTGGGACCCAGCAAAACTTTTAAAGATCCTGAAGGGGTGCTCAGGAATGGCTGTAGGGTCAGGGGTGTTCTTCAGCTTCAGAGTGGAAAACATTTAGAAAGGCTTGGGTCAGTAAATCACAGGCAGTGACTGTGTCCCTTGCCCACTGCTGAACAGGTGCTCCTCAGAGAGCAAAGCCCCTGAGACCCAACCTTCAGGCTTGACCCTCGTGTCACCTCCACAAGGGTTTAGGGACTGCCACAGATTCAATGGAAAAGGATCAGGAGATGTGGGAGCCAGACCCACCTAGCAGGCTCTGCTGGAAAACAGCGAGGGCACAGCGAGGGCACAGCCAGGAGCCCCAGCGCTGGTGATGTTCTGCCACTCGTTGTGCCCAGGTAGGCACAGGTATTTCAGAGCTGCCTGTGTTTGTAATCTGTGCCTGCTGGCAACAAAACAGAAAGGAACAAATGCTGTTTCCTTCCTTCCCCTCAAATCCCCACATCCTTTCTGAATAGGAACCAGTGTGCTGCGGGGTGATAAATCAACAGCAGTCACTTTGCAAGGGATTTTGTTGAAGTTCTTTATCTCTCCTGAGCACCAGCACCGTTCCTTAAGAGGTCCTGTCACCGTTCTGCACAGAAATCCTGACACACAGAGGAAGGAGGTTACACTTCTAATTACAGCTGCACGGTCTTTAAGGTGTTTAAAATCTCTTTTCACCAACTGACGGCCCCGAATGCACCTTTCTGCTCATTTCAGGCAAGAAGAAAACCAACCACAGAGACTTGCAAACAACCTCCAGTTACTCACAAGCCATTGCAACGGGGCAGGAGCTTCAGCACAGGTGTGGGATAGTTCAGGCACGCACTTCATGCACAATTCATGTCAACTACTTTCCCTCACAGCACTGTAATTTAGATGCTTCCTCAGCGAAGACAAGATGTGATGACTAAAAAACCCATCCTACTGGGTACTTTTGCTCAAATGAAGCCACCCAGGAGCACCATCTGCACTCTGAAATTCGGGATAACCCGCCAGGTTCCCTAAAATGACAGCCGTACATCATGACAGACTGAAGTGCAGAGTTTTCCCATCCAGGTTTTATGCTGATTTCGCTGCTCCTTTCAGGCTGGAAGACAATCTGTTGAACCTCAAAGTGCCGTCTTCTCTTACCTTTAATTAATTCTGCCAGAAAACTGTCTACCTTAATGAGTGTGAGCACACCCCCACCACCTCCCAAGTTTGGTGATCTGTTATGTCAAATATAAATAATCCTGTCTGAAAGCGGTCGATATGGGGAAATGAAAAGCCATCTTCCCTTGGGGGATCTCTCTCTCCCTCCCACAGCCCCCCCGGAGCCCTCAGGCTACCTTTAATGTGCTGAACAGCATCCATGTGGCTCTGAGAGCACAGACCTTGATGGCTGCTGGATTCAGAGTGACAAAAACAACCCACAGGTGACTGTGCCATCACCTTGCTCGCATTCCGCTCCGGATCCCTCTCCATCGCCGCCGCTTTGCTGAGTGTGAGCTAATTGGGATGGTTTGCTGCCTAACCCAGCACTTGGGGTGACCCTACAAACTCGTTGGGGTGGAGAGGGGGATTCTGGTGTCCTCTGGGGCCAGCACATGAGATGGGAACAAACCCGGACACACGGCTCCAGGTGAGATGTCCAGACAATGACGAGAGGCCAGTTTGCAGCTGAGTGTGCAAAGGGGACCGAGGTGTCCCTGGGGCAGAGAAGGACACGACCTGCACACCCAGGGAAGGCATGGGATGGGGGCAGCTTTCCCACTCCATCCCTGAGAGGTGCTTTCACGACATCCCTCACAGGCTTTGGAGCTGAAGATGCTGTAGGATGAGGGAAAACCGAGCCTGGAGCACCCCAGTGTTTCCCATGCAGGTCTGAGGTGGCAGGACTTGCCCGGTCCCTCTGGGCAGGCTATGGGGGAGCGGATGCCGTGCAGTTCTCCATGTCCCTACTCACCGCGTCTCCCCCTCCAAATCCCTTCCCAGCCCCACTCCCGGCAGCCGGGGCTATCCTCTGCCTGCTGCCCTCCCTGCAGGCACCCTCCGGGATGCGGGATTCGCTGCCGGTTCCCCCGGAGCTGCGATCCCAGGCAGTTTCGGATGCACCGGGAAGCGGGCGGCGGGGGCGGGAGCGAAGCAAACAGGGAAAAAACACCGCGAGAGACCCCAGCGCTGGGAAAGACGGGGAGAAGGGGCCCGGCAGAGCCGAGGGGGGGTCCCGCGGAGCCCCCGGGCCGCTTTCTCCTCCCGCTCCGCTTACCTTCAAACGGGGGAATGGGGCCGGCTCGCTCAGGTGAGGACCGCGTCTCCCGAAGTCTCCCGCTCGGAGAGCATCAATACCAAAATAAACGGT
>VZTN01023726.1:54386-237274 GCA_013400515.1 Erpornis zantholeuca
TCCAGAGCCGGGTGACCCCTTCTACAGAGCTGGGACACCCCTTCTGTACAGGGACCACCCCCCTACAGAGCCGGGACACCCCCCCGGTTGCCCAACCACCCCCCTGCAGAGCCATGTACCCCCTCTATTGCCACATCGCCCCCTTACAGAGCCGTGTCACCAATCACAGAGCCAAGGGATGCTTGTTTGGACAGCAGAGCTTCACCCCCAGTGCTGGCACAGGAAAAGATTCCCCCTCCCCATCCCCAGTGCAGGGAGAAAGCCAAGGCAAACCCCACAGCCCCCCCTGTTTGATCCCACACAGCCCCCAGGGCCGTAAGTTTGTTCCCTGCTCCATTTCTCAGGGGCTGTGCTGGGGTTTCAGCTGTTTCTGGTTTCACTAACAGCAGAGGGAATGTCTCTCCTCTTCCCAAATCCATTCCCATTCCAGTGCAACCTCAGCTTAGAGTCCTCATGCACAGCTTTCCCCCAAAGTGACGTTCAGCAGTGGTGATTCACAAGATTTCCTTAACAATGGGGTTTTGATGACCCCTCAGAGCTGGAGAAAGCAAACCTTGGGACAAAACCTGAATCCTGGAGGGGGGATTACCCCTCTGGCTGGTGGGCAACCTGCAGAAACAGCAGCACAGGACACGTGGAGGTTGTCCCCCAGCCCCAAGCTGGTGTGACAGGGGAGCACAGACTGCCCCAGCTCTCCCTGAGCTCTGCAGTCTCTGCAGAGCTTCCCCGGGCACAGAGGATGCTCAGTGTGCCTCAGGAGGCTCTGCCTCATCCCCTGCCACAATCTTTGGCTCTTGTCACCCAAGCTGTCAAACTCCTTGGGCAGCTGGGACCCTTCTGCAGGCCCCTGGATTGTCTCTGCCCATCTGGAAGTGTGACTTTTGTCCTGCAGCATTCATTCCCCTGGCAGTGAAACTCATTCCCAAGAACTAACTTAATTTTTCTCATCAGCAGCTCCAGCCTATCGATACTTTCCTGTCCCCCTCAACTGATGAGAATAATCAGTGTTTTTATAGCACATCTGCTCTTTTTAAGATGGTATCGCTCGTAGCACTCCTTTAATCTATACAGAGGGAAACAGTTGCATTTAATTAATTGCTCTCCAAATAAACTGATCACTGCCAGCAATTCCAGCACACTTCACACGCAGTTCAAAAGCCTGTGCAGAGATCTGAAAGGAAAAACACTCACTGTGATGACAAGAGATGAAGGTGAGGGGAAAAACGTAGTTTATCTATAGAGAGTCTACTTGAGACTATTATTATTTAATTATTACATCAAATCACTCAATACTGAACTGTCTGTGTTGTGGTTGATGTTGAGTTTTTCCTCAAGGCTGCCTGAACCACGTGCAGAAGATACTGAAGGGCTATGCTTTAAAAAAACCTGACCAATTTTAGCTTTTTATTACTTGTCCAGGTCAAACATCATCGTCTGGCAATTTGTCACTGTATCCTTGCACAGAAATATGAACGATGGAGGTTCTCTGCTTGGCCCATCCATTTTGGTTTCAATGCCTGGCCTCTGGTACTGCAATAAACATCCTCCTTGCTGCCAGGGGAGATGTCAAAGCAATTCTCACGGAGCCGAGACCAGGATAAGAAGCAAGGAAAAAACAATGTTATAACAAGGACTTAGCAAAGCTTGGGCTGCCTTGTGCGAGTGCAGAGCTTGTTTTTTGGACTTCAGCATGAGGTTTGCTCACTCTAAGAGCAATTCTGGGAAGATCAGAATCCTGTGAAGGAGAAAAATGTTTTTATGATGTATTTCTGTATTGCAGTGATGTGCAAGACCTCCATGGTGAGCACGGTCTGGCTGTGCCAGGGGCTGTACAAACACCGATTCTCCAGACTCTGCAAGAGCAATTTTTTACAGAAGGGAAGTGCTAATTAGCATCCACAGTTTGGGAGCCAGTTGATAGCCTCAAGACCTGGCAGCTGGCCAGCCACAACTTTCATCAACCCCAACATTTGGGAAGTGTCCTGTGGCCGCCAAGTCTGTGGCATAAACAGGCCCAGCAGCAGCCAGGAGCTAGATCATCTGCAGGTTTGAAGTGCAGTGCTCAGGCTGTGCTCACCTTTTCCCTTCCACCACCAGCCCTGGGTTATTCCCAGTGTAAACCTTTGTGCACTCACACTCCTGCAACCCTGAATTCCTGGTTTCCTCCTTTGACTCAGAACTAGGGATCAAACTGCCCAGGAATATTCTATGATATTCCCACCACTCAGCATCCAAGGCCACTCTCTAGGGCGTTTTTTTGCCCCACCTCCAGCTTGTTCCATCCCCAAAGATTCTCGCTGGTTTTCCTGACCCTGGAGGCATCTTGCACCTGAGACTGATCCATGAGCAGGACCCACAGCCAAACCTGGGCACTGCTGGGCTGCTGGAACACTGCCCAGCTCCCTGAGTGTATTCCCAGGAGAATACCCAGGCCTGGGGGACACTGGTGATGTTTTCATCCTGAAAACTCCTTTGGCAATGGCAGTTTGGTGGATGTGACACACACCAAGTGCGTGGTGCCCCAGGGATGGAGTAAAATACCCACACACCTGGAATAGGGCAGCAGAAGGGCTCTTGTATTGTTAAAGGGTGCCACTGCTAGTGGAGGGCTCTGTTCCAAGAGGGAACAGGGAGTTAGGGCTCTCTAAACCCACTCCTGCACGTGGCAGAGCCTGGGAGTGGGTTGAGTGACAGAACAACCTTGGCATCACCTGCCAAGTACCCTTTTTTCCCATTCCTAAGGACAGAGACTTTTCCCTCTGCTTCTCTCTGGCATTTGTTTTTACCTTGAGCTCCCTGGCAGTAACAGGATCCTGTGTGTGCAGTTTTGCAGGAGGGGGCTGCAGCAGGCTCAGCTCACAGTGCCAGCCACCCTCTGGTCCTGATGGAAGGACCAGGTGCTTTTCTCTGCCTCTTCCCCATGATTATGGAGGTTCCTTCCCTTGGGTGGTCTCCTAAGTTGATCCTAAATATTCTCTGCAGCAGCCTGAAAAGTCCCCACTGCCTCCTCCTGTCTCTGCAGCACCTCAGTCACCTTCACTGGATTTAAATGCAGAATTTTATATTGCTGAGAACAGCAGCAATTCCCAGGTTGGTGCTAGTCCACAGCTGCCTTTCTCCACCTGCTTTAGCCACCCACTATGTCAGAACCTCCTGGCTTTTAACACAGCCCTGACCACTGCCTCAAACTGGGACCCTGCTTGGTGGCTGCCAGTGGCTTCAGGCAGGAGATGGAGGTGCCCTGGGGACACATCTGCCACGGGTTACTCTGAGAGGTTTCTGCCCTTGAATGTGACAACCTCAGGGTGCCAAAGGGTGAATCTGAATCCGAACAGCAGAGAGGAACTGCTCCTTAAATCAGTGTTTTTTTCCTGAGCAGGGGAATTACCCAGTGCCTCACCCTGGCCCTGTTAAACATCCCCAGTCCATGACCGGCTCCATGTGCCAAGGCTCCTGGGGTGACATCAGTCTCCAGGCTGATCCATGGCAGGCCCTGCCTGGCACATCCCATCACGTCTCCCCCGTCAGCTCCTGCCTCTGCACCTGACAAGAGGTGCCAGACTCACTGGAATGTCACCCTGTGCAGCCACTGCTCCTTGGAAGAGCTTGAAGGGGCAGGAGGTGAGGTTAAGGGTGCTCACTGTGGATTCCCTCACAGCCCTTTGAGCAGAGACGTGGGTTTGAGGAGGCTGCTGGCACGCAGGGGTGCAGGAGGTGCTGGGGGAATAATCCTTCCGTGAGTACCTGGGAAAGGTTGGGAATAGGGCAGAGACTTCTGTCACAGCCTTGGAAATCTGAAGATTCCTGGAAACACCTTCCTCTTCAAGCTTCCTGAGCTTGTCAAGGGGTTTGTAGGGCAAACCCTCCCTGTAGAGAAGCCACGTTGAGTTTTCCAAAGGAAATCTCATTTATCCACAATTTCTACTCTTTATTAGTCCTTCTAAGCTGTCCATCACCAACCTCAGGCAGCAGAGCCTGCAGCCTTTGCCATACTATGCTCCAGCCCTTTTGCTAAGCTGATGAAGCTGCATCCACAAACTCCTCAGGCTCTCTTGGCCTCGTGTCCTCTCCTGGATCTCCTCTCCACACTGATCCAGCTTGCTGTGAGATCCTCAGGAAGCAGCTCAGTGCCAGCAAACGAGGGCTAGAGGAAGAGCAAGAAGAAAGGCTGGCACCAAAGAGCAGAGCCCGACACAGGAGGGCTCAGCACCAACCCACCCCCCTGGAAATTCGTGTGGCAGGCAGCCCTGGAGTGATGCCCACAGCAGATTCCAGCTCCTTTTGCTGTTATTTCCAGCCAAACTGGAGAATTCTCCCCTGCCATTCCAGAGGTGGGAGGGATCACTTCAGGGAAATTAAGATGGGTCCTGCAAGATCAGGGATGGCAGGTAATGCAGGAGGGACGTGTCCTGTGTCTGAAGAGGGAAAAACTGGATTTGGTGTTGTTTCTAAGTGATAAAACAGATCTTTCCTTGTGGAATTTGGGATTCTCCACCACATGTCAGGTGATGAAGCATGGAAAGGTGTCAGCTTGGATTCACAGGGGGAGAGAGGAGAGAAAACAAGTGGAGGGATGGATGGATGGATGGATGGATGGATGGATGGATGGATGGATGGATGGATGATGGATGGATGGATGGATGGATGGATGGATGGATGGATGGATGATGGATGGATGGATGGATGGATGGATGGATGGATGATGGATGATGGATGGATGGATAGATGCATGCATGAATGCATGGAGGGATGGATGGATAGATAGATGGATGAATGGATGGATGGCCATCCCATGGTGGAAGGCATCTCGAGGCCAGCAGTGAGCTGACGCAGCCATGGGCTGGCAGTGTCACCCACAGTGAGCACAGAGGGTGGGAAAAGGAAGGTACTGGTGGATACTGGGAGCTTGGGACTGCACCTGCTGGGGGAAAAGTCATCTTCATGGGAGGACTGGAGCAAGCTTCCCGTGCCTCTCCTGCAGAGCGAGGCTGGAGCAGAGTTGATCCTGCTTGGAGCATCTTTTGCGGGGACACGTGAATCTGTGTTCCAACGCGGGGAGATGGTTATTGCAATGCCACTTTATTTCTGGTGTTGTTATTGGCAGGGGAGTGGGAGTGCAATACAATTTTAGCCACCCTGATGTCTCCGTGTCCCTTACATCCCACCTCCATTCCAGAGCAGCTTTTTCCTCACATTACACGATTCCTCTTACTGTACAAAAGGGACTTTTTGCACCTGAAATGGCACAAAATGAGCTGGTCCTGCAGAGCAGGGCTGGGTGTGGTCAGTCCTGGGAGAGCTGATGGCTGTGTGTCCCCACCACCATGACCAGCCCTGGTCCCCACCCGCTGCAGGAAGCAGGACTTCCTTGCATATGGCAGGAACAGAGGAGGACCAAGCTCTGTGTGAGGCTCAGCCAGGATGAACTCGCACACGGAGAAGGATGCTCATCACACCAGGAGCTGCAGGAGCAGGGCAGGAACTGTCCAGCCAGCAGCACCTTTTTTGTTTAAAAACATTTTAAAACATCCCATTGAAGATCAGGGTGAGTCTCCAGCGCTCCAGAGTTGGGGACCACTCCTCAGATAATCTCCACTTCCCAAAGCTCACACAAACCTCTCCCACCTCCCACTGGCACTATCCCCTGGACCGCACAACACTCTATAAACACACCCAGAGAACGCTTTTGTCTCTTCCTGTCCTTTTCAGATATTTTGGGTATTTGTGGCAATCTCTCCTGTTTATATAACAAAGCCACAGCCCAGTGTTTGTGACACCATATCCATGGAAACCCTAATATAGCATGCACAGGCGAGGAGATCTCATTAGGTGGCTCAGCTGCGGCAGCACTGGGGAGGGAATTTCTCCGGGATGCTCTGCTGGGAAGGGGCCTGGCTGCCCACCCAGCCTGGAGCACCTGGCAGGGCAGTGCTGCCTCCCAAAGGGCAAACAGTGTTTTCCTTTGGCTAATTTTGGCCTTTCTCCTGCTGTCCCATCACCAGCTCACAGCCCAGCCGCACACCTTTGGCTCTGCAGATGATCTGGGGGTGCACGGCTGGAGCAGGAGGAGAGGCAGAAGTGCTGGAGCTTCTCAGTCAGGGCAGCCCAGTCCTCACCTCAGTGCCAGAGCAGGAGCAGTGGGACTGAGCCACAAAGAGCAGCTGAGGTCCAGTTCCATCTCTGATTTGGCTCAGTGGGGAGGTCAGGCTGCACAGCTCGGGCTGCTTCCTCTTTGGATGTGATTCTCATGGGGAATGAGGCAAAAGTTTTCTTCCATGGTGTAAGAGGAAGAAAATCTGGTCCTGAGGAAGGCAAAACAGTTTGGGAGAAAGCAAGAAGATGGAACAAGCAGAGTCTTGGCAAGGGGGATGTTAACAACGTTTGGGCTGTAAGGCACAAACTCAATGCAAGGAGGAAGGAATAGCTCTTCACACCCATCCCTGCTGGATCACAGTCACCTCCGAGTGTCCTGTCCTGGCTGGCACGTGGCACATCTGTGAGTTAAAACAGCCCAGGCTGCTGTCACACAAGGAGGTTCCCAGCAAAACTGCATGGCTTGCTGTGGCCCAGGTGACACAGGAACACTAAAGCCACTTTAGAGAGGGCAGGCACTTGCCTGGGCCTCTGCTGGGCAGTTGAAACTGAGATTGGCAGCCCCAGTGCCCTCCTGGAGCACAGCAAAACCAGCGAGCAGCCTGCAGGTCCCTTCGGATTTGTTATGGGAACGGGACTGGGCAAAGTGATCCTTTGGGAAGGGTGATAAACAATCCTTCCCGCCTTGGGGTGTAGTGGAACAGCTCCTGTGAGTCACGGGGCTGCTCCACGGCTCTGATTTGTAGGGTTAGGGGTGGACCTGGCCAGAGGAACTGCACGCATTGATCAGGGCAGGGGTCCCTGTGACCCTGCGGGGTCACCCATCCTGTGAGCGTCCCCGCTGTGTGCCAGCCCCCCTTTCCCCCCTTCTCACACTGTGCCAGCTCCAGCCTGAGTCAGACACTGCCCAACCTCATCAGCACCGAGGCAAATTCGATCCTGGTGAAGGATAGGGCTGTGCATAGCAGAGCCCCCGGGGCGTGGAGAGACGCGCCGGCCGCGGGAGCAGACAGAAAGCTTCCCTCCCTTCCCCTCCCCTCCCCTCCCTGCCCTTGCCCAAATTGAATTTCCATTTCTGTTAGCGAGGCAATGGATTATCGCTCGGAGGGGTGCTGCCTGCTTCAGCCCCTAATTCGGCGCATCAATCGTGCTTAAACTGCTTACCTGTAAGTCAGCTTTTGCTGCGGGCGGGCAGCCCTCGCTCCCGCCGGCGGAGGAGCTGCTCCCGGCTCCCTGCCACCAGTGTCGGGCACCACTGCTGCTGCCAGGGCTCCGGAAGCCACCGCTGATCCCCAGCTTTGCAGCCAGGGTCGTGAGTGGCCGTGGAAAGCCCTTTGTCACCAGGAGGGTTTGGATGTGCGGCTCTGCAGATATGGGCTCAGCAACACCCGGTGGGGGTTCAGTGCTGCTGCCGGGGAGTTCGGCACGGCCCAGCCAGCCCAAACCAGCCCTGCCCTGGGGCTCACAGCCCGCTCCAGGTATTCCACGGGCATCTTTTCTGCCCGGGGGTCTGCCTGGAGAGGAACATGAGGTGTGCGGGGACACCCGAGTCCCATCTCCAGCACGGGCTGCTCCGTGCTGGCACCAGCTGGCATTCCCTTCCCCAGGAGCTCCCACAGGGGCACAGAGTGGCTGCTCTGCCTTCGAGGGAAGGGGCAGGACCCACGGCTTCCACTCCACAGCTGCTCCCCAATGGTTCGAGTTTCCGAGTCAGGAAACCCTGGCGTTTTTACATCTCCTTGAAGTCTTAAAATAAACACCCCGAGCAATGAGTGGAAAGCTGGATCCTCACTCCTCGCCTGGATTTATGAGCCTCGACTCGGGAGAAACTGAAAGGCGGGGAGAGAGAGAGATGTACATAATTTTTTTCCTCTCTTCAAATAAATTCTCACCACTTATCTGCAAAGTTCAGCTGTTTTCAAGCTGACCTGCCTGTGTTCTGCTGTTCCACTGCAAAATCCTCCTGTACAGGAGAGTTCAGGAGCTTCACTTGCACCCGCCGGCAGCCTGGGGTTTCATCTCTGATAGAGGGAGGCAGAACTCGTTAGCTGAGGACCCCCTCCTGCCCCCGGTGAGGATCACTTTGCCTTCCTGCCGTGCTTGGCAGCTCAGCTTCTTCTCTTTACAATGAGGAAACGAAGCCAAGAGAGGAGGACAAGTGGGTGAATCCGCTTGGAGGAGATCAGGGACGGGGAAGGACAAAAATCTGTTCTGTGGGGCTTTTGTAAGGCAGCCAGGCTTCTGTAATGCTCGAGCACCAGGGCTGGGGGATGAGGGACATCCATCTGACGCCTTCAGTGCGTCCAGGAACGAGCCCAGGAGCCTCAGGAAAAGAGGGAAATGCTGCATTCTCCTTCAGGAAGGTGAACAGAGGCGTGGATGGGGTGAGGTGCAGGTCCAGCTCCTCGGGCAGAGCCCAGGAATAGCTCCGGTGAGCACAACCCCAGAGGTGCCATGGTGGGAGCAGGCAGCTCCAGTGACCTCCTGCTATCCATCCAGTGCTTTTAAGGCTTTTAAGTCTGACACCAGAAGCAGTGGGAGGGCTGGAGTGGGACTGGATTCACTGGGGGCAGAGATGGAGCTGGGGGACGCTCATCTGGGAGAGCTCAGCGCTCCACCCCTCCCTCTGCCTTGGCCTTTTGCCTGGTGGAGCTGAACGAGAGAGCGAACCCCGCGAGCAGCAGGTCACCCGACAAGGAGAGACGGCCGGGATCAATTGACGCATTCCTGAGTAATGGTGGTGTCTCAGGACAGTAAAACCTCATCGGGTTTAACGTGGAGATGCACACATTGATGATTCATTAGAACGCCGAGCTGAATCCATTTCCTCTCATTACACAGGGCTGGGAAAGGCGGATCTGCCCCCGTGACATTGCTGCAAGGACCGCGAGTGAAACCCAAGCCCCGCAGGGATCCGGGGGGGACTCCGCACGGGAGGCAGAGAGCGCGGCCCGGCACGGGAGGTGCCATGGATAAAACAACTCCACCGACTCGGAGACCGCAGCCAGGCAGGGTGTGCGTGCATCAAAGAGCTCCAGGCAGTTCGTTATAATTCCAATTAACGTGGGAAAGTTAATAACCGAAAGAGAATCCATCAGGCTTTAAACAAATGGGAAAGGGGAGGGGGAGAGACTGAAGGCGTTTTTAAAGTGGAGCCAAAGTCCCGGCTGCTACAAAAGCAAAGAAATAATAAATATTGAACACATCCAGTGGTCCAGGCAGGTGGGAGCTTCAATGGATGCAAAGCGGGGTAGGAGAGAAGCTGGGCTTTGCTGGGTTTGAAGGTGCCAGAATTAAATCCCACAAAGGCTCAGAAGGAGAGGAGAGAGGAGAGGAGACATTTCTTCTGTTCCTGTTTGGGGGAAATAAACATTTCCTCTGGCATTGAGCTTTGCAGGAAAAATATTTCAAACCCTGTCGATATTATTGAATGCTTGGGAGCTCAGACAAGGCTCAGGGTCCTTTGTTCTCGCTCTCTGGCCACCTTTGGATTGATCTCAGGCTGGGTTATGGGGACAGCCAGGCCAAAGGCACCACGAGCAGAGCAGAGCATGTCCATGAGGGCTCAGCCAGAGCAGCCTGTGAGCAAACAGCCCTTCCCAGGCACTAAGGAAGATTTAAGACAGAATCGCATCAGCCCAGTCAAATCCAATTGCTATTGATAATGTCCATGTGCAATTAGAGCCAATTAAGGGGAGACAGCAAATGACAAGTGTTTGGCCAGGAGCTGACGGGGGTCAATACACCAGCCCAATTTCCCAACAACTAAATGCAATTAAGGAGTGTCACTTACCCGGCTTGCCCGGGAGGGCCAGCACATAAATGGGCACGGCTAGGCACTGGGTGCCGTCCTGGCAGGATGCACAACTCCAGGAGCAAGCCCTGCTCCTGCCCCAGCCTCAAGCTGCGGGAGGTGGCATCCATGTACTTCACCCTGGTGGCAGCGTTCCTGGTCATCCTGGTGGTGGCTCTGCAGGGCTCGGCGCCCCGCGAGAGCTATTTCCCCTACAAGGTGCCCCTGGATCCCCAGGGGCTGCTGGAGCTCTCCTGGAATGTCAGCTATCCCGAGCAAGCCGTGCATTTCCAGCTCCTCATCAGGGAGTTGCAGTTCGGGCTCCTCTTCGGCATGTCGGACAGGGGCGAGTTTGAGAACGCGGACCTGGCCGTGCTCTGGAGCGATGGGCACAACTCCTACTTCGGGGTGAGTCACCACTGGCACACCATGATGGGCACAACTCGCTTTTGGGCTTGCTTGGACACTTTTGGGGTTCCCTCCCTGTGGGTGAATCTGGCTCGTGGTTTGGTAGAGTGTTATACAGCGCACGGCATGAGCTGGACCAGCCCCCCTGCTCTGGGTCCGAATGGTCTTGGGTTTTTTTCTATGATCCCATAGATCAGGTGATTTGGCATAGGGATGAACCAAAAAGAGAAAAGAATAAACACAGCAGCACATCAGCAAGGCTGAGGGACCCGGGAGCTGGATGTCTCTGCCGTGTTTAGCTGCAAAGACACACACAGAGGATGCATCAACACCCTGCTTCGCTCGTGTGCTGCTGTCAGTCACATTAAAAATTAACCACAGCTCCCATTAATGGCTCCGAGATGGGGCAAAAGTCACCAGGCAGAGAGGCTGCTCCTGCCAGCAGGAAGATCCTGGCTGAGAGCTGCATCCACAGGGATCAGTGGGATAACAGGGCAGCCCGGGGTGCTGTCAGAAATTAAAGGTGCAAATGTGTTTGGGTGAGATGTAAATGGGAGTGGGGGGAAAACTCATTTCCAGTTGTGTTGTTTGCTATTGCTGCTGCAAACTCCATCCTTCCTGCCACTGTCTGTTTGTTGGGCTCCTGTTTGGGTTGCTTTCCCACCCCTGGGCTCTCCAGCCCTAGCCCCAGCCTGCCATGTTGGGCTGATTCCAATTGTGCTTAGCTGGAGAAAGCAATTCCCATTTTTCCTCTGTGTGAGGCTTTCCAGTAAGTTAAATTTTACCTCACTGCTTACTTCAAATTAACCATAAAACACATTCTTTTGCAATCAGCCGCAGTGTGATCCGCAGTGTAATGAAAGCATGAAAAGAAGGGTTTATTATCTGTGCTGTTTTCCTGCTAATTACCTGCCTTTCAGGGTCTGTGGTGGCCCGAATGCTCCAGGATTTCACAGCATCCTGTTAAGAAAACATAAAGGATCATTTCTAATCTGCCTTCGTGTTCTCGCCCAAAGACAAACAGCACTGAATGAAACACCCAGCAGCGCTCGGGTTTCCTCTTTCACTTGGTGCTGAACAGCATCCTGCAAGGAGATCTCAATAAATCTCTCCAGCCCTGGTTTTCTCTCTCCCAGCAGCTTTTCTTCTGGATAAGTGTGTTGGCTGTTAAAAAGATCCAAATTTGCTCAGCCCCCCATGTACTACGAGATTAACTTGCGCTCCATATTCCTAGGAAAACAAATGTCATGCGAGCTCCATGGAGCTGATTTCCCTCTCCCCCTCTAAGGACAATATGTTCTGGAAATATGACTCTATAGTTCTGGCTGAAATGATGCCAAGTTGCTTTATCCTTTATCTTCTGGTTTTTCCTCCCAAGATAAGAGAACCAGTGCCACTTGTGTACGCACAACAGCTACTTCCTGGGTGCCTTTTCTGAGTAAACAGAAGAGACCCACAGGAGAAGCCAAAGATCAAAGAAACAAGCCTATTCAAATCCAAATTGACACAGGATTTTATGCTCCACACCTTCAAACCCTGAGGCATAGGAATAACCTACTGCTTTGCTTCTTGGGGTGGCTTTGTCACCACCCTCTACAACGAGCGGTGCTGGGCTTCCAGAACAATCTGACCACAAAAAATTAAGGATTTTGCAGAGGTGCAGCACTTTCTAGGGCTGACATTATGTTCCAGTAAGGGTTTGATCTTAAGTTGAGGGAGGCTGGTTCGTGCCAAGGGTGTTGGAGAGCACATCATCCCCTTCCACAGGGTCCCCACAAGATAAACACCCACAAAATGCAGCACAGACCAAGGCAACGCCTTCACATGTCTGTGGGGGCTTTCCTCCCTGCCTTCCCAACCTTTCCCCACTCACATCTCACCTTGTAAAGGTCTTTCCGCAGACTCTTAGTGCTGGGTCAGGTATTTCACAGGCCTGCCTGAGCACCAGGGATCCATTCCAGCATGGATCTCTCCAGGGCATGCTGGAGATGGGCACGGAGCAACCAAAGGACAGGCTTCCTCCAGCTCTGGGATGCTGAGGGTGGACAGAAGGAGGACCTCAAGATCTGTGGTACCTCTGGAGGTACCTCCTGGCTGAACAGGCTGCTCTGTCTCTCTCGCAGGATGCCTGGAGCGATGCCCAGGGGCAGCTCCACATGGATTCCCAGCAGGACTACCAGCTCCTCGGGGCTCGCAGGGCTCCTGAGGGGCTCTACCTCCTCTTCAGAAGAGCCTTCAGCACCTGTGACCCCAAGGACTACCTGATAGAGGTATGGCATCGCCCTCACCCCGCTGTGGCACCTCCCAGCCCCATCCCAGCCCCGGGGCACGGCTCCAGACCCATCCTGCAGGGTTGTGCCAGGCTGTGGGCACAGCATCAGGTGTTGGTGCTGTGCGAGGCAGAGAGGAAGTGAGCTGCAGGTGTCAGCCCCGGGCCATGAGTAATGTTTGGCACCATCTATTCACAACCCCTCCGAAAGCTCTCTCAAGTGTGGCTTTTAGCTCGTTTGCATCACTGAACATGCGTTGGGTCTATATAAATCCCTCCTGCATCACTCTGCTCGGCAGTCTGGAGCCAACTGTTGGGAGTGTTACGAAGAGGGGTTGGTGTATCAACAGGAGGCAGAGAGGAGGGTTGTGACAGGAGCTAGGACAAAGGGACAGCAAATAGAGGTGCTGCTCCCTGCCCCTGCATGGCTCGGTGACGTCTCCCTGGCTCTGCATCCCATCTGGGATTTGGGGGAAACCTTCCCAGCGGGGGATGTCGAACAGCTCAGGGTCTCAGCTCCAGCCCCTGGCTGCAGGCAGGAATCTGTGCGAGGCTCATCTCACATGAAAGCCTTTGTGGGCAGGATATTTTAGAGCCAACGTGGGCACAGAGTGTCCTCGAGCTTTTGCTGCTGGTGTTCAAAAGCTTGTCTTGTGGTGAGAAATGTCTGCCGCCTGCCAAAACACTGTGAGCCCTGGAGGGAAAAATCTGTGTGTGCGAACCAGGAAAACACTTGCTGGTCTTTATTCTCTGATCCTTTAGGAACAGTTTATTCCCTTTTTCCTTTCTCCCTTATCTCCTGTCCAGAGCTCTCTGCGTTCTTGTTGGCAGTAGACTTGCAGCTGAGCTTTTTGTGGGGCCTTCCCCCTGAAAAGCAGCTGGGAGAAAAGGGAGGATTTTCAGGGAGAAGTTTTGTTCCTGCTGTTACTCCCCAGGCCTTTGCTGGGCTGCAGGGTGGGATGAGCCCTACACTGATGGGTTTGGCCCAGCCTGGAGCTCCTGATGGGCTCTGAAGGAGCAGAGAGGATGTGTTACCCTTATGGGATTGATGCCACCTGGGGAAAACTTTTTAGGTTCTCCTACCTGGTAGGGAACCCTCAGTGACCACATCAGCCAGAGAAATACCCTGGAATCCAGAGTTTTCCTGGGACAGCACAGCAAAGTGAGCTACTGGGGCAGTCGGGGTGGGTTCACAAGACCCATTTCTGGGTTCATGTCACCAATGGTCTGTGCAGCTCCTGTTTCTGCACAAAAAACCACCAGAAATGTTCTGCTCTCACTTCAGGATGGCACCGTGCACCTGATCTACGGGATCCTGGAGAAACCAGTGCATTCCCTGCAAGCCATCAACGTCTCTGCCCTCCCTGGGGGGCTGCAGAGGGTGCAGCTGCTCAAGCCCAACATCAGCATCCCTGAGCTGCCCAGTGATGTGAAGACCATGGAGATAACGGCCCCAGACGTTACCATTCCCAACCAGGAGACGACCTACTGGTGCTACATGGCCGAGCTCCCAGCAGGCTTCCCCAAGCACCACATTATCATGGTAAGGGGTAAAAGAGAAAGGGGCAGATCAGTAATTGTACTCACATCCTGAAAACGGGGAGGCTTTCAGACCCAAACAACTTTCCAAACAACACCTTCCAGGCCCACCCCAGCAGTCAGTAGCATCCTCATGTCTCCTAGAGTGTCTCAGCAGGAGTGGCCAGGAGGTCTCTTCCCACCTGGCACATCCAGCAGGTTCCAGGGCAGGCTCAGAGCTGACTCCCTGCAGAAGGGACAGACCCACAGCAGGATTATGGCACACACTGAGCCTCTCAGGAGCATATAAACACAGCAAACAAAGGAACAGAGTTGGTGAGAGCAGGGCAGAGTGACCCAGGATGGGAACTGGTTCCTAAAAGATGAGGCAAAATCTGAAAAAGAGCTACAGAGATAAACACAACTTGTGGGCATTGCCCAGACGTGTTGCTTGGGCCACTTCCTGAAGGGAGAGGCAGAAACCTGCTGGCAACCCTGAGGAAAAGTGGAGCTGCTGGGAGAGCACCCAGCAGGTGTGGGGGTGGCTCGGGAGGTGACCTGGCACACCCAGAGTCAAACCCACACCGCGGGGAGAGGGAAGGAAGACCTTCAGACACCGGAGCTGCAGCGAGCGCTCAGTGGTTTCGAGGGGAGAGACGGCGCTGCAAAGGAAGGCTCAGAAGGAGGATTTTCTCTCTAGCAGATGGTGTGAAGTGAATCATCTGTGTGTAAGTATGAAGTGTGTAACTCCTGATACCTTCCCGCTGCTGCGGATCACTTCTACAGCTGGCACTTTTAGCCAGAGCTGTTCCTCAGGTTTGAGTCACTCTCTCTACCCCAAATCCCCCTCCCCGTGCCCCAGGCAGCTTTTGGATAGAAACAGAACCCAAGACCTGCAGGCAGAGCTACAACAACAGCACAGCCAGGACTCTCTTTAGGGAAAAGCAACATCCTCAGGGCCACCTCAGCCCCGCAGAACTGGTAAAGGACTCAGTCATCACAAATCAGACCAAGATTTTCTGCTCATCCCCATCTATTGCTGGGTAAAGGATGAGCTGGTTCTCTGGGGGTTCTGGCTGGCTCTGGGTTGGTCCCTGAGCCAAAAATTAAATGTTTCCACAACTGACCTAAAGTTCCTTGGGCACCAATAACACTTGTTCCCCTTTGAAGCACCCAGACGCTTTACTCTGGCTCAACCTCCTCTTGGGAGCCAAAATTTGAGGTGAAGACTCTTGGCCTTTGGTGCCTCACAGCCATGATGCCTTAAATGGTTATGTGGAAACAGAGACTAGACAGGAATAAGGGAATAAAGGAGGGATTGATTGGAAAGGCCTTCAGAGGTACACTCTGGGGTTCAGAGGCTCCTGCCTCAGTGCATCCCAAGATGGATGACAGCTCACGAGTTCTTCACCCTTTTATAGGTTTGGTCCATTTGCATATCAGCATAAATTCACCAATTAAAACTTTAGCTAATGATGGAATTTCCCCAAGTTTGCTGCCCCGCCCCCTGCAAGATGAAAGTTTACATTTTTGGGCCTAGGAGGGTCTGGGTGTCCTTGGAGAGCTGGAGAGGCTTTGCTGTGTGTGTGTGAGCACAGGAGATCAGCACTAACGAACTACAGGGAACTGCAGACTTACACTGGGCAGGGCAGGGTTGGAAAAATATAAAAGCTAAAACCTAAGGCTCCAGCCAGAGCGACCTTCCCTCCCCATCCTGCGGCAGAAGCTACCAGGCCACAGACGTTCCTGCTCTGGCTCCTCATGGAGCCTGCAGGCCCCAGGGATGGGCTCTGAGAGTGTCCTCTCCTTCTGGGACCTGCTTTGCAGTACGAGCCAGTGGTCACGGCGGGCAACGAGGCCCTTGTCCACCACATGGAGGTTTTCCAGTGTGCGGCCGAGTTCGACAGCTTCCCCCACTACAACGGGCCCTGCGACTCCAAGATGAAGCCAGAGCGGCTCAACTACTGCAGGCACGTGCTGGCAGCCTGGGCCATGGGGGCACAGGTGGGTGTGACAAGGGACATGTTCCCCCCGGGTGACAGCTGCCCTTCCCCATCCCATCTTGGCATTGTCCCACCGGGGCTGCCCCTCGCCCTGTTGTCTGCTGGGGTTTGGTTTCAGGCCTGTCTGATTTTCCCAGCCCTGTCTGACCTTCCCAGCTCTTCCTGGGTGTGTCTGATTTCCCAGCTTGTCCCACCCCTCCTCCTCTTTGGTGCCATAAATCCGTGGGCTGGGACACTAGACAGCTCCCCAGGGAATGGTCATGGCCCCAAGCCTGAGGGAGCCCAAGGAGCCTTTGGACAATGCTCTCAGGCACCCGTGGGGTATCTGGGGCTGTCCTGTGCAGGGCCAGAAGTTGGATTTTGATGATCCCTGTGGGTCCCTTCCAACTCGTTGGAATGTTTTATGATACTATGACAATATTCAGGTGTTGTGCTGCCACATCTGGAAGGAGAGAAGCTTTTGGAAGCAAGAGCAGCTCTCCAAGCACTACCAAGGGCCCAAGCCGTGTCTCTCAGCCCATGGTGTGGGGCAGAATCATGCCCACACATTCCCTTGGGCCTTTTGGCCTTGATCCTAAAAAAGCCACCCCACTGCTCCCCTAATGCCTTCCCATCTGCTTCCAGGCTTTCTACTACCCTGAAGAAGCAGGTCTTGCCTTTGGTGGCCCAGGCTCCTCCAGATATTTGCGCCTGGAGATCCATTACCACAATCCCCTGGTGTTCAAAGGTGAGGGGCTGGGTGGTGCTGCCCATTGCCTTTCCTGCTAGACCATGGCAGGGAGCTGGGGAAATTCCAGGGAAGGACTGACACCTTCTGGGGAGGCCTAAATCATGGCCCTGTTCTCAACTTTGTGGAGAGCTGATGGTCCAGATCTGTTCCTGCAGGAAGAATACATTAAATTCCCACCTTTTTTGGTCTCAGCAAAGCTCTCCTCACTGAAGGTTGACATGTGTATGCCCAGAGGTGGGGAAGGGTGCTCGGGAAAGAAGCCTGCAGGCCAAAAACTGCCTCCACGGAGTTCCTGCAGGGATGTGATCCAGGGCAACACCAGCATTGAGCTGGGCTGTCTCAGGGGTCCCCCCAATTTCCACACAAGGTGGAGGGGCTGGCTCTGAGCTCAGAGCAAGAGTGACAGCGGTGCCAAGTCACCAGAGAGACCAGGCTGGCTGGGGAAAGGGGGATGTGGATGTTGTTTTCCTGTTCTCCTGCTTCGATAACATTGTCAGGAGACACATTGGAAAAAAAAGAAGGATTCCAAACAACCCAGTTTCTTCATTACCATAAAAACAAGCAGCTTCTTGACTACCCAAGTATATTTTTAGGAGGCCAGAGCATATGTACTGTGGATCAGTCATAGCACATTCGGCAACTCGAGAAGAAACACGGCTATAAATACAGAGTTCAGGTCTTCCATCATTTATCCGCTTTTCCCTCTTAACCAATAGTGTCTCCCCCGTTATTCTTATCTCTGGGTGGGCTCCAGCCTGGAGACAGGGAGTGCAAAGCTGGCCTGAACCCCTCCTGACCTACTGACCCTGCTCTTTCCCTTTGCCTGCACGGCCTTTTGGGGTTTTGGGACGTGCCCCTTAAAAGGAGCTGCAATGAGCCACATTCCTGAGGGAGTCCTCCAAAGCACCCCATGCTCTGTCCTGCTGCTTTGGGCTCTCCAAAGGCACCCCTTACCTCACTCCATTGGGACAATTCAGCCTCAGCTCAATGCCCTCCCCAGGGTGCATCTGGGGCCACTCATGAAGATTTGCATGAAAACCTGTAGGATTTAAAATGATTTCAAATGGCTGAAGGAAGCCGTGAACGAGAGGCTTCCCAGGGCAGCACAGCATCATTTTTCACCTGTGTTTTTCACCTCTTGACCTTGTCCCTGCAGTGACCTGTCCTCTGGCCCCCCCAGGTCGCCGTGACTCCTCGGGGATCCGGCTCTACTACACGGCCACCCTGCGTCCCCACGACGCCGGAATCATGGAGCTGGGCTTGGTGTACACACCAGTGATGGCCATTCCCCCTGGAGAGGATAACTTCACCCTCACGGGATACTGCACTGATAAATGCACCCAGCTGGTGAGCACCCATCCCCTCCAGCCCGGCTGCACCTCAGAGGAGAAAGGTTTCCCGTGACTTTTCTCAGGTCTCAGGAAGCACCAATCTCCAGGCTCCCAATTCCAGGTTTTAAACTCACCATAAGGTAGAGCTGGAAAGAAATTGTCTGCTGTGTACAATAAACAGAGAGCAGCTGGTTGGGATGCACTGAATCCCCCTGGAAGCAGCTCTCCTGGGGAGCCATCTGCTCCAGCTCCCCAGGGTACCATTCCCATAAAACTCACTGCTGAGCTGGCCGTGTCCCAGTGGTGCTTCCCCTCACAGGGGTGGGAATATTGGCTCCTGCTTCCAGGGAGCTTGCCAAGAGCTCTCTCGAAGATGGTTCCAAAGGGCCCACCTTGCTCTCTCAGGGAAGTTTTACTGCCTGTTTTTGTAGGGCCTACCCATAAGGAACCATTTGTGCCACCACTGGTGAGGGCAGGGAAGGAATTGGGATCTGGCTCAGCTGCTCCTGCTGCCCTGGAGCGTTGGTTTGGCAGCACTGAGGGTCTGTCCCTCTGCAAGGAACTCAGTGAGATGCTTTTCCAGGGGTACAGTGATCCCCTAAACCCCACGTGAGAGCCAGAACAGGGACAGCGAGTTCCCAGCACACAGCGAGGGGGTGTGAGGGAGGGGAGAAGGACAGGGCTGGGCAGAGAGGCTTGAGCTGTCCTTCCTCCCCCCAGGCTCTGCCCGCTGCTGGCATCCACATCTTCGCCTCCCAGCTCCACACGCACCTGGCAGGGAGGAAAGTGGTGACGGTGCTGTCCCGGGACGGGAGGGAGCGGCAGGTTGTGAATGCTGACGGGCACTACAGCCCTCACTTCCAGGTACAGGGGGCTGCAGGGGCACTGGGGGCCCGGCTGGATGGCACAGTGCCATGGCATTGCTCTGGTGTGTCCCCTTCCCTTCCCTTCCCCAGGAGATGAGCATGCTGAAGGAGGTGGTCACGGTTTTCCCGGTGAGTCGCTCCAAAAACCATCACGACTTCCAAACAGCACGGCCTGATCCCGTGGCCCTGAGCCCCCTGCCTCTTTCCATCACCCTGTCCCATCTGGGGGCTCCCAGGGGGGCTGCAGGAGTGAGGGTCCCTGGGTCATATCTGCCATCTCCACGCAGATACTTTGGGGACACCAGGCCCCCTCTCGTACGGCACGGAATTGGTGTGTGGGCAGCCAGGAGCTAAATTGAGCTCCTAATTCAGCTGGGCTTCGTCTGGCAGAGGGAGGCTCCTCGGGGGGTGAGCATGAACCATGGTGGTGCCCCTTCTCCTTGCCTGATGGAAGGAAAGGAAGAGATTTGGCATCGGAGTGGGAGTGGGTGGGAAAACAGGGGTGGTGCCCCAGGGCTCTTCAGATGAGGAAGGACTTGGCTGCAAAGAGGAGGGCACCTCCTGGAGCTGCCGTGCCCCACAAGGCTGCTCAAAACACTCAGCACCCACTGGAACCGTGCCCAGGGCTGTGCCCTGGGGTGTCCCTGTGGTCCCCAGCACCGACTGTGGTGGGGAGGCTGTTGTGCCATCAAGTCAGCTCCAGATCTGGTGCTTCAAACTGTTGCTAAGTGCGATTTTTGAGGTGTTTTCAACCCTGCAGAAATTCTTCAAAAGCAAGGAAAGCAGGAAACACCATCCCTGGGATGCAGCCCTGGGGAATCTCCGCAGGTGATGCAGGTTTAGCAAGGGCTCCTGTGGGGCTGCAGGCAGTGCTGGTGGGCAAACAGGTTTCTGACATGGGGAGCAGGGATTTCTACGTGGCACACTCCCCAGTCCCCAAATTTTCCTGTGTTTGAACCCCCCCAGGGCGATGAACTCATCACCACCTGCACGTACAACACCGAGGACCGGAGCAGAGCCACCATGGTGAGTTCAGGGGCAGCTCCCCTTCGTGGGGCACCCCAGGGTGGGCTGGGGGCACCCCCAGACTGGGCACCTGCATGAAGCCAGGCTGAATCACAGCCAGAAGCAAAGGGAGGGTGGGAAGAAGGGAACTCGCAAGGCTCTGCTGCCTGCAGCGGGGATGTGAAGGTGCTAATTGTGAAGTAGCATGTGTCACTCTAATTCCCATCACAAACTGTTCCACCGGGGATTAATTGTAATTAAAGAGAGGTGGCATTTTTTTGACAGTGCATGTTATTTCCTTACATAGGCAGTGAAAAAAAAAATAAAAGAGCCTGTCAGAGGTACCATCAACAGGGACAAGGCTAAATATAGCAGAGGGATTATAGGAAATCTGCATTTTAATGTAAACCACACGGTCTAGCCTGGAAGTCTGTCCTTGCACAGAGGGCAGACAAGCAAAGAGCTGCCCATGCCATGCACCTGGAGGGGTGTGAATACCTATCTCCATCTCTCTAGATATCCAGGTATCCAGATATAGATAACAGATAGAGATTATAGATCTAGAGCCATGTGAGTGTGCACACAGAGGTGTGAGCTCTGTGCCCTGCTGCCCTCCCTGCCCTTGTGCAGCCCCAGCAGGGCAGAGCCAGGCCCCGCTTCCATCACCTTCCTGCCTGTTCCACAGGGAGGTTTTGGCATCCTGGAAGAGATGTGTGTGAACTACGTGCACTACTACCCCCAGACCCAGCTGGAGCTGTGCAAAAGCGCCGTGGATCCGGGCTACCTGCACCGGTACTTCAACCTCGTGAACAGGTAAAGAGCCCCTGCACAGAGGGCTGGGGGGACAGGGAGCCCTGGTGAAAAAGCCAAACCCAGGGTTTTGAGGATGTCTGTGTAGTGGGAGCTACCAGAAAGGGAAAGCAGTCACTTCTCAGCAAGAGTCAGTGTGTGTCCAAGTGCATCAATGCAAAATATTCCTTATAACCCAATGCAGAAAGTATTCCTTATAACCAAGGATCCACACCAGAGGAGGCTGCAGCCCATCCACCCATGAGGAGAGGGGAGATGCTGACCTTGCACAGGGTGTCCTACCCACGGGCTGGTCCCAAATCCTGCCCTGCAGGTGCTGGCAGCTCCAGGCTCTCCCTGTGGCCAGCACTGACCTCAGAGCCATTCAGGGCCACTTTTGGGGCAGGGAGGAGTCAGTCACATCCAGCACTGCAAGGGGACAGCACTGCTGGGATTCAGCAAAGCCTTTCTCCTGCCCAGGTTTAATGACGAGGAGATCTGCATGTGCCCACAGGCCTCTGTCCCACAGCAGTTTTACTCCATCCCCTGGAACATGTTCAACAGGGATGTGCTGAAATCCCTCTACGGCTTTGCTCCCATCTCCGTGCACTGCAACAAATCCTCTGCTGTCCGGTTCCCGGTAGGTACAGCCTGACTCCCAAAGCTTCCCAAAAAAATTCCCTGATGCAGGGTCAGGTCTGTGGTGCTCAGGACAAATCCAAAGCCAGCAGGCTCAGGGCAGGGGGCTGGAGCTGCCAGGAAATCCCTGGCATCAGCATGGACACAGAGCCCAGTCCAGCCCTGTGCTCAGACAATACCTCTGGAGCCCACCATGGGTGCTCCCAGCCAGATCCAATTAGGAGATTCATTTGCATAAATTGATTTGGAGGCTGCTTTTGCTGATTGTTAAAGTAGGGCCAGATCCAAGGAGAAACGTGAGGTGGTTTTTAGGATTTTGGCAAATCACCCCAGGTCCCAGCAGAGCGAGCTCATTACACACAGCATCTGTGCAGTCTCTGAACATGGTGATCCTGCAGATTGGGAAGGATAAAGGACTGGGAGGTCTTTAAAATAAAACCAGGCCCAGTGACAAGGGACATCATGATGGTGATGAAGATTTAAAACCACTGCTGGCATCAGCTTCCAATGCCATTTATCAGTGTAATAAATTTGGATGATACCTTGTTCCTGGATCCAGTGCAGGGATGGCCATCAGCTTTCTGCCACAGTAAATTCCCTTTAGCAAAGTTCCACTCTGGAGCGGGCAGAAACCTTTCCAGTTTTCTGGAACTGGAGATCTGTCATCTCTCAGCCATGCAGAGCTCTGCTGCAGGGACAAGAGTGGTGCAGAAGTTTTGTGCAGCAGCAGAATTATGAGTTAAATCTCTTAATTTATGACCCAGACAACTCCCTTGATTTCAGAGAGGTCTGGGGAGCTGTCAGGAAGGGACTCGAGCAGAGCAGAGCTGATGCTGGCACAAAGTGGGTCACGAGCATCGCAGCGAGGGCGAAGGAGCCTCTGCTCTGCTGGTGTTTCAGAGCGAGCCCGACTTGGAGACATCTCATTTGTTCCATACTGTTTCTGCCAAGAGAAAAGCACCAGCTTCTAATTAAGCTCATAGTTTTGCAGTTCAGTGATCCCAAATCTGATGATTTCTGGAAGGAGCTGAGTGCTGTTAATTACTGAGCCAAATCTCAAGGTAACACTTTGTGAGCGGCAGCAGGGACGGTGCCGTCCCCAAGTCCCCGGCACCCGCCAGGGCTCGCAGTAAACTCTCTCTGTTCAGATTTCGACTTGAAAACACTGAAAACAACAACTATCAAGACACTCCACATGCCTTTGATGTCTCCAAGAAGCAGGCTCAGGGTTTGGGATGTATCAGCAGGGCAGACGCTGCAGCAGATGGGCTTGGGGCTGGAGCAGGCGCACCCTAAAGATGCTTAACTGCTCCCTTAAGCCATAAGGGCACAGGAAAGGAGTCGTTTCTCCAGCTGGTGCTCCCCTGCAATGCTGTCCCCACTCTGGTCACTCCCCATGAGCTTTGGAAAGGTCCCTCCATCCCACTCCATCTTTCCCCAGGGTTTTCCCGCTGCTGGTGCAGCCTCTGGCCCGTTTCGCTTGACATACCAGGAGAAATTTCAGCTGAAAACATAAATTCCACTTTCATCTCGCTGATGACTCACAGCTCTACCTCTCCTCTCCAGACCTCCCTCCTCCTGCTCACGCTGCGGCTCAGCCTCTCGCTGACATTTCCGCGTGAACGCGGGGCCGGCAGCCGAACCGGAGCATCACCGCCCCACAGCTGAGCCCCCCCGTGCCCTCCCAGCCCCTGCCCACATCTCCACCGGCCACCAGGCCAGGCCAGCATCACATCTGAGTGAGATCCTGCTGGGCAGGCTCAGCCCCGGGCACTGCCTGCACCTGGCAGGTTGCTCTTTGCAGGGAGCATCCCCAAAGACAAGGTGCCTCCAAGGATGCATGGAGCTGGGGGGATTTGTCCTGGCCGTGGTCACCATGAGCCCTGATGGCTGTGACAGCCCTTCCCCGGCTCTGCTCTGTGGTCCCTTGGCCAGGCTGCTGCATCCTTCCTGCTCCACGGGCATGTCCATGCTGGAAATTCCTGCCAGTACCTCGTAGGGAGTGTTTTCCAGAGCATGGTGGGCCTGTGGGACTCCCTGGTTCGAGTTGTCTCCACCTGATTTGGCAGGTAACACTTTTTGGGGTGGAAACTCCCGAGCTGGAATGGGTTTGTGGAACACGGAGCACCTCAGACGTCTGTGCCGCTAAGGGGATGTGTAGGTGCTTCTGCACTAGGAATAATTAGTGCTGCCTCATGAGAAAACACCCAGATCTGGGCACAAAACATTTCAAACATTAAAGCTCACATCATTTCTCCGAGCAGGCAGAAACACCGAGCCTCCAAGCACCTGCAGGCCCGCCGTGGTCTCACGGTCCTGACCTCTCTTGCAGGGCGAATGGGAGAAGCAGCCTCTTCCCAGCATCACCGAGAGGCTGCCGGAGCCCGTCCCTCGCTGCCCACCCGCCCCGGGGCCTCAGCCTGCTGTCCCTGTGCCCCTGAACCTGGGCAAGCTCCGGAGGGACTGACACGGTGCTGCCACCAGGACGGGAAGCGCCTCCGAGCAGGAGCATCCACGGGGAACGTCCCTTCGCGCTGCCCACGCCGCGATGCCAGCCGGTGTGTCCTGGCCCTGCCTCCGGAGGGGGCTCGGGCTCATGAGCCGGAGTTCAGAAAGCCCTCCGGGGATGGGGAGCGCTATATTTAGTGTGTTATTAGCAATCCTGGCTCTGAGTAATGCTGCTTCCCACCCCCGGAGTAATAACAGCGAGGTTCGCTATTGTGCCGAGCCCGGAGGGGGGGAGAGGAGCTTGTTTTCCCGCAGGGAAACTGAGGCACGGAGCAGAGGAATGCGTGGGAGCAGCACAAAAGCCTTGCCGGTGTCCCACGGTCCCGTCTAGCTCAGGATGGCTCCACAGGTGCTCCTGCACGCTGGCAGCTGTGGCAGGGAGGGATGGATGGAAGGAGGGAGGGAGGGATGGAGGGAGGGATGGAGGGGTGCCACAACACCCACCCAGCACTCCCCTCCCTCCCGCAGGGACTGCAGCTCCCCACCACACTCCTGCCCCCACTCCTCCCCACCTGGGATTACTTTCTTCTGGTGCCAGCAGATGCCAATGGCTGGGAACAAACGATGCCTCTGGGATGGGGTTTAGGAAAGGGGAGGCGGGGAGGGGGAATGACAAATCTTTTGTCAGGAAAAATTGCTCCATTAAATATCGGAATGTAAAATAAATTGCTTTTTGCTGTTGGGCTCCAAAGGGAGAACACTCAGGAGGAGCAGAGGAGAGGCTGGGGGTGCTGCAGGAGAGTCCATGTCTGTCCCAGCTTGGTGCCTGTCCTTGCTGCCCATGGACAGGTGGGATCCAGGCCGGGTGGCCACCAAATTTCCCTCCCAGCCACCTTGAGTGCAAGGAAAACCTCAGATCAGAGCACTGCACACCAGAAAAAGCTTTTTAAAGTAAAACCCAATCTTCCAGGCACAGAGTGGATCCCTGGCTTGGCAGGGAGGCAGAATGCTCCTTCCCTCAGAACAGGACCACAGCCACCCCTCCCCTGCCCTCCGCCTGCCAGAGGGAGGGCAGTCACCTCCTATTCAAGAGAAAAATTCATCTCAATCTTGCTTTTTAATGTTTTCAGTAAAACCAAAGCATTTCAGGGTTCACGCTCTTGCCCGTGGCGCTCATGGTACGAGGGTAAGGAATTGAAATCAGCTTTAAAGAGGGTATGACCCAGGCAGAGCTAGTCAAGGGAAATAAAGGGAAGAGCAGGGAGTGAGATTATTTCTTCAGGCAGGTGAAAGCTTCAGCAGAGAGTCCAGCGAGGGGACCAGAGCAAGGGATGGTGATGGGGACAGGTTGGGAATTGCTGATCCTTCCCTTCAGTCCAGGCCAGTCCTTCCCTTCAGTGCATGTGAGGCAAAACCTCCCCTGCTTCCCACAAGGCTGGCTCTGAGCTACCAGAGGCTGCAGGGGTTTGAGCTCATGGCTCAGCCTCTGCCAGCATCCCCCTCTCTGTTGGGAGCTGAAAGGAGCCACCTCCAAGGTGACCTTCGGGAAGATGCCACAAGGGAGCTGCCAGCAGATGGGGCCAAGGGCAGCTGTGGGGTCAGTGCCCCTGTTGGGCACCTTGCACCACAGCCTGTGCCAGGAGCAGCCCAGAAAAATTGTGGCTGCCCCTAGAAGTGTCCAAGGCCAGGTTGGATGGGGCTTGGAGCAACCTGGGATAGTGGAAGGTGTCCCTGCCCGTGGAACCCATGGAATGGGATGAGCTTTAAGGTCCCTTCCAAGCCAAACCATTCTGTGATTCCATGATTTTATGACACACAAACAGCATGGGCAGAACAGAACCCACAGCATGAGGCTGGACAATGACCCTGCACTCCTGCCCCTTCCCTCCACAGCCCCCTCCCCACACGGAGCCCCAGGGCACAGCCAGGACGAGGTGACACCCATGGCAGTGGGGACAGACACAGCAAGGGAGCAGAAGGACAGCAGGTTTGGAGGCTCCAGCTGTAATAACAGCAGAGTTAGTTTAAAAAAAATTCATTTCCAGGCAGCGTGAAACTACATTTGGGGGGGAAAGAATTCCCAGCAAAGTCAAAAATTGAAACCGCTTCGTGTGCACTGAGAGCAAACAACATTTGCAGGCCAATTAACCCGGGGAAAACAATTACTGCTGCAGTGGCACCGCTTCGGTTGGAGAACAGAGCATCAGAGTCTTTGGGCTTTTTGGAATCTCTTCCTCCTCTCCCCTCTAACTCCACCCAAATTTACTCGACGAGTTCCAGGCGGGTGCCCGGCTCTTGCAGCTGACCCCGGAGCCAGCTGGGGCCGGGAGTTGAGCCGGCAGCTCCTCTTCCCTCTCGGCGTCCGCAGCAGCCTCAGTAAAAGCCCTTCACGCGTTTGTTGTCGGGGTCGAACGGGGACTTGGTGTGAGCTCGGGCCGGGAAGGTCACTCCCATCCGCTCCAGCTCGTAGCTGCCACTCTTCACAAAATCCAGGGAAACCTGCGAGGCAGAGCCATGGAAAAACCTCTGCAGGGTGCCAGAATGCCAGCTCCATCCCTGGGCAAGTCCCACCCACCCCACAGAGCTGCTCCCTGCACAAAACCCAGCTCTGCCGTCCCAAGAGGATGTGCGGGAAGGAGGAAAAGAGCTGTTAAAAGCACTCTGTTGAAAAAAAAGTATTTTAAATGTTTTAGGTTTCTTTTTTTTTCACTGTGGAGGTATACGATGGAAAGGAAAAAAGGGGAAAGGAAAAGGGAGGAGAAAGGGGAGGAGAAAGGGAGAAGGGAGAGGAAGAGGAGGAACATTCATCACTGGAGGAAAGGGGGTTCCCAGTGGCAACTGGCCCACAAACCCACTTGCCTTGGGGCTCTTGCAGGGATGCAGGATGAAAAGTCAAGGCAAGCAGGAGAGGAATTACAGCACACACACAGCTCTTGGTTGGCACAGAGACAGGCCCTGGAGATGTCACCCCAACCTCTGTCCCCACATGGGTTCTCTGCCCACAGCACACTGCTTTATGAGGGCACCTGACTGATTACCCAGGAGGCTCACATGCTTAATTAAGAGCCTGCCCTGCTCCTACTGGCCACTGCTCCCTACCACACGAGTTAATTCACTACTGCAATTAAATATTTGGTTGCAATTAACACCCGAGGCAGCGCTTGAACCGTGCTGGGACCTCACACCATGACAGGGGGTGACCAGCTTTGCCACCGAGCCATGACACCCCTCAGCCTGTGAGGGGGAGACAGCAGGGAGCTGCTGTCCCGTGGTGGTGAATTTTTTAAAGAAATTTCAGAGAAAGGCTGGAGAAATGCAAGTTTTGCTGGAGAACTTGCATTTCTCCAGCCTTTCTCTGAAATTTCTCAAAAAACCCACTACCAAGTCACCACCACACTGCCCCACCTCCCAGCCCAGGTGGCAGCAATGGGTTTGTGCCTCTGCAGGGAAGGAGGCACAGCCATGCCGGGGGGGCTGCACTCACCGGGCCCCCTGCGGGGTCACGGATGTAGCCGTAGGCGATGGTTTTGTCGATGGCAAATCCAAAATCTGCCCGTCGGATGTGGCCAACCACCTTCCCGTCCCTCCAGACCGCCTCCAGGCCGAACATGGGCACCTTCCTGCGGGGCACGGGCAGAGCTGCCACAGCCATGGGGTTTGGGGGCACCCTGGCTCTGCCCCAGCCAGCCCTCCCACTACCCACGGGCTCATTCACCTCTCCCTGCTGAACCCAAAGTCCCTCCAGCTCAATTTGCAAAGCCTCCTGCTGCTCCAGGTGAAACAACCCCATCACACCTCTTACAGCTCCCGTTAAACATCCACCGGGGAACTGGCGGTGGGATTTCGATTAGAGATGGAATTAGAGCAGGGAAAACAGCTGAGCCGAGCCCCACGTGTGCCTGGCTGTGGCACCTGTGTGTGTGTGCACACAGGGCTGCCTGGGCTCGCTGTGGTGCTGCTCCAGGGCTGCTCCAGGGCTGGCCGCAGATCCAGCAGGGTACTCACTCCTCCGTGGTGAAGCACACGAGGCGGCGGAAGATGCCCTTGGCTTTCTGAGCCTCCACAGCCTCCCGGCCCAGGAAGGGGATGCTGGACTTGAGCTTGCAGGTGAAGGCCAAGCCTGCTTCTAGCGGGGTGTCATCGGGGCGCAGGTCCGCGTGCCAGTGCCTGTACCCTGCAGGGAGCAAGCAGGGTCACCCACTGATCTCTGTCATGGCAGCAGGACACCGAGACAGCACCCCTGCCCCCTGGACACCCACTGCCCTTCATTCACTTGGCCCTGGATAAAACACCCTCGAGAGGAGCCCATACAGGGGAAGTCTCAGCGTTCTGAGCCTCTGCCACACCTCCAGTCACACTGACCCACCCTGAAGCTGGGAAAAGCTCCTCGCCCTGGTTCCCCTGCTGGAGGAAAAGCAGAGAGTGCTGCTGGAAGGAGCAAAGGACCTTTCTCGATGCTGAGGCTGTCGATGGCTCTGTAGCCAGCGTTGGCAATGCCGTGCCGGGCTCCCGCCTCCATCACCGCCCGATAAACCTTCACGCAGTCAGCCCTGGGCACGTGCAGCTCCCAGCCCATCTCGCCCACGAATGACAGCCTCATGGCACGGACCTGCAAAGGCAAGAGGTCAAACAGCCCTGAGGTGGAGCCAGGCTGGGCAGGGTGGGAGAGGCCACGCGCTCCCACGTCAGGGGAAAAGCCAGCTTTGCCTGGGAACCTTGTGGGAGCCCTGTGGTGGAGGCAGTTCTGTGCTCCCCCCTTGTGCACAAAGCCAGGGTCAGACTGAATTTCTCATCTCTGCATAACCTAAGCCTGGCATCTCAAACCCAGTGGTGCCAGTGGGCAGAGGTGGCTGCTGGCAGCATCCTCTGGCTACGGATACCAGGGCTGGGGTTAGATATGATGCTCCAGCTCCAGCTGGGCTTTTGTCTCCCTCTGCTGATCCATTGAGACAGGGAAGCTCGTGCCCAGCAGGACTGTCCTGCTTTTGGGGCACTTTGTGACTGCTGTCCCCCAGGGATGTTCCCTTCTTGGACAGTGCTCCCACAGCAGAGGCACCCAAAGGCTCCTGGGCAGGGGCTGAGCCTGGTGTCCTGACCCACACCCCATTCCCACCAGGAATGCTCAGGTTTCCCCATGGAGGTCGTGTCCCAAAGCTGCGCTGCCAGATTGGCTCCTCACTGAATGCATGAAGCTCCAAGGAGGAATGAGCAGATCGGCACGAGGGACTCAGAGCTTCTCCAGGGAAGCCTCATTCCCAGGGATGGAGCCTGCCTGCAATCCCAGGGAACAGACCACACTGGGACTGCCCTGCCCGTGCTCCCCCAGCTTCTCACCCAGGCAGCCCTGCCTGCACCCTGCTGCTCTCCCTATGAAACCATCTCCATTCCCAAAGCTTTCCAGGCCAGCTGGGACCAGCCCAGCTCAGGCACCTTCCCTGGAGACAGCCCTGGAGCCCGAGCTGCCTTTCCCTCTGATTCATCCCTTTGTATTTCTCCACTTCCTCCCCCACAAACCCCCTCTGCTTCATCCCTTCGGATACACATCCACTGCAAAGGCAGAGCTCGCTTTGGGAGAGAGGTTAA
Organism: Erpornis zantholeuca; assembly: GCA_013400515.1. Lineage (NCBI taxonomy): Eukaryota > Metazoa > Chordata > Aves > Passeriformes > Timaliidae > Erpornis > Erpornis zantholeuca. Next base: position 83,862 of record VZTN01023726.1, read on the forward strand.
CTCCAGAATTTCGCTCTGGATTGTGACCTGCCATCTTAACAAAGCAGTTTCCAGCTCAGAACACACTTCCAGCTTGGTTCTGGTGGCCTCAGGGCTGGCCTGGCCGTGCTGGCTCTGGGTGTGGCTGGGGCAGAAGCTGCATTTTGCCATTTGCTGTGCTCTGGTGCCAGCTGTGCTTTCTAATCCCGGGGACAAATGCAAGCAGACACCAGCAGCTGCTGCCCAGAGCAGGCACAAGTGCCCAAGGGCTGCCTGGGCTCTCTGCTGCCAGCATGGCTGGGGGCACGGCTGGGAATCCAAATCCATTCCTGCTTCCCCAAGTGCAAAAATCAGGTCTGCAAAGGGAATTTAAGGCAGCTTGTAAGAAACTTTAACCTCTGCAGTAGGAGTGGGGAGGAGGAAGGAAGACACAGGATAGGGAATTTATTCTGAGGAGCCATGCCAGGAGCCTGCCCTGCCCTGGTCCTGGCACAGCCCCGCAGGGAGGCACAAAGGCCGGCAATGCCTTCCCCGGGGGGCACAGGCACAAGGGGCACAGAGAAACCTTTTCCTCTACTCAAAGGTGTCATCTAATTAGGGAACAGCCAGCTTCCATCTTCATTTCGGCAGGAGATGCTCCGGGGATTGACAGGCAACTTCCCGGCTCATTAACCCTGTCTGCGACTGCAGCTAAAGTGCTCTTAACAACCAAGAGCAAGTTACTCCTGGGAGAAACTTCCCCTCAAACCACCAGCACTCCATGGGGATGAGCATCCCAGCATGAGCAGTGCCCCATGGAAAACAGGTATCCCTGGGAAACTGAGGTGCCAGTGATCAGCTCAGCACAGGGAGGGGTGGGGGTTGCCCCTCGGGTGTGTACCCCAGGCAGGGTTCACATCCCACCACGGAGGGGAATGCCAAGGGCTGGGCTCAGCAGCTCTGCTGCATTCCCATAGGAATGGAGCTGGGAAATAGAATCGGTTCCTGGGTCTTTGTGCAGTGATTCAAAAGCATTCTAAGTATTGTAGAAAAGGAGAACCTGAACTTTCCCCCGTCTCCAGCAGTGAGATTCAAAGGGGGACCTTTCTCTGCTGTTCCATACAATGAGAGACTCTATATATAAACTCACAAACCAATCCATAATTTCCAGAGTCATTAACTCTGCTGGAACTCTCCTTTGACTCCAGCTGATTTTGTTCAGCTACTGAGTTAATGCAGGAAAATCTCGGTGATAACTTTTTTAAGATGCTGGGTTCGGTTTAATCCCCCTGGAAGGCGATGATATCAGCGAAGGCTTCAGCCTACTGCCCTGAGAAATCCTCCCACTCGAATTCCAGCGTGGGATGGAGTCCCTGGTGCTCATTGTCCAGTGGGACAAAGGAGACCTCCTGAAGGGTGGCCCTGGCAGCAGGCAGGGTGTCCTCTCCCAGCCCACACCCCTCAGACAGGAAAGCTTTTCTCTGTCCATCAGGGAGTTTACACCCCAAAGAATCCATGAAACTTCTGCCAGCTCAGCCTCCCTTGAAGGACAGGATTATTTTTTACGAACTTGAAGTGAAATGCAAATAAACTCATCGTGTGATGACAGGAACATTTCTACACCTTTCCCAGGGGATAAGCAGATTATTACAAGATGATATCAGCCTGCCACAGGCTGACGAGGGAGGGTGTGGGGAGGATTAATGGGGACTAAAATCCAACAGTTTGGACAACCTGCACCAATGGATTGGCTTTGAAGTCCCCCAGGCCCTTGGAGTGTCCCTCCAAGGGACACTGGACTGGCTCTGGGTTGAGCTGTTGGGCACCCAAAGCCCAGGGTGCACTCGTGGAGGTGGTTTGGAGATTAATCTGACTTGGGCAAAGTCTGTGCCTTAGTTAAACCACCTTAAGGCCTGGCCAGGCTCTTGCTCACAAATCAAGACGCTCTAATTTGATTTAGCAGCAATCCCTTCAGCAGGCAGCTGCAGTCGAATTAAAGCCATTTTAATTCTGAATGAAAAGTGGCCGCACGTGGCTTAACCCAATTTCCTTAACATCCAGCCTGCTGCAGCTCCCTGCTCTCCTGCTGCCTTTTATGAGATTTACTGCTTCACCTTCACCTCCTTCATCCCTCGCCAGGCCCCAGCCCAAGAGCCAGAGCGAGTCCTGGGCACGGTCCCTCCTCCCTGCCGGCTCATCCAGCGGGAGAAGGATGCTCTGGGATCATGGCCTGCCCAGGTTTCCCATGGGCAGGATGGGGTACAAACTCCACCCTCTCTTCCAAAGTGTTTTTGCAGCCACAGGAATATTTCCCATAGGATAAACATCACTGAGAAACCGAGGCAGAGTTTCTCGGGGAAGCCCTGCAGAAGATTTTCCCTGTACCCAAACTTGCTAGCAGCAGTTTTTCCCAGGATGTCTCTCCTTGGAGAAAATGACACTTCATGGTCACCAACCCCTCTATTTGGGGTGTTTCAGCAGGCTCAATGAGCACCTTCAGGGCATACGTGAGGCCTGGAGTGTGGGCAGAAGCAGGATGATCTGTGCCTGCACAGGCAGCTTAGGGCTGTCAGGCTTCTCCTGTGATCAAACACAGCAGCTCCCAGGCTGCCCAGTCCCTACTGGCAGTACCTGACACGATTTGCATTCAAATGTCCCCATTTTTTTATGAGGAGGGGGAAATGGAAACTGTCTGGAGTGTCAGGTAGATCTCATCACTGGTGCTCGCCCTAATCCATGGAGGCATCTCTCGTTCCTCTGGCATCACTGCACAGCCATGAGTCACCTCATCCCTTCCCCAAGCTCAGCCCAGGCTGTGGCACCTCTGGGAGGGCTGGGAGAGGGGGATGGCACCTGGCAGGGTGGGAAACACCCCGTTCCCACTCTGGGTTTTGGCCTTTTCTGACAAAAACCACAACAAAACCTCTCTGCAGTGATGTGGAGGCACATCCTAATGGAGGGAGATGGCACAGCGTGCCCAGTTCCTGGCACTGCAGGGATGGCTTTGACTCCACACCAGACTGCCTGGGATGTAAATCTGGGTGAATCTCATGTCACTGGACCAGGAGCAAGTAGTAAAAAGAATTAGAGAAGATCACACTTGGTAAGATAACAGCCACTGCTTGTAAAGAATCTGCCACTTAATTTTCCAGCCCAGCAGCCACAACATCAGCTGGAAATCCATTCACCCCCAGACTGGACCAAGGCAATCAGCTCCCTGGGGAAATGGTTTTAAACTGAAAGAGGGTCAGTTGAGATGATAAGAAATCTATAAGGTGATAAGAAATTATAAGATAGGAGTTATTTACAACAAGGATCTTGGCACAGGGTGCCCGGAGAAGCTGTGGCTGCCCCATTCCTGGAAGTGTCCAAGGTGAGGTTGGATGGGGCTTGGAGCAACCTGGGCTAGTGGAAGGTGTCCCTGCCCATGCTGGGCGTGGGATGAGATGAGCTTTATGGTCCCTTCCACCCCAAACCAGTCTGGGATTCTCTGCTTGTCTGTGCAGGCTGGTGGGTGCTCAGAGCCCAGAGCTCTGTGGGTGCTCAGAGCCCGGAGCTCCCTGGGAGTTCGAGGAATGGCCTCTTCCTACCTGACATCCTGCAGCTGTGGTGATTTTGTGTGTGGAGAAGGGGAAGGCCTCGTTGCTGAGGTCTGTGTCGAGCACTTCTTGGAGGACAACACGGCTGTGGGGATACAGGAAAGTGGGTGCAGTGAGGGGACTCAGTTCCCAGCCTGCCCTGAGGGTTATCCCTAAAACTTTCTCTCTCATCTTGCTGCCAAGACAGAGTTCTCACTCCAAAGAGGAGCTGAGGCGGCTGATGTGCAGTGCTGTGGGAACCTCAGAAGAAATTTCAGTCCCATGGAAGAAAGATCAGCAAGATCAGCACTTATGGGGCTCACACCTATCCCTGCCCCGCACCAGGACCTGCACCAGGCAAACCCCCCTCCCTCCCTGAATCCTTCCCTCCATTCCTGCATCCCTCCCTCCCTCCCTGAATCCCTCCCTCCATCCCTGCATCCTTCACTCCATCCTTACATCCTTCCCTCCATCCCTGCATCCTTCCCTACATCCCTGCATCCCTCCTTACACCCTTGTATCTCTCCCTCCGTCCCTGAACCCTTCTCTCCACCCTTCCATCCCTTCTTCCATCCCTGCATCCCTCCTTTCACCCTTGCATCCCTCCCTCTCTCCCTCCATCCCTCCTTCCACCCCTGCATCCCTCCCTCTATACCTCCATCCCTCCTTCCACCCCTGCATCCCTCCCTGCCCCTCCCCACGGTCAGCTTGCAGGGAAGGGGCCACAGCTCTCACCTCAGGGGGCCCTGGATGCTCATCATGCCCAGCTCCTCCGAGCAGTCGAGGAGTTTGCACTGGAATTTCATGTCCTGCAGCACCGTGGTGATGTGGGACCAGTTGTGCTGGGCCACGGCCCCGCCGATAGCCAGGTAGTAGCCGTCCCCTGGAAAACAGCCCCGGGCAGCCTCTCAGGGCTGAGAGTGCTGGGCTGGGCTGGTTCTGCTCTGCAGAGCCTGGAGGGCAGCCCTGAGCCTCTCCAGCTTGCACAGCCCCGGGTGGGGACTGCCGAAAAAAGCGGGAGTTTAAAAATAATGGGATTAGGGAAGGCTTTGGGGCTCTGCTAACTGATTTTTGTGGGGGTCAGCACAAAAACTAAAATGTGGGGAAAAAAAATGGGGGAAAATGTGGGAAAAATGTGGAAAANCGGGATTAGGGAAGGCTTTGGGACTCTGCTCACTGCTTTTTGTGGGGCTCAGCACAGTGAAAACTAAATGACCATTAAAACTGAAAGTGTGTGTGAGGATCACCAGAAGAGGAAAAAACTCCTTGAGACCAACAGCAAAAGCATCTGCACTTTGGTCCCAGTACAGAACCGACCCTCGAGGGTGGAGGGAGCTGTGAGCTACAGGTGGGAGCAGGGAATGCTGCAGTGACCAGCCCATAACCAGTGTGGACTGTACTGTATACAAGGAAGAATTTTATCTCCTCAGTGATCCTGGGTGGAAAAACCCCCAGGGATGGTGTTTGAGAGCTGATTAATATGTAATCAATCTTCCCTCTGTCTTTCCTGCCACTACGAAATTGCTCTCTGGTATTCTGTCATAATGATAATAAGTGCAGCCACCTACTGTAATTGGAAAAATAGACTTTGCTGTGATTAAACTCCTCCAGCGCCTGACAGAGCCTGCAGCTCTGCCAGCCACTTCCCACCCTGCTTCCTGTGCCAGGGTCCCAGACAGGAGGGAAGAAGGATTCTCCCACAAGGAAGGGAAGAAGTCACCGGCACCCCACGCTGCTGGGACGAGCACGGCGAGGCTGCCCCACAGCACACCTGAAGGTGACACGGCGTGGGGACAGCGCTCTGCGGCACCGCCACCCTGTGCTGGCCAGAGCCGAGCTCGGCATGCTCCTCCACAGCTGCCTAATGCCATTTCTGCCCCCAGGGCTGCTCTGCTGCCTTTCAATCCCCCTTAATTGCAGCTGATAAGGACTCGGACAGAGGTCAGAGCCGCCAGCAGGGGCTGGACAAACCCAATAACAGCGATGAGCAGTGCAGGGCCCCGGGGACAGGGGCCATAATCGGGTTACAGGCACCGGAGGATAGAGGTGGAAAAAGCCAGGTGGCTGCCATTAGGAAAATGCAATCACCTCCGTGCCTGCAGCCCCTCCAGCGTGGCAGGGATGGAGGAGGTGCTGGAACGAACCTGCCCAGGACTGGAAAGTTCTTTGCGTGCATTGAAAAGGCAGCGGGAGGGGCTGGGAGCTGAGCTCAGCCGGCATCCGCAGAAACTCTCCCCGCTCCAACATCCCCGGGCTCCAGGGTTTTACCTTCAAAAGCTGGGGCCAGCGGGGAGCCCGGAGCTCCAGGGCTGATCCTGCTGACCGTCAGGTCGCTCTCCACGCCGCCCTGCTGGTTCAGCATGCAGGTGTACACGGTGGAGCCTGCGGGGGCACACGGGCACCGCTGCCCATCAGCCGGCCCCGGCACGGAGCCGTGGGGCAGAGGGAGGTGGGCAGCAGGAAAATGCGTCCCCGTCATTAAATCATCCCCCTGGCTTTGCCCTGACCGACCCCGGGGGTCCCAGCAGCAGCAGGGGGAAAGGAAAGGTGATTTTTTTCCCTTTTCCTGTGCGAGGAGCTGAACTTGCATCCTTGGAAGTGCTGCTTCGGGAAAGGGGACAACGAAGCACAGCGGGGGTTGTGCTTGGGTTACTGCAGCACTCATCGCAGCTCCAGCTGTGAGCCACAGCTGGAACCAGAGCGAGACCTCCCTCCCTCCCTCATCCCCGAGCTCAGAGCACTGAGCCCCTGTGTAAACGAGGCAGAACCCGGACTTTCATAAGGATGGGGAGAGCAGCCTCTCCCACACCCTTCCCAAACCCTCTGCAAAGGCAGCGTTGAAAGGAAAAGCCATTCTGTGTTCCCCTGGGTTGTTCTGGGGTGTGATTTCCCCAGCAAAACGAGGAGCTGAGCCTGTACCTGGAGCTTTGCTCACATCAGCACTGAACAGCCAGTCGGCTGCCTTCGTAGCTTCAGGTCCCACCAGGTAGAATTTCCCAAAATAAGACATGTCGAAGAGAGCCAGGGCGTTCCTGCACGTTAAACATTCATTCTTGATCTGCAATTAAAGCAAACACGGCGCTGAGGCTGAGCCATGCTCTCAGCCCACAAAGGGAAACACGAATCAAACCATTTACGTAAGGGGAAATGATGCCAGGACACTTGCCTGGTGCCTTTAAAGGCTGCACAGCTTCAAAATGCTCCTGAAGGAATCAGGTATTCACTGGAGCGAGCCTGACAGGCCATCCCGAGTGCCCGATCCCATTCCTTACCTCACTAACTCACTGACAGTTATCATTAATAACACCTAAATTTCATCAAATTGAATTTTTTTCCCCCCCAACCTGGTCTCAACCAGGAAAGCAGCAGCACAATTCCCATGGCCTCTCCCCCGAGGTTCCTGAGCACAGGCCACACATTTCTCTAAATATTTTTGGAACGTTTTTCCCAGTTTTGGAGATTCCCCTCCCTCTGAGCATGGCCAGATGCACTCGAAGCAGCTCCCCAGGGTCCCTGGCAGTGCTGGCAGGGCAGGAGGGGCTGTGGGCCCCACTCACGATGTGGTGGTGAGGGGGGAAGTCGAAGGTGTACTCGTCCCCCAGCAGGCGGTTGTAGGTGTAGTCCCTGTGGCGCTGCCGGCCGTAGGCGCCGTAGTAGTCGTAGTCCAGGACCTGGGGGAGCGGTGGGAACACAGGGACAGGGAGGAAGAGGATGTGAGGCTGAAGCCAAAGGACTCCTTGTTGTATTCACCCCACTCCAGGAGAGATGGCGGCGGTGGTGGATCCCCTGGTTCACCACAGCGATGGATCCTCACTCCAACATCCCTGCCCTCAGTGATGGATCCTCATTCCAACGTCCCTGCCCATGGAGATGGATCCTCACTCCAACATCCCTGCCCTCAGTGATGGATCCCCACTCCAACATCCCTGCCCTGAGTGATGGATCCTCACTCCAACATCCCTGCCCATGGAGATGGATCCCCACACCAACATCCCTACCCTGAGTGATGGATCCTCACCACAACATCCCTGCCCATGGAGATGGATCCTCACTCCAACATCCCTGCCCTGAGTGATGGATCCTCACTCCAACATCCCTGCCCATGGAGATTGATCCCTACGCCAGCATCTCTGCCCTCAGTGATGGATCCCCACCCCAATATCCCTGCCCATGGAGGTGGATCCTCATTCCAACATCCCTGCTCATTCAGATGGATCCTCACCTGACTGATGGATTCTCACCACAACATCCCTGCCCGTGGAGAAGGATCCTCACTCGAACATCCCTGCCCATGGAGATGGATCCCCACCCCAACATCCCTCCCCTCTGTGATGGATCCCTACCCCAACATCCCTGCCCATGGAGAAGGATCCCTTCCCCAGCATCCCCACCCTCAGTGATGGATCCCTACCACAGCTGGTCCCTCCAGGCTGAACCCCCCCCCAAAACCTGTGCTCTTCTTACCGGGGCTGCTCCCCCAGGGCTGAACCAGCCAGGTCTCTCCCAGCCGTGCCTCTCCTGGAAAACACAGCCCTGTCGCAGCAGCTCCTACGCAAAAGAAATGGGAGCAAAGAGCTTTTAAAAAAAGTTTTTTCCACTGCTTTTTGATCAGCACCCAGGCTGCCCTCCTTGGGTGCAGACGTGGGCTCGAGACCGGACTTGTGACCCCTTGGTTTTGGCTGTCAACAGCCAAAATCAGGCCTGCAGTTTGTCTTTTAAAACAGTGTCAATCCCAAGAATTGCCTGATTTTTGTCCCCCTCAGGAAGGATATTTTCTTCAAGGCTGGTCAAGAGGCAAAGATCCACAGCACCCCACCCAAACCTGTGCTAGGGTGCCCAAATTGCTGACCAAGAGATGCTACATGCAGAGAGCAAGGTTCCCCACCATGTTTCCAGAGTAATTCTGTAACAGCATCTAATATTTATATGGCAACCTTCTCATTCCTCCTCTGTGCTCTCAGGAAAATCTCCCTGCACGCAATTAATTAGGGATCCATTAAGACATTTTTGTTTGGAGCCTCAGTTCGGAAAAGAATGGATTTTGTTGAACATCTCAGAAATCATTCAGTGCCTATTTATAAAACACAGCACATGTTCTGGAGCTGCATGGGTAAATACCAGGCTGTCAGTCAAGTGGGCATCGCTTATTAGACGTGCTATTAAAAAATAAATTGCCTCCTCAGTGACAGAAAACAACTGAGCTGTCAACCAAACACCGGGGGCCGGTGGGCAGGGGTGTCTGTTTTACTGCTTGAGCCTCTGCCCTCCAGTTGGAAGAGGAATGGTGTGGTGTCAATCAGAGAGAAGCAGGAATGGGCTTGGGAAATGTGGCTTTGCCAGGGTTGGGGCTGGGATGAGGCTCTGGAGCTGTCACCCTGAGCACCTTGAGGGATTTGGGGAGCTCTGAGCTGCTGGTGCAGCAAAATTCTGGGAATTGGGGTTTTGTCTCAACTGCTGCATCTTGAGAGCATCTGGCTATGGAGATTTGTGTGAGGACGTGGCTGGGAAAGGCAGGAGAAGGAGAAAGCCCTGGGAGTGAAACCACTTAGGTGTTGCTGGCAAAACCATCTCCAGAGGTGCATCCCTTTTCCCACACCCCTCCTTGTGTCCCAGACATTCCCCATCCCTCCTTGTGTCCCAGACATTCCCCATCCCTCCTTGTGTCCCAGCCTCATCCACTCTGAGAGATGTTTTGGGGAGAAGCTGCTGCTAAATTTGGAGCAGGACACGGAGAGCAGGGGCAGGAGATTCCTGTGGACATTCAGCATCCTCAGCCCTCTCAGCTGCCCCGGGGAGGGACGGAGCCTCAGAGCCCTCCTCTCCCCTTTTCCCTTGCCCAGTGATCATCACTGGGCTCTTAATCCATATCTGCTGAGTGAAATGTCATGGGAATGCTCAGCATCTCTACCATTCAACTCCCCATGACCCCAGAACCCTCACGCTGAGCTTTGGGATCCAGCAGGGATCTCCCCAGGATGGATGGATGGGAGCAGGGCGGTTTTGGGGAGCCACTGCAGCCACTCCTTGGGAGCTTTCTTTTTTCACTGCAAGGACACTGCCAGGGCCAGCCCAGGTGGTGCCCTCACCTCGTGCAGGGGGTCCTTCCTCACGTTGCGTCCTGCCAGAGGCTCGTCGTGGGGGAAGACCACGGAATAGTTCTTGGCGTAGGACTCGTGGCTGCGCTCCCGGATCCAGCGGTTGTTGTCAGTCAGGGAGTGGTGAAACCTCCTGGAAGGCAGGGAGAGGGCAACATCTGGATGAGCCCCCCCCAGCTCATGGCCCTCTTGGCCAGACCCAGATGTGGATGTGGCTGCTGGTGTAAAATTACTCTTCCTGCTCTGTTTTTGTGGAGAGGAGCACAGGGACCGAGCAGGGCTGGGTGCTGGCCGTGCCATGGTGCTGAGCATCAGAGCTGCAGCCCCCACTGAGCTCCCAGCCTCACCCCAGAGCAACTGGGAGCAAAAGACAGCCCTGCTGAGGAGGGGAAATAGAAAAAGCAATGAAACTTGAGGTTAATTCTGCCCCTCTTTAATGTGGGAAGAGCCTCAGGGCACACCCTGGGTCTAAACACAGCCCTGACGAGGGAATGAGCCCTGGATATTCCTTATATTTTTCACCCAGTTCCCCCCAGGCTGAAATACAAATAAACCACAAATAATTTTCAATTAATTTGATGTATTTTTGTCTTTCAAACAGAAAACTCCTTGAAGGAATGTGCCAGCTCAGCCCCTGGTCAGGCTGTTATTCCCAGAGACCTGCAACTCATGTAGAGCAGCCCGGGCACAGGTGGCACCTTTCCCAGGGTGGCAAAAGGGAGCCAGGCAGGGCTTGAAAGACAAAATGTCATTTCTAGGGACTTCTAAAATTATACTTTCAGCTTCTCTCCTTGCTGCCTGGGTGGAGAAAACAGGCAGGGCTGTGGGGCTGAGCCCTGCAAGGAATACAAGCAATGCTCCCCAAGAGTTGTGGGAGCAGCTCTGACTCTCTCTCAGTTCAGCTGGCAGAAGGTGACACATGGAACGTCACCAGCACCCCTGGTTGCCCCATCAGCCTCAACCCCTTCACCACTGAGCTGAATTTTTGACAGCAGCAAGCAGGCAACAGCTGCCAGATGAAACATTTACAAGGAAATGTTCTGAGAGGATAAATATTGAAATGTGCGGAAAAGGGAGTGATTTCAAGAGGAGCTTGGTAATTGTCACCAAAAGGAAGGAATAGGACTGACAGCTAGGTGACAGAGCACGTGGGACATGGGACAGGTTTGGGTAATCCAGGTGCAAGGGGTGGGAAGTTCCTGGCTGCTCTGAGCAGGGCTGGGGTCCCTTGGTGCAGGTCAGGGGGGCTGTGCTGCTCTGGGATTTCTCCATGGCTCCATCCCCATCCCAAGCCCAGCTGGTGGAAGCAGAGCAGCTGGAGGCATCTCCCCCCAATCTCTGCAGGCCCCTCACTCCCACAGCCCAAGCCAGTGTGGCATTTCCCAACTTGGCCACTTAGAGCAACGAGAGATTTTCCAAGCTTTGTCCCCGACAAGGTGGTTGCTGTCGCTACAGCCCTGTAAGGAAGCCCAAACCCAATCAAAGACAAACAAGCAAGTCAAAAGCAATTACTGAGCCAACATCTGCACAGTCACAACTCCCAGCCCGGGTGGTGCTGGGGGGGTCGGGGGCTGAGCCAATCTTTGTGCTGTTGAAATCCTTCCCCCCATTATTAACTTAGAGGATTAGGCACGGCACTAATTGAACAACAAACCCAAACGTAATTACCCTGTCCTCCCCCATCACTGCCATCTCCTCGTGCCTGGTGGAGGCTGGAGGTTGTCTGTGTGGGAGCTGAGTGAGGCAAACGAGACAAACCCCACGTGGACCTTCATTAAAGCTGCTGCCTGTAATTGATTCCAACTCCTTGGAGGGACACAGAAGCTGCCTGGGCACCCATTCCCCACCCAGCACCCAGCCCAGCCTGGAAAGCATCCCCAGGGACCAGCAGGGATGAGGAGGGAGCTGGGGCAGTGAGGGTGACTGTGGGGCTGACATTTAGTGGATCTTCGAGAAATCCAGCAGCAGGCCTGGATCTTCCCAAGGAAAAACTTTTTACTTGCTAGGGAGAACAGTTTTGTAAACATTTCTCGTTCTCAGAAAAAGATTGATAGAAGTTTTGTAAGCATCTCTTGCTCTCAAAATAACAGGTGCTGTTTTTCACTTTAGTTTGTTATTTTCTTGTGTGTTTTCAAAATATGCTCTCTCTATCTCATCCAATAGTAATAAAAAAGCATTGTGTCATTAAACCAATCAAGTAGCTGCTAGCCAAAGACCCTATGAGAAAGAATAAATTCTTAAAACATAAAACCTTCTAAAATTTCAGAACTCAAACCCTTTTCTCTTCATCCACCCCAACAGCAGGTGACTTGCCTGATGTCGTAGCCGTACATGTCCTTCTCGGGCCGGCCGTGGATGATCCAGTGAGCCAACTCCCTCCCGCAGCCACCTCCCAGCATCATCCCTGGGGGAGAAGGGGGGATGCAGGCGAGGCCAGGGGGCCAAGCCTGGCTGTGGAATGCCAGGATCCTCCTGGCATCTGATGCCAGCAGGGTGTGACCCCTTCAGGTCTCTCTTACCGGCGCTGTTGAAGCCACAGCCGAGGAAGAACCCTCGGACCTCCGGAGCTTCTCCCATGAGGGGTTTGTGGTCAGCTGTGAAGGACTCTGAAAAGCAGACAGGGGATGTGCCAGCGAGGCCAGGACAGGGGGGATCGCACGCTTTGGGGATGCCTCACATGCTTTCCAAAGAGGTTTCCTGCAGCTTCCCCTGCTGACCTCATCCTGCTCCCTGAGAGGTCAGTGGGGCCAGAACTGGACCAACACCAAGCACTTCCCAGCAGGGGTTTTGGGAGTTAGGCTGAAAATTTGGGAAGCAAAATGTATTCCCCAAGAGAAGGTGCACGAGGCACTGTGAGGGCTCTTTTTTCCTTCCCAATCCCCCACTAAAGGGGGCTGCACTGATCTGCTTGTTGCCATTTTAACATCTGAGCCCAATTTCCTGGTGGTGACTGTCTTCCACCTCCATCAGTTCCTGCTGGGAGATTTCCTGACTTTGAGCCCCGTGGTTCAGCTGGGGGACTGCTGGGGATGTCTCTCTTGTGCTCATAATGCCTCCTGCTGCCAGTGCTTTTCCACAGGGCCATCAGCCCTGGAAATCACTCTGCAAATCCTCACCAGGGAGGACAGCAGAGCCCCTGACAGAGGTGTGCAATCCTCCTCCCTGTTTGATGGTGGTCCATCCATCCACCCCTCCATCCATCCATGGCTGAAAGGTGTGAGGAAAAACTGAGTTTATTGCAGTCTTTCCCCCACTCAGCAATTCCCAGTTTGTTCCCCCTGATCCTACTGCCCCAAAGAAGGCAGGAGCAGAACCAGAATATTCCCACTGTCACCAGAGCAGCTCCTCACGTGCCAGTATCCCTGCACAGACATTCCAGGCTGCAAACTCAGGGAGTTAATGGAGCAACAGCCAGAGCACCTCCCCTGCCAGCAGGGCTGACTTTGCCCTGGGATGGGCGGTGAGGGCTCCAGGGACCTTGGCACAGAGACCACAGCAGAGGGGACAAAGCCTTGGCCATTTGCTTCTGCCCAGCGTGGCTCAGCTGCCACAGGCTGCTGCTTTCAATCAAGAAGGAGAAGAGGAGCAGAGGTGAGCCTTGGGAAGTGCCAGTATTGCCTGACAAAGAGGAGATGTTCATCTGCCAGCAGCAGTGTAATTACACCGCAGTGTAATCAAACCATCAGACCCAGGGCCAAGGTCTCCACCTTGTACAAGTCATGTTTGATCTGCTGCAGGGCAGGAGATGTGCCCTACTTTCCTCTCATACAACCCAAAGATTTTCCCTTTAAGTGCCTCAGCAAAAAGGGCTTTGTTACGGTTGATTTTTTAGCATATGGTGGATTTTAAGGCCAAATCAAGTGTGCAGAGCTCAGGCTCGATGTCTGGCATGGCAGGGATGGCTTTGACTCCACACCAGACTGCCTGGGATGTAAATCTCATGAATCTCATGTCACTGGACCAGGAGCAAGTAGTAAAAAGAATTAGAGAAGATCACACTTGGTAAGATAACAGCCACTGCTTGTAAAGAATCTGCCACTTAATTTTCCAGCCCAGCAGCCACAACATCAGCTGGAAATCCATTCACCCCCAGACTGGACCAAGGCAATCAGCTCCCCGGGGAAATGGTTTTAAACTGAAAGAGGGTCAATTGAGCTGATAAGGATCTATAAGGTGATAAGAAATTATAAGATAGGAGTTATTTACAACAAAGGTGGGGAGGCCCTGGCACAGGGTGCCCAGAGAAGCTGTGGCTGCCCCTGGATTCCCTGAAAGTGACCAGACAAAGGTGGACAGGGGCTGGAGCAACCTAGTGGAAGGTGTCCTTGCCCATGGCATGGGGTTGGAATAAGATAATCTTTGAAGATCCCTTCCAAGCCATTCTCTGAGTCTATGGATGTCTGATTCCATTCCTCCACCCAGGCTGGGCCTGGAATGCCACCCCTTGGAAGATGCCACCACTGCAGCCAGACCAGCAGCACTTCCTCTGCCTTCAGAGAGTTTTATTTCTCCCCAGGTCATAAAGTTTCCCTTTGCCTCCAGCAGGATCCTCAGAGAAACCAAGGTGCCACCATGGTGCCACCACAGCCACGTTACCTGGCCCGCAGACAGTGGATTTAATTCCTGTTTTCTCCAGAACTGGCACTCTGTTGACAGCACCTTCAATGTGTTGCATGAAAACATCCCAGTCCAGGTCAAAGAGGCCAAAAGCAAATTTTTCAGATACCTGATGTTGGGAAACAGGAATCAGGGCACAGAATAGAGGGTGGCTGATGGTGTGAGACCTTTTCATCTCTGGCAGCCTCGGAGAAGATAAATCGAGGCTGCATTGAATCTCTGGGCTCTCTGGGTTTTCATGGACAACCCAGACCAACCAGAAGTCTGAATTTACAACAGAGGGATGGGCACAGCATCTTCTGGCTCTCCTGCACTGCATATCCATGCCACAGACAGCCCCAAAGGGAAAATGCTCCCCCCTGGTTTCCCCCACCAGCCACCGGAGGTTGGTACCCACAGAATGTGGGGGCTGAGCGCTCACTCATCCGAGGTGGCTTCCCTGGAAACCTGCCTTGTTCCCCCAGAAAACCTCCCGGCTCCACTCACCTCCTCCCAGAAGATGGGGTTTGACTCATACCCGCCCACGGAAAGGGCATCGCCTTGGAGACGGAGATAGACTGAGGCGTCGTGATCACGAACGTTTGGCATGTTCTGAAAGATGGGGAGGGGGAGTGCAGGGGTCAGAGGAGGTTGGGACCCGTGGGGATACCCCTACAGCACCCAGTGAGGTCCAGGGCACAGCGTGGGCACCTGAAGCATTTGATGCTTTAAATGGCTCCCTGGAAACAGAGAGCAGACAGGAATAAAGGAATCAAGGAGGGATTGGTTGGAAAGGGCTTCAGAGGTACACTCTGGGCTCCAGAGGCTCCTGCCTCAGTGCATCCCAACATGGACAAGGACAGCTCCCGAGTTCTTCCCACTTAGATCTCAGCATCAATTCCCCAAGCAGAAGCCAGGCAAGGATGGAATTTGCCCAAGCTTGCCCCCCTGTCCCCAAGATTGTGGTTTGCAGTTCTTAGTCTGGGTGTCCTTGGAGAGCAAACTAAATTTTGTTATGTCTGTCTTTGCATAAGAGAACAGCACTTAGCAAGCTCCAGGAAACTGCAGAGTTACACTGGGCAGGGCAGGATTGGAAAAATAGAAAAGTTAAAACCTAACAGTGACCTGCCGAGGATGGGACAAGCAGAGCCTCTGGGTGTTCCCTCAGCACTGAAATCTGAGCGCCTGTGTTGCCCTGAGAGGAAAGCACCCAGCTCAGCTCCAGCTAACCTGGCCAAACCACGGGCAGAGCAGCTTCCACAGACACCTGAGCAGCACCCAGGGGTGCCCTGGGGACGGGGAGCAGCCCCTGTGGTTGATCCTAGCTCAGGAATCATCACTCCTCTGCCACCCGCCTCTGCAGGAGGATGCTGCAGCTCGAGGCGCAGGCAGCGGCGCACGAAGAATGAGGGATTTGTTCTCGTGAATAATGGATGGGGAAACATTTAGATAACGCTGAAGAATCGGTGTAGGGCCTACTGCAAGCCGTGTTGACAAGTGGAATTAAGTGGATTGAACAGGAGGCACCGAGGTCTGCGAGCTGCAGCCTCTCCTCTGGAGTCTTTCTCACCGCGTAGGCACCGCGGAGTTACTGGGGCAGAAATGTAATCACGGACCACGGCACTTTTTACAGCGAGGCACCTCGTGCTGAAAGGTCAGACACAGACTGTGTCAGCAGGATGGAAACTAATTAATGTGTCACCCTCAGAGCGCTGGGGCCTGAGACAACTCAGCCTCCTTCAACTCCTTCGGCAGCCAGATGGCAAGGACAGATTTATCGGGATGGTTTAGGAACGCTCGGAGAGCTACACCTCTGCCTGCCAGGGCTGGGGCTCGCTCAGACAGAGTCTGGGATCTTTATGAATGCTGCTATCAGACACCAAACACAGAGATCCTGAGGGGGAAAAATCATCCTGCTGGTTGTAACCTTGTTAAATATTAAATCTGCCTCTGTTCAGGGTGGTCTGACAGCCCTGCTGGGGGTGTGGACTTCCCAAAGAGCAGAGCCTGGCCTGGCAGGAATGAGGAGGTCCCACAGGTCTGGGGGGGTTCCTGGAAGGGTCAGGGGTCTTTCTGCCCCTCTAGCCCAGCCCCCCAGGGCAGAGGAGCTGAGCTGCAGCCACGCAGGACTGACCTGGATGCCCTCGATGCGCTCGGTCACCACGTAGGCGTGGTGCATCCCCACCAGCGGCACGTGCACGCCCGCCAGCCGGCCCAGGGCCCGTGCCCACACCCCTGGAGAGACAGCAACGACCCTGAGCTGAGCCCCTCTCCATCCCCCACAGCCCTGGACAGCTGCAGGTGACAGCCACACACAGGGGACAAGGACTGACACAGAGCTTCTGCTTCCTGGGAGCTGTGGCTGCTGCCCCTGTCCCACACCTTCCCATCCCACAGCTTCCCCCATCCTATACCTTCTCATCCCACACCTTCCCATTCCACACCTTCCCATCCTGTACCTTCTCCCATCCCACACTTTCCCATCCCACACCTTCCCCCATCCCACACCTTCCCATTCCACACCTTCCCATCCTGTACCTTCTCCCATCCCACACCTTCCCCCGTGCCCTGCCCCCTGTACCTGCACAGTTCACCACACAGGGAGTCTGGATGGTGCCGTGGGCTGTCTCCACTGCATGCACCCTCTTCACCCCGAAATCGTCAGTTCTCACCTGGATGCCTGTGACTGGGCAGTTCTCGATGATCTGGGGGCAGGGCAAGGGTGGCAGAGTCACAACAGGATCACAAGGGCAGAGGGACAACCTGCTTCACCTGATATCCAGCCCCCAAATCTGGGGAAAGTGAACCTAAGCTGCATTGTGAGTTCCTTGCCTTGCTCCTAAAGGTTTTTTTTCCACCCCCTATTTTCCCTGGACCTCGTGGTTCCTGCCAGCTTTGTCACTGTGACCCCACCAAGAGGACAACACCCTTCTTGGGAAAGACCCAAATCTGCAGGAGCAGCTCTGCCCCGGTGGAAAAGGAGGAGATGGATGAAACCAACAGTCATTAATGAGTAATTACTAATTAGGAGCTACCGTAGCGCCTCTGGCAGTCGCTGCTCTGGCGAGGGTTGAGCAGGTGCCAGCAGGATCCATGGTGCCATCCTTGGGGACGTACAGGGTGCCATAGAGGTCATCGACGTTCATCAGAGGGTACAGGTCCTTGGTCTGTGCCGGGCTCAGCACGTGGGACTCCACACCGTACACCTTCCCCAGCTGCCAAGGGAAACCAGGAGCTCAAGTAAGGAGCAAAGCTTCGTTCGTCACCGCCTGCTGAAGGAGGAGGAGGAGAATCCCAGGACAGGTTTATCTCCCATGTGAGGCAAACCCTAAATCCAGCATGGAGTGATGCTCAGATCTCAGGGAATACTGCCCTGCATTCCCCTTCGAGCTGCATGTGAAGCTGGAAAAATGATGCTGCACAATGGGAAAAACAACACTACCACTATTTGAATGGTCAAAAATCCACGGCTGGATTTAATTTTGCCAATTCTGGAGCAGTTTGACAGATTTTGGCAGCCTTATGAATCAGGGAGCTGCCCTGGAGGGGCCACTTGCTGCTTTTCAGTGGGAAGGCAGTGAAGGATGGGACATTCAGAGACCTGGAGGCTCCACAGCCCTGGTGATGCCTTCAGTGGCTACCTGGAAACGGAGACTAGACAGGAATAAGGGAATAAAGGAGGGATTGATTGGAAAGGCCTTCAAAGGTCACACCCTGGGGGTCCAGAGGCTCCTGTATCAGTGGATCCCAAGCTCAGGAGTTCTTCACCCTTTTATAGGTTTGGTCCACTTGCATATCAGCATAAATTCACCAATTAAAACTTTATCTAATGATGTGATTTCCCCAAGCTTCCCCCCCCCCAAGATGAAGGTTTGCACTTTTGGGCCTAGGAGGGTCTGGGTGTCCTTGGAGAGCTGGAGAGGCTTTGTTGTGTGTGTGTGAGCACAGGAGAGCAGCACTAACGAACTACAGGGAACTGCAGAGCTACACTGGGCAGGGCAGGGTTGGAAAAAACATAAAAGTTAAAACCTAAGGCATCACCAGGACCTCCATCCCTTGCTCCCAAACCCCCCCTCCCGCATCCCGCCCTGCCGCGGGCACCGCGGAGCTCCTCCCTACCGACATGAGCCTTTTGTACTCATCCAGGCGCTGCTTGTTGGAGGCGATGAAGAGCCCCCCGTTCTCCACCCAGCCCGTGTGCAGCCCCGTCTCGGCCGGCAGGTCCCTGCTGACCACATCCCTCGTGTGCGCCAGCAGCTCCACTTCCACATCGCTGGGGCGCAGCTGCCACAGGAGACCTGCGGGGGACACGGCCGGGGTGGCACGGACGCTGTGTCACCTCTCCCTCACCCGGAGCGGGGGGGACCGGGGGTCCCCCGGTGCTACGCGTGTCTCGTGTCACCCTGCGGGGCTCGTGCTCCATCTCGTGGATTCGTGCGAAAGCTACAGAGCATCGGGTTCTGTTCTTCTTGGGCGTTAAATGAAGGGGGGAAAAGGGGTTTATGGAATGGGTGGATCCCCAAAAGTGACAAAAAAGAAAAAAAAAAAAAAAAGCTTATATAGATCTCTCTCTCTGCCAAAGAAAAGTGGCTGAAAGAAGAGGGGAAAAAATAGTGGAAATAAAGTGTTTCCTTTTCCCGTGGCGGCAGAAACCTTGGGGGAAGAAAATCAAAAAAGGATATTTGGAGGACTTTTTTTTTAAAAAAAAAGTTATGGCAGAAGGAAAACCAGAAATTCTCGACATTTAAAGCCCAAACTCTCCACCCCATCCAGACGCTGCCTGTGCGATGGATCCATCCCAAACCCTGAGCATCCCCGCGCCCACCCCGGGGAGAGGCCGAGCCGCGCCACTCACCCGCCGTGTGCCAGGTGGTGCCCGAGGTCAGGCGGTCCCTGTCCAGCAGCACCACGCCGCTGACCCCCATCTTGGCCAGGTGATAGGTGGTCTGGCAGCCCAGGCTGCCCCCGCCGACCACCACCACCTGTGCCGAGGCTGGCGGGGGCCGGCTGGGCTCGCCGCTGCCGGCACCTTCCTCCTGCAGGGTCCTCTGGTACGGGACGCTCTTCTTGGCCGTGGGGCCCGAGGCGCTGCTGCTGAAGGGGCTTCTCCAGGGGGCTGGCAGGCGGCGAGGGGCAGCTGCCCGCCAGGCACGGCTCATGTAGGACATCTCCACCTGCAAATCCCAAAATCGCCTGGCTGGATGCCTGGGCAGCCGCTGCTCACCTCAGCATCCACCTCTGGATGCAGAGCCCTGGGACACGTCCCTGAGTGGGATCCCTGTCTGCTGTGCAGCCCCCAAACACCTTCCAGAGGGGTCCCTTAAAGAGGGGGGGGGCTTGGGAATTGCCAGGGCACGGCTCACGCTTCCATAAAGTACTTTATTTCCTCCCCACGGGAGTTCAGGAGCTGTTTGGCCGCGGGGAAGGTGCCGGGTTTGCTCCTTATCAGAGGGTGGTGGAAATGGCTGCTGGGGGAGAAACGGAGACAGATCCTGCCTGCGGACACCTGGGCCAGGACACGGCTCGGGATTTGCTGCCGGCGCAGGATTTTGGGTGCACACGAGGGGTGCAGTGGGGCCAGCACAGACCCCTGATTCCCCCTGCTTGCTGCCACGCGGCCACCAGAGCTGTCCCCACCGTGTCCCCATCGTGTCCCCACCGTGTCCCCATCGTGTCCCCATCGTGTTCCCCCCCCAGGCTTCAAACTCCCTCTTGGAAATCCTGACACCACGGGAATTCCCAGAACAGCCCACGGCACATTCCCACCTCGCTCCGCTCACCACAAGGCTCGCTCCGGGCTGGCTTTCCCTGCCGGGATGTCGTGGGGCCCCTGCCTTCCTCCGATGCTCTCCTCCTCCTCCTCCTCCTCCTCTTCCGTCCCCTTGGCCCCTGCTGCAAAAAATATTAACCAGCACTCGGAGGCGAGCGGAGCCAGCCTGAGCGGACAGAAAAGAGGGACTCACCTCCCTTGTTCCCCTTCCCGCGGCTCTGCTGCTTCCCAGGCGAGACAAAAAGTCCGGCGGAGTGGAGAAATTCAAAACAGGGAGGAAAATGCTGCTTTTCTCCGCGGCTCGGTGCCCAGCGGAGAACAAACAGCCCAGCTGGGGCCAGGGGGACTCGCAGCCTCCCGGGCTGGCTCGGCGCTGGCTGGAGTTGTCAGCTGGATGCCAGAGAGCAAACACGGCGAGGAAAGGCACCATCTGACCCTCCTGCCGCAGTTCCCAGCGGCTCCGGTTCAAGAACAGAGTTAAAATTGATTTACACCTCTCCTAGGCAAGACCTGAGAACTCAAAGTGAAGGTGGGAATGCAAAAAAAAAAACCAAAACTTTAATTTGGAGTTGGGTAGAAAAATAAGGGTTTGATTTTGATCTCTAAACCTGAAGGTTTGTTGTTGATTCTGCTCAGGGCTCAGCCCTGGAATTAGGGCCTGTTTGGGCAGGATACACCAGTTCTGCTGAAGGGCCTCTTGCCGGTATCTGGGAGAAGCAGAAGTCGAGGTGGAGTCAGGGTTTGGCTGGTGATTGGGAGAGATTGGGGTCCCAGCAGCATCATGGTCCCCAGGCAGCATCACCCACCCCTGCAGAGCCCTGAGCTGCCATGGGATGGATTTTTGGGGTGCTTCAAGCATCCAGCAGTGACCCTGGAAGTGCCCCCTTGCTGCTCCGCTGTACCCAACCCCTCTGCTCTTGCCCTCTGGACACCTTCTGGTACCCAGGGCATCCAAAGTCAGGTTTGAACAGGACCTGAAGGGTTCATTTATTCCAGCTTTAGCCCCTGTCTCCAGCAGCATCTCCCCTCCTTCTCCCAAAGACAAAACCAGCTTCTCAGTTTTACAGAGAGAGCCCTGGCTCCTGCAGGCTTCTCCATGGACTAAATTGCTCAGAACAACCTCAGAGCTGCAAACAAGTCTAAACTCCTGTTTGCAGTGGGGTGTTTCTGTTTGACAGGCCACAACCATTTCATCAGCCTGTCCTAATTATAAATATGACCTTTGGGTTAGACCAGACCTAGAACAATGCAAGCCCAAGTCCAGATCAGCAGCCTGAGCCCTTCACCAAGCTCAGGAGGGGCAGTGGGGAAAGCAGCAGCTCCTGCAGCCCCTCTGGGCTCTGAGTCGCCCCAGAGCAGGAATGAGGGAGGTTATTTTTTGGGATGGTCAGTCCTGTGTAGAGGGAGCCTACAGAGTTCAATCTTCCCCTATAATTTTTAGGTTAATTCTAAAATAAAGCGGCGCAGTGGTTCACGCGCCAGCTGGAGTTTTCTAGGTCACAGAGAACGTGGTTAATGCAGGGATGAGCCAGCCAGGCGTGCTGCAGGCTGTCAGCATTGCCTCTGCCACCCCAATCCTCATCCTGATTGGAGCTGTGGGCTCAGCTCTGCCCCACAGCCTGAATTTGGGCTTGGGAAACACCACCAGCACATGACCCCAAACCCAAAGCAGTCACATCCCACAGAGTCCTGCTGGGCAGAGCTTTTCTGAGCTCCCCTCCTGGCCACCCCCTGGCTCAGTTTCCCCACCCTGGGATGCAGCTGGCTGGGCTGGGTGAGCTCGCCCCCAGTGGGGCAGAGGGAGGTGGCCACGCACTGGCCAGTGGCCACGGGGCTGGAGGGGCAGCCCCAGGGCCAGGGCAGGTGGCTGTGACAGGAGCAGGAGCTGCTGTTGGCAGAGGGCAGCCAGCAAACACAGCCACCCCCACGCTGTGTTTGCTCAGAGCCCAGCTCAGGGCAGGGGATTTTGGCAACAGCTGCTCTTGCTGGGGGGAAAAATCAGAATAATAAATAAACCCCCGTGCCTTGTGTGTCCCCCCCTGTCCTGGGATGGGCCAGGGGCTGTGCAGGGCTGGAGCCAGCTGTGCTGGCCATGGCTGGAAATTTATTCTCCTGTTAATGCCCCCGGAATACTGCTCCTGGTGTAGTTACTGCACCTGGCTGTGGCTGGGCATGGTGGATCAATGCCCCATTTATTCCTGAGCTGTTAGACCTTGCACTGGAGCAACACTGATGCCTTAGGTTTGAACTTACATATTGTTTCCAGCCCTGCCCTGCCCAGTGTCACTCTGCAGTTCCCTGGAGCTCGTTCAGTGCTGTTCTCTCATGCTCACACACACACAACAAAGCCTCTCCAGCTCTCCAAGGACACCCAGACCCTGCTAGGCCCAACAACTGCAAACCACAATCTTGGCAAGAGGGGGGCAAGCTTGGGCAAATTCCATCCTTGCCTGGCTTCTGCTTGGGGAATTGATGCTGAGATCCAAGTGGGAAGAACTCGGGAGCTGTCCTTGTCCATGTTGGGATGCACTGAGGCAGGAGCCTCTGGAGCCCAGAGTGTACCTCTGAAGGCCTTTCCAACCAATCCCTCCTTGATTCCTTTATTGCTGTCTGCTCTCTTTTTCCAGGGAGCCATTTAAGGCATCAACCCCCATGGGAAGGTTTTGGCAGGAAGCAGAGCGAACACGCAGTGGAGGCACACACAGGCAGCCCCAGCTGCTCCCTGGGCTCAGTGTCCCCAGCCCCTGGGCTGGCAGGGCTGTCCCTCCTGCCAGGACAGAATGGGAGCAGAGTTCTCCATTGCCCAGCTCTTGGTTCCAGGTTCCAGCACTGCATTTTGAAGCCAGGGCCAGGCTGGGGCTCATGGCCAGCAGGGGAGTGCCCAGGCACCCAAGCCTGGTACTTCATAGGTGGTGAATGTTGGAGAGATTCCCTGAGACCAAAGAGCAACGAGAAAAGCGTTTATCCCAGGGAGCAAGCCCCAACACCTGGTGGGGCAGCACCTTCCCAAACCAGCATCCAAAATTTAGGTCCCAATCCTCTGAGGAAAACACCTCTATGCTCATGGTTGCAGCCCCTCCCAGCTGACCCCAGGAAAAGTGAAGCACTGGGGGCTCCAATGGCAGGGAAAAACGAATGTTCTTAATTAAATGACAATGGAAGCTCACGGGGATATCACAGCCCTGCTCACGTTTTTATGAGCAACTGTGCAACTTATTTATTGCTCTGGAATCTGCTGCTGCCTGCAGGGCCAAGTGGGGTTCTGGAATGTGATATTCTGGAGCGACTAAAAGCCATGGAGAATCAGCCTCTTTCTCCCATCCCACAGGGGTTCAGCTCAGAAAAGGAGTCACAGGAAAGCTCCAGGATAGGACAACTGGAGTGGCAGCTGCTCCAGGAATGAGAAGAAACCTGACAGGCACTGCAGGAGGGATCTACTCTGAATTTTGGAGGGGTAAAAACATTTACTGTTCATGCCAGGAATCGGGAAGGATCCATCCTTATGAGGACCCATCTCCCAAGCCACCCCCAAGCCCCACTGCAGCCAAAGGGGTTTTAGTGACAAGGACCCCGAGAGGATCCCAAGCCCCCTGGCACAGTAAAAGCCGTGGCTGGAAAAAAAAAAGAAACCCTATCAGCAAAATTACACTTTATTTCTTTTTTTTCCATTGGGGAATTTACTTCGATGAATTGTAACTTAAAAAGGCCTGGAAAAACCACATGCAAAAGGGTTTCTAAGTAGCAGCTAAAGTTTCTATTCCAGCATTACAAGCTATTCCAAATGATTTTCCAAATTCCCAGCTATAAACTATTCCATAAACAAACAGTTTTATCTTTAAACCCCCTCCACCCTACCCCAGTTAGTGCAGTGCAAAGGAGAAACCCAAGGAATTTACATATTATTTTCCAACGTATCCCATTGCAATTCCGAGTGACCTGCGACAAACTAAAATAATATATACAGTTTTCTTGCCATCATAAAAAAAAAACATCTCCCTTTCTTATTCACAGATATATTTGTGGCAAATGGCTGAATAATTACTTACAAACAGAACAATCTCCTTTTAACAAGTTTCTTACACCAGTAAACACAAGAGGGAGAGCTCTCTCTGGGGGGGAGGGGGTTTGGCAGGGCGGGCAGAGGGTGGGGGTCCCTGTGGGGTGGAAGGGACAGAGGTGCCCTGGTCCCCGTGACAGGGCTGTGCTCTCCCAAGGGCTGCCCTTGCCACCTTACAGAATTGGCCACGTTAAACAGCAGGGGCTGTAAAGGCTTTAGGATGTGAGGCATCACAGGAGCCATCAGGAGTTTGTGTGTCCTGTCCACCCCCTCAGCTCCAGCCCAGCCTCCGCAATGGGAATGGGACGCTCTGCTCGGCTCAGGAGCAGGGAATTGCCAGCTCCCCACTGGCTGCTCCCCTCAAACTGAGCATGGAGGGGCTGGCTGGGAGGGGTTAGCACCAAACAGTACCTTGGGAAAGCCCTGAGCCCTCTCTGTGTCCCTGTCACCTCCCACCCACCCCGGCCAGACCAACCCCACACCCCCCTTGAGTGGGGGCACTCCCAGAGCTCCAGGAGGGACAGGGAGCAAAGCAGGGTGGCTCTGGGCTTGTCATGTAATTCCCAAGTTGGCATCATTCCCTCGCCCTCGAGAGATCCAAACTCTTCCATTTCTTATCCCGAGCATGGCTCTGCTGCTCCTTTGGCAGACCCCCATGCCAGGGACCGAGGGCACCAGCACCTCTTGCCCACACAGCGCTGGCATCTCCCAGACTTGCACCAGGATCCCACACCAGGAACACGATGCTGCACAGCAGGACCACCACAAATCCCAGGGGAATGCTGTCAGGGCACGGAAGCACCAGCTCAAAACGCCACATATTCCGAGAGGCAGCTCCTGGGGCTCAGGTAGAAGGAAGCAGTTCCCTGTCACACTCCCACACATGTGTTTTGTTCGGATTTGAGCTTTGGAAGGGAATTCTGGAGCTGGAGAGGGAAGGCAGTGCCCGGCAGGTGATGGCTGGGATTCCCAGTGGGCAGCTCTGCGCTTTGGGAAGGGCAGACTCGGACACAGTGGGAATGTCACAACAGACGGACCTTTACTTGACAGCAGCAGCAGGAACAGCCTGTGGGAGGGAGAGAGGGGGGCAACGCTCCCAGCCCCCAAAAGTGCATACAGCTGGGAAGAGGAGATGCTTTCACAGCTCAGGGACAGCAGTCGGGAGCTGACACCGTAGCCCTTGCTCAGGTGGGTTCACCCTGAGCTCATGAGGTGGGATTTGTCACGGCTGCAAGAAAAATCAGCCTGGCTTGGGGGAATCCTGCTGGGAGCAAGGGGAGGATAGACCCAGGGACACATCCTCTGCATGTACCTGGTCCTTTGGTGGTCTCGGAAACCCTTGTGTGGCAAAGCACATCTCCAGTCCTGCCAGGCACCAAGACCTCCTGCTCACCAGTGGGACCAGTCTGCTCTCTGGGCACCCCCCTGCCTGCAGCAAAGCTGGTGGGACTGAGGTGGCTGCAAAGAAAATGGGCTTGGAGCTGCCAAAAAAGGCTCTTTCCCCTCCTGGCTGACCTGAAGGTACACTTCCAGCATACATCTGAGGGTCAAAATGGTCACAGCCTTCCTCTCCTCCTGTCCCCATCCTGCCCCTAGGGAATCCTGGGGAACCACCCGAGTGGTGTGGCAGGGAGGTCTGCGTTACCTCCTTGGGGCTCCCCGCTCTGGAAACCCCCAAATTCTCACCCGGCCACAACCCTTCAGCCTCACCCTCCCACCACCATCCCCGTGGCGGCTTTTAGAACACCTTGGCAAAGAGGGGTGCGGCACCCACGCCCGGCGGGCACCCCAGAGTCTCTCAGCTCTGTCCATGCAGGGGAGCCATGCGCGGCTCTCCCCGGGGCTCTCCCCACGCCATCCCGCAGCCCATCGGGCTTCTATACACGGAACAGGGGGCGAGGCGAGGCGGCCCCGAGGCTGGGCTGTACACAGGGGGGGTTGTGAGGGGCTGCGGGAGCAGTCCTGGGAGGTGTCCGGCACGGGCACGGTGTGGCACGGTGTGGCACGGCCTGCTCGGCCTGCAGCTGCCAGCTCTGGGCGCTCGACGACTTCCACAGGCCGTGGCCGCAGTCACTGCACGCCCTCCTCCTCCACGTACGTCGAGGGGAACCAGCCCACCTGTGGGGGGACACGAGAGGTGAGCAGGGGGCTGGGGAGGGCGAGGAGCACAGCACGAAGGCTGTTGGAGTTGAAGGATTTGGACAGCTCAGGCTCAGGGGTTGGGATTGTTGGTAGTCCCGTGCAGGCCCAGGAGTTGGACTCTTGTGATCCTTGTGGGGCCCTTCCAGCTCTGTGATTCTGTAAGGGAGCTCCTGTCCTGTTGATGCCAGAATGATTTTTGGCTTTTTCTTTTATACTCCTCTTATATACTCTTTAGTTTTATGTATTCTTAGTGCTTTTAGCCCACGTACCTGTAATTTTCCAAGCCTGATAACTTAGCAGAGACCCACTGCACTGCTAGGCCGGGAAACCAAACAATCTGGAAGTGCCAGACACCGAGGGCCTCTCCAGAACACATTTGGGAACCTCAGCCAGGCCCAGCCAGGGGGAAGGTTCCTCACAACGAGGGCTTCACTCCAGCCTCTCATTGGGGGATCTTTGATAAATACATTAATTTTGCAAGGCCTATAATTGTGCGTATTTTGGTGTGTGTGTGTAGGCATTTTCAAGGCATTCCACCTGGCCCAAGTGCTGCACCCAAGGATCCTGAAATCAACACTAGGTTAAAACCCCTTTTCCCCATCAACCATGTTTTGGTTTCAATTTTAAGACCACGAAAAGGCAACAAGGAGGATTCCCCACCGCAGGAACAGGACAGGAATCTCTCTCTGACAACACTCACCCTTCCGTTGGTCTCCCCCTTCCACCATCCCTGGTCCCCTCCGATCCTGCTGTAGATCTTCACCACGTCCCCCTCCCGCAGCGACAGCTCCCGCATGTCCCGCGCCGCAAAGTTGTACCGAGCCACCGCCGTCCCTATGACCCGGGGGGTGAACACTGCCAGGGGACACAGCACAGAGCAAAATCAGGAGCAGCCCCACTCCAGCTGAAGCCTGGGGAAAGCTTAGCGAGGTTCAACCTGGGTTTTCCAGCGTGGCACCGAGAGCTGGAGCCGCTCGGGTGGAGAGGTGGCATGGTCTGAGCTGCTCAGCCTCACACAGGTTGGGGTTAAACTGGATTCCTGCTGGGCTTTGGAGGGCTCTGTGGGCTTGGGAAGGTTCTGTCTCTGCTGGTCAGGGGCTTGGTGGGGATTGCTGGGGTGAAGGGTGGTTTTGTGAGGTGGTAAAAGAAAAGATTTCCTAGGAATGCACACTCTTCAGCAATGAAATTGTGGAAAAATCCTGCTGGGCTCTCAATGTCAGGTCTGGGAGATTGCCTCGTGGAGCTGCCACCCAGCACCTGATGGAACCACCTGGTCAAAAGCTTTGTAAACCAACTTGGATCTAAGCTACCTCAAAAACAGAGTTACTGAGAATGGATCCTCCCAGAGGTGTTGAATAAATCCCGTGTGCTTTGCCATGAGGAACAACGAGCTCCTAACCTGGAACCTCCCTGCTCCTGTCCCTGCCGGGGAGCGACCTTGGGAACTTGGTCCCACTGCTGACCAAACCCTAGCACTGACCAGCACCTTGTGATGAGGAGATGACCCCAGAGATGATCCCAGGAGCCATCCTGGGAGCCGAGCTCCACCAGCACCAGCACAGCCCCAGCCCCACGGATCTCCATCACTTCGGATGCTCAGGGAAGGCACAAGGAGCGGGGGAAGGCAGGGGCAGCACTCAGCAATCCTGCCCCAAGGTCTGGGCAGGGGGAAAAAGGCTGGAGAGCAACAGTGGGAGGGATGGGATGTGCAGAGGAGGAGGAAAATGCACTTTCTCTGAAGTTTGCAAATAAATAGAAATAAACACCCTGAGGGGATGTTGTGCTTCAGCTCCCTCTTTGCCCCAGGATTTCCAAGGGTTAATTTCAACTCTACAAGTGTGCAAACCAAGGTTGAACGAAGTCTGAGGGAAAGCTTTGCCCAGGTTTTCAGCTCTGGGGGTGGGAGGAGATGAGGATGGCGATGGAGGCGGTTTGGACACACAATGTGCAGTCACTGGAGGGTTCATCCATCCAGGCCAGGCAGCCAGGCTGGAGAACACACAAAAATCATGGCAGCTTTGAGCTCTGTCATCAGGAGCTGGCTCAGAGCCCCATGCTACACAGATCACTTCTGGCAATACTTTCTATGCAGTTAGAGAATCCCAAATTCTCAGATTTATTGAAAAGTGAAGTGTTCTTCCCAAACGCAGCACCAAGGAAGGCACCCATGGCTTTGCTGGTGATTTTCTCTGTCCTAAAGGGGAGATTGGAAGATAAAAACTTAAATGGGAGTTAAAACTGACAGGATTTTGCTCTGATGCCATACATGGGGAGGATGACACCAGCCTGGAAAGGGACACCGAGCCCCAAAACACAGCTGAGAGCACAGACATGTCCCTGTCCCCTCAGCAAGGGGCTCCTGAGCAGCCTCAGATACCCGAGCTCAAAGCCTGCAGGACACTGGGATGTTCTCCTGGAGGACAAGGAGGGTCAGACTGGGAGAGGGTGAGATGCTGATGCTCGTTGGGTGAGACACACAGGGTAACCAGGTCGAGCTTGAAGTACATCATGAGATCCCAAAGTGCTACATGCTCTGTTTTTTTGTTAATTTTATCCCCTTTTCTCAAACAGCAACAAGGCCATCTCCTCCCTGGCTTGATTTTGGAGAGAGGGGGGGAGTGCATTTTGCTGCCAGCCAAGCTATGGTTAATTAACTTAATTAACTGATTTCCCAGGGCAGCACTGGGGACCCCCTGAAGTGCCTGTGGGGATGGAGGGACAGGGGGGACCCCACAGGTCCCACTGGTGATGGCTTTCAAGCTGGGGATGGTGGCAGGTCTCTCCAGGAGGGAGAGGCACTGGTACCTGACCAGAAGGGACTGGAGGAGCTCTGAGAAGAAAAGTTGAGGCCCTGAGGACTGAGAAAAGAAAAGTTGTAGGAAGCGCAGGAGGCTGCAAAGAGGTTAGAGAGAAACAGAAAGAGGCAGAACACGCATTAAAAAGGAAATTAAAATAAAATATTGTAAGGCACAATGCTTTAAAAGCTGATGGAGGAATACAGGGCAGAGCATGCAGAGGGACTCGTGCAGGGGCTCGGAGCTGGGACAGCTGACAGAAGGTCTGGCCACAGCCCCACAGCCACTGTGGGGGCTCAAAATTCATCCCAGGTTTGTATTTAATGCAAAAAGATATTTAATCAACTTTCAAAACCTATTTTCCTTTGGTATTCTTTTTTAAATATACCATGGAGAAATATTTTTAACATTTATTTCTCCCCACAAAGCAGTTAGTTCTGCACTCAGGTTTTGGACAAAAGAACATCTGCATCATTGCACATTTTGCTTTCCATTTGTTTTAATTTTTTTTTCCTTTCTTTTTCTTTCAGACACAGACTTACCCTTTCACCCATCACCTCCATTAAAGGATGGATTCAAACAACCACAAGTCACACTGGAACTGGATCCATTAAAACACACACATCTCACATGGGTGGGAAAGGCTGGATAAATCCCACTCATGGAGCACCACATCCCTGCTCCCATCCACAGGGTGGGCAAACCACAGGCTGCAAAACCACAGGAGGGGAACCAGCTTGTCCCAGCCAAAACTGGGAGACAGCAGTGCCAGAGACCCCCAGCTCAGCCAGACCCCCTGACCCCACCAAGACCCATCCTGAGAATGCCACCTGCCCGGCAGAATTTATCTACAAACCCAGGGACTCAAGCCCTACAGCAAAGCTGTAAATTCCTTCATCCACTGCTCCTGCAGCAGGAAGGGGCAGGTTTTCCATGGCACCCCAGCTGGGCTTTACCTGGGGAGCGGGTGAAGGTCCTGGAGGTAGAGCGCTCCCGGGACTTGTAGGGGTATTTCAGGGTCGTGTCCAGCTGCTTGAAGCTCTCCTTCAGCGAGTGGCTCTGGTAGTACTCGACCAGCTCCTGGCAAAGAGGGAGAGGCACCTGGCTGTCTCTGCCATCCTCCTGCATGACTTGCAAGGACAGTGCATGCGCTGCAAGGAGGAATCAAGACCCACCAGCAAGCTTTCGAACTTCTTGGCTTCCGTGATGTGAATCCAGTTGTCCTTCTCCACCACCTTGATGTGCTTCACCTCCTCGTTGAACCTGCCAGCGACAGCAAAGGCACTCAAGAGAACACAGCCACGTGCTCCAACCCTGGCTTGTCCTCTGGTAGTGAGAAACACCAAATTATTAAATTCCTAAATGAGGAATCACTCACTTAATACTGATGGCAAAGCGCTCGGCCTCTGCTGGCCGCTCCCGGATCAGGTAGGTGCCGCTGACGTGAGACTTGAGCAGGTTGTCCGTCTGCTGCCTCTCCATGTTCCCTGCAAACCTGAGCCCAGAGGCCAATTAGCCCATTTAATTCATTAACATGAACATCTATCTTAAAACAGGCATGTTTTAGATAGAAACGACTTTTTTAAAGGCATGAAGGTTGGAAAGCAGGGAGAGAAACATCCCAAACATCCTGAGCAGGAAGGAAAGTGCCCTGGGATACACAACTGAAGCAGAGAATGGCCTCTTCCCTTTGAAGTACCTGACACCTGGAAAATCCCACTAATTGGGAATCAGTCCCCAGGTTAATGAGACCTCAGCAAGAGCTGGAGAGCAGGGATAACTTATATCCATGTATTCATAAACCTGGCTGGAGTTGGAGAGAAGGAGCAGCAGGCAAGCCAAGCACAGCCTCTCCTGCCAAGGCAGGAGTTGCCTCCTTCCTCCCACAATCATTTTCTGGGCACAGAAAATGGGAAGAGAAACCATCATCTCTCTTTGTGCCTCTGACCCTCTCCATGGGTGAAGAAATCCCCCACAGCTGCTGCCAGGGCTTTCAACACCCCAACGCCACCGTGGCAGCTGCTCCGTGGCCACAGGGAAGGCAGGATGCAGAGCACTGCTGGTCTGCACTTGGAATTCCTTGCTGGAGTGGATTCCTGAAGAGCTAACAAGCGAAAGGCAATTGATGGTGGTTGATCCTCCTGCCCACTCACCACGGGTACGCCGTGTAGTCGATCTCCCGCGAGGGCGGCCGGCTGTTGGGGGGCTGCAAATTGAGAATGGCTCATTAGTGATGGACCAGCAGCTCCTCAGGCTGTGCATCACGTGTGGGATGCTCCTCTCCACGGGAGGCTTCCCTCTGGGATGCTGCTCTCCACGGGAGGCTTCCCTCTGCCAAGCTGTTCCTGGATTCTGGGCTTGGGCGGCGGAGGGCAGTGTTGTAGCTGAGCTTTCCCCTCCCAGCTCCCAGCTGGGATGAGCAGGCTGTGTTTGTTCATTTACCTGAGTGGTTTTTAATTGGGAAGCAGCTGACAATGTTACAGCAAGCAGCTAAAAGCAATTAAAATAAACCAAATGCAGTTTTCCTGCACTGGGCCTGATCTCGAGCGCTCTGCTCCCGAGTCAGCCCTGCAGAGAAGGAACAGAGGCTGGATGTGATCACAACCAACCCCAGCCTTGGGAACAGGGCTGGGAACACCCTGACCTGACACCTGCACCCATGGGATGAAGGATCCACCTCCCCCATGAGGCAGAGGCCTCACTGAAAGTCCAGGGAAGGACCGAGGTCTCACGAGAAGGCTGAGGAGAGTGACAGGGACAACCCCAGCATCTGCACCCCCCTGGCACTCCCAGCTCCAAATCCTCTCTGGCACTTACCCTGGCATCCACGGGGCAGGGTTTCACAGAGGAGCTGGGGAAATAACCCGACTTCTTCGTCTGCAGCAGCCTCCCCTGCAAAGCCAAGCTGGACATCAGCCTGGGGAGTGCACTGGGAGCCCTGGTGTCACTGTGCAGGGGTGGGGACAGGTCCCACACTGCCTCCCACCCCCCAGCACACCCCTGCACCAGCACAGCCCACAGAAGGAAGGGATAATGCAGGTAAGTCACTGGTTTAACACTCTGCAGGAGTTTCCCGAGGGGAATCGCTCTCACCTCCCACCATGGAGAGTCGGGGTCCCCCCTCAGCAGCTCGATCACATCCCCAATTTGAAAGGTCAGCACTGGCTTCCCAGGAGGGGCTGGGTTTCCATGGTAATTCTGGACTGCCACCATTTTAGGACCTGGCAGAGAAGGAGAACAGTTTCACAACCTTGTCCCTGCTGAAAAAAAAAACCCAAACAAAACCACCCCTCCTGAAGCCTGTAACTCCTTATCCTGCGATAAGGCAGGATTTGGGGGCAGGAAACATGAAAGCAGAAAGGAATGGTGTCCACAGTGAATGTTCTTGGCTCCTGCAGATGATGATTGAGTTCCATGAGCAAAAATAAACCCGGGCAGGACCGAGCCAAGCTGGAGCTCCAGCTCCCAGCCCTGCACCTGGATTTGAGCCTCACTGGGGCAGAGGAGCTCTTGCCAGGCAATGCTTGGCCAGCACCAAGCCCTGCCAGGCTCAGCAGTGACACCACGATTGCACAAGGGACCAGTGAACACCCAGCTACCACTGAGTATCAGCTGGACCTGGGACTCAAACACCCCTGGAGCTCCCAGTCAAAGTCCACTTTTCTCGCCAACAACTGCACATTAAATAAACTTCCCCCACTGCACCAAACCCGCAGTGTTTATCCTCAAAATGCCTCCCCACCTCTGCCTCTCCCCGCCCAGCAAGAGCACTCTGTGCTTGTTTTGTTGGTTTTTTTTTTTAACCACAAATTTGATTCAGGTTCCTTTTAGCCAGGCTTGGCTTTCCTTCCATCAGGAACAGCACAAAAACAATTTGTTCTTCTCCTCTGAGCCAGAGCAGGGGCAGGGCAGGCCCAGAGCTCTGTCCAGGCAAGTTTTAAACACAGGAAGATGAAAAATTATTACAGCAACCTTTGTGACTGATGGCCCATCAGAGGCCCTGAGCACACTGGACATGCCAGCAGGAAGCTGCTCCCCATCAACAAGAAATCTGTCCCTGCCAGGACATGCCAGGTCTGCTCTGAAGGTTGATTTGGCACGAGGATGTTGTGCCAGGCTCTCCTTGGTCGCTGGTGTGATGGGCAGAAGCTTTACTGGCCCAGCAGGGCTGGCCAGGGGCACAAGGGCACCCAAAGAAATGATGTGGCAGCAGGCACAGAAGAGCCCCCAGCGCCCCTTCGCTGGCCACGAGGGTGCACAGGACCCTTTTGCACATACTAAAGCTCTTTTCTGGTTTGGGAAGGAGCCTCCCCCTCCCACACCCCCAGCGTTGGGGATTCCTGCAGCCACCACCTCTCCCTGCCCTCACCCAGCCATGCCCTTACCAGGTCCTGCTCCCAGGGAATCCTGCAAAGAAAGAGGAAAAGTCTCAGCGAGGACACTTCAGTCTCAGTCCTCTCTACAAGCACCCACCTGATGCCACTGGGATGAGAAAACCTCTCCCCACACCCCCCTGGTACCTCCCCAGCCTGCAGTGCTCACCCCAGCTGGGTGCTGGCACCTCCTGAGGGCTCTGGTGCTGCTCAAACTGGGCCAGTTTTAGGCCACTGCTCCCCAGTCCTGTCCCACAGGTTGCTGGGACCCCTCTGAGGCCAGTGCTGGCTCTTCCCATGAGCTGCCCCCACCCAGGACAAGGACATGGGGGGTGAGGAGAAGGGCCAAACCACATACCTGGTCTGCTGAAGAACCTGCAAGAGAAATGGTGGAATAAGGGTTAATTTAAGAGGTAACAAAGCCCATTTTCTCCTTCTCTTGATGCTCTGAGCATCAACAAACCAGCACTGGGGTGTGAACTCAATGGAGGAAGCCCAAAGCAGAGGTGGGGTCACTCGAGTCCTTTCTCTGCTCCTGGGCAGTGACTGCAGCCTGACAGGAACATTTCCTCACTGCCACAAAGTTCTGCAGTTTTGGTTCTTCCTCCCTTCACTCCCCACCCAGAACCTATCCAAAGCCACCCTGGACTGAGCATCACCAGGGTTCTGCCATGGGCAAGGACAGGTGGGTCACAGCTTTGCCCAGGTTAGACCAAGGACACAAATTTTTGCCATATTTTAGGACATCTGGGGCCTGGAGATGAGCTCTCTCCTCATCAGAAACGTTCTCCCTGCTGCACACCCTCCTTCTTTCACTGTTAAATGATGAAGAACTGATCATGTCCCTTAAATGCCCACCCACAAGAGCTGTGATCCCCTGCCACCCATGGCTGGGCATGCAGCTCTGTGTTCTGGAAGATTTTGGCTGCTTTGTTTTTTAAACCCCCAGCCAACGTGAATTCCAGCCCTGGTGGGAGCACACCTGTGGTTTTTTTATGCATTAACAAACATCAGTGCTTTATAGAGGGAATCTCTCAGAGCATCCACGAGCTGCTCAGAAAATGAAATAACTCACCCATCTTGCAGGGAGGAATGATCTCCAAGCACTCCTTGTGAGCCCCTGCTCCACATTTGGGGCAAAGATAGCCCTGGTAGAAGGTTCCTCTGCACCAAAAAACAAGCAAACAAACAAAAAAACCATCAGAAAATCCTAATCCAGCCTCATCTTTGAGGCTTTTCTTTCCAGGTTCTACTGCAGAAGAGCAGGAAGGTCATTGCTCACCTCAGGAACATCCTGCAGGCTTTGCAGTTGGTTGTCTTTTCAAATGTGTACATCTGGAAGCTGTGGTGATTTGCATTGCCTTTCTCTGGCTTTATGTTGGACCTGAGGGAAAGGACCTGAGGGTTATGAGCCTGTTCCCACGGGGCTGATGGCACTTCAGTCCCAGCTAGGACACCACAAGGACAGATAGGAAATCCAACGTGAAGGGAGATCAGGGCTGGGTTGTGGAGAGAGGATTTTGCCCATCAAGCTTCCCCTGGGACAGCAGCCACAGATTTGGCCCTTGCCTGAGTCAATCATCAGCCCAGAGCTGTGTCACAGGGACAAGCCCTGCTCTGATGCCTTAAATGGCTCCCTGAAAACAGAGACTAGGCAGGAATAAAGGAATAAAGGAGGGATGGATTGGAAAGGCCTTCAAAGGTCACACCCTGAGGGTCTGGAGGCTCCTGCTCCAGTGGATCCCAAGGTGGACAACAGGTCACGAGTTCTTCACACTTTTATAGGTTTGGTCCATTTGCATATCAGCATAAATTTGCTTTAAATTAAAATTTAAAGTTTAATTAAAACTTCAGCTAATGATGGAATTTCCCCAAGTTTTCTTCCCCTCTCCAAGATGAAGGTTTGCACTTTTGGGCCTAGGAGGGTCTGGGTGTCCTTGGAGAGCTGGAGAGGCTTTGTTGTGTGTGTGTGAGCATGAGAGAACAGCACTGAACGAGCTCCAGGGAACTTCAGAGTTCCACTGGGCAGTGCAGGATTCGAAACATATAAAAATTAAAACTTAAGGCATCAGCTCTGCTCAGCACCAGGTCCTGCAGCACCACCCTCCCTCCTCACCCTCCTCCAGCCCCAGCCTGCTGCTTCCCCACGGCCCAGCAGCACAGTGAGGTGTCCTTTCAGTGAATCACAGAGAGGTTTGGGTTGGAATGGACATTTAAATTCATCCCATCCCACCCCTGCCATGGGCCAGGACATCTTTCACTATCCCAGGCTGCTCCAAGCCCTGTCCAGCCTGGCCTTGGACACTCCCAGGGATCCAGGGGCAGCCACAGCTTCTCTGGGCACCCTGTGCCAGGGCCTCCCCACCCTCCCAGGGAAGAAATCCTTCCCAATATCCCATCTCAGTTTCAGAGACCAAATCCAGTTTCAGAGCTGCTTTGGTGGGGATGCTCAGAGGAGCAAAGGCTCCAAGCTCCCTTTGCACAGGGACTCATCCAGCAAGCCCACACGAGCTCCCCCATCCCAGCTTTTGCCATCAGAGCTGCTCTGCAGTGACCTCATGGCCCAAGACACTTTCCCCCCACGCCTGGGAACTGCACCCAGGGCTAGAGCAGCCACTCATGCTCACATGGCCATTTCAAACTGCTCCATCCACTTCCTCTTCATCTCCTCTGTCTTGCAGAAGAACTGGTAGCCCTGTTTGCCCTGCAGGTGGATTAGGTAGAAGCCGTAGGACCACTGCAAGAGAGAAGAGAGGGCTGAGCTCACAGCAGCACACACCACACTGCCACCCACACGCCTCAGCCTCTGCTCTAAGCGCCTGCCCCTGCCCTGGGGGCTGAATTTCAGTGGATCTTAGAGAAATCACAGCAACAATCTTGAAAAAAAGCAATCTCCTTTTAAGTGTCTTGTAAGACTTCTTTTGAGTTGTAACATTTCTCCTTTTCTAAAGGAGACAGGATAAAGAATGTAAATATTAGAAAGATGTTTTGATAATGTATTTTCCTTGGCCAATGAAAAAACTTTATCTTTGTGTGTTTTCATATTTGTGGGACACTGTGCTGTTCAGACACAGGCACAGACAGACAATCTCTGGGATCTACTGCTTGCTAGAGAGAGAGAAAAGCTTCTTGCTTTTTGCACCTGCATTTTTGCATCTTTATTGCTTGCATGAAATGAAATGAAATGAAATAATAAAAACAGCCTTCTGAATTTCAAATCTATGAATGGAGCCTTTTGTAGTAGAAAAGGCCCTAGCACTAGGGCTTCCTCATTCCCACACTGCCCCTCCTGCTGCACCGTGGCCAGGGAACAGCAGGGCAGGAGGAAGGAGAGCTCCCTGTTTCTCTGACACATCACAGCCAATGCTGCCTGAACCCAGGCGCTGTGCACTTGGAGCAAACAGGATCTCGTGGTGGCAGATGAGAGAACCCAGATCCTTCTGCTCCGCTGGATCCTGCCCAGCCATTCTGCCTGGGGCTGACAGCAAGTGACAGCCCAGGAGGAACATCTGACCTGCCCACTGCACATATGCTGGGCCTGTCTCGTCAGCACACTGCACACAAACACACCACAGCGAGGGGGGAGCTCTGCTTACCATTTTTCCGTGAGACTAGAAAGCATAGGAGAGCAAAGTGGAAATAGATTTCATTAAAACACGAAGCCAGCAGCATTCCCTCGGCAGCCAAGAGGCAGAATCGCCTGTTCTCACCCCAGTGTCCCTTACCCCATCTGCACCACCATGGCATGGAACTGGATTAAGCTAAAGCAAGAGCTGAGAGGTTTTTCCTCCACAGCTGCAGCATGAGCATCAAACCACAGGAAAGTGATGTTCCTTCAGTGCTTCGAGTGCCAATTTTGGCAGCCTGGTGTGCAAAGCTCACTCTGCCTTTCCAGGCTCCTCCACCCCGCAGCTTGTGGCAGAAAGAACATCCTGGACTTTCCCTCCCTCCCCTCCTGCCCTCCTCTCCTGCCCATCTGATGTTTGCTCCCTGACACTGGGCCAGAAAGCAGGGAGCAGCTTCCTCCCTCCTAACTCCAACCATCCCAGCCTCTTCAGGGCTGTTCTGCCAGGACAGAGGTCAAGGATCCAGCCCAGCCCCACATTAATAAACATTTCCCAACTCTCCTTAAGGCTGCCCCGAAGGCTGAGCATTTATTTTCCAGATTTTTGCGAGCCCTGTTTCTATTTTAAAAGGCTAATGGGAACATGCTACCCTGAAACAGCTCCAAAATGCTCTCCAGAGCTAATCCTTGGTCCACCTACCTTCTTAATGTCCTTGTTATTGGTGGGGTCGTCAGTCATCTTGTGGGAGAGCAGCTCAATAATTTCCTTCAGCTCATAATTGTATCCTTTCCTCTTGCAGACGATCACCACTTTATCAAATAAAAATAAATACCTGCCCAAAGCAAGCAAATAAATGAGAAACCCAGTCAAGCACCTCATTAAAAAATCCAAGGGGAAGGATTTGGGAAGCTCTGCAGAGCTCCCCAGCCAGAGCTGTTCAGTGCTCAGCCCCTGCTCTGATTTCACATTGATGCTAGGTTGGGTCAGTGAAATTCCAGGCAGTAATTAAATAAATGAGCTCAAGGGGAATCACCAAATGAGGGCACATTTAGTGTGGGGACATCCTGCTGCCCACTCACCTGTCCTGCTTGGTGTGGTTGACTATGGAGCGCACCTTCAGCTCCCCGTCGATCTTCGGCCTCCCAAACTCCTCCAGCTTCACTTGCTGCAGGAAGCAAAGCAGGGCTCAGACCCAAAGCCAGGCCTGGAACCATGCTTTGGGCAGCTGGAAACCCAAAGCTGCCTGCATTGCACCCCCCCAGCCCTGCCTGAAGGTGCCAGAGCTCCTGGGAGCAGCATCACCCTCAGCCAGGGGAGGGAGGATGCTCCAAGGGGAGCATGAACACAGGTACAGGACCCCAGGAAACCCTGGAGCTCCAGCACTGGCACCCCAGAGCAAGGCTCAGCAGTCCAAGCGTTCTTGCAATCCCCTCCCCACCTCCAGTTTTTCAGAGGTTTCCACGAAAATTCAGGATTTTGTCTCTGTTAAATAACCATCAATTAAAAGCTCATCGTTTCCAGATGAAGCCAAGGGTTAAAGCCCCAAACCCAGCACCCCTCCAGGTCTGCTGGTGCACAGTGATGGGGCTGAGTGTTTGACACCTCTGGAGTTTGGAGGATGAGTTCTCCTTAAAATATCTGGTTGAGATTTTTGGGGATTCGGTTCCTTTTTACATGAGCCCTTCTCCCCCACTTTCAGTTAATCTCTGTCCTCTCAACAGCAAAAGAAACCCTCTCTAAGTAGAAGCCAGATAGCCACCTTGGGGAATTTTTGAGTCCTCCCTACACCAGTAACATGAAAATTTGGAGAAACATTTTTAGTGTAACACCACCAAGAGAAGCCACCCTCCATCCCAGCCAAAGCAGCTTTGGGATGGAGCATCCACCTCTGAGCCATCAGCAAAACATGAGAGAGTGTCTGAACACATGGGGGTCTTTCAGCACATCAGAATAAGTAGTAATTGCCCAAAAAGGTAAAAATGTTAATAATAATCACACAAAATTGGGTTCAATATTTTCCACCTTACCAGGTTTTCTATAGAGCTCTGAAATTCACTTATTTTCTTCAAAGTCTCTTTGTCCCTCTTGACTTCATTGATGTACATGGCTAAGTCCTTAAAAAAAAAAGGTTGAATAGTGATTTAGTGATTTTTACTTTACCAGTGCCTTACCCAGGAGCACAAACACGAGCCTGGCTCCCTGAATCCCTCAGGAATCTGAGCAGGATTCCACAGCAGCCTGGGATAGGTGAGGCTGTTGGTGCTCCCAGCGCTGAGCCAGGCAGGTGCTGCAATGTTTTCCATTTCCCAGAAGATGGCAATGCAGGAATCCATGGCAATGCACGAATCCAGCGCAGCACAGAGATCCCAAAACCCAAATTTTTACCCATCCAAGAGAAGGAACTGTCCCTGCCACTGCAACAACTTCTTGCACCTTTCAGAGCAGATTTCTTGTGCCTGTTTGCTTCTTATCTGCTCCCTCCTTGACCTCAACAACAGCTCTTGTCAACTTGGATTAAATCTGAGCAGGGGATTTTTTGAAGACATCCCCCCCGGGTCAGACCTTGCTCAGTTCCCCAACACAAGAAGGGTTAATCACAGCCCATAATCGCAGATCTACGTGACAATACTGGCAACATCACCAAGGCAGGGGTGGCAGGGATGGTGATGAGGAATGACACAACCAAAAGCCTTCAGAAGCAGGGAAATACAGTCCCAGGGAAACACAATCCCAGGGAAACACAATCCCAGGATCAACCACGACTTCAAACAACAATGTGTAAGTGTTGGCTGTGGAATTACACTGGGAGCTGCCTTTCCCCCACCATCACTGGGGACTCACTTCTGCACTCTCAGGCAGAGGGTTGGTACCTGCACCAACAAAACCCCACCACACGATTTTTTGGGTGCAAATCCTACCTTTATCATGCAAAACCAACTATTGGAGCAAAATAAAAGGGAGCTGAATCCCTTTGGGAACACCACTCC
The DNA here is from genome assembly GCA_013400515.1 of Erpornis zantholeuca. Lineage (NCBI taxonomy): Eukaryota > Metazoa > Chordata > Aves > Passeriformes > Timaliidae > Erpornis > Erpornis zantholeuca. The sequence goes on from VZTN01023726.1 coordinate 123,779, forward strand.
ATCCCTCGCCCCAGACAGCAGCAATGCCTGCTGCCTGCCAGCACAGCAGACAGAAAGGCTGGACTTGTGATGAAAGACATCACTTGCAAGCTAAGCCTTGGTTTACAGATCAATTAAAACCAAACTGAATGGCTCCCAAAGCTCCCCGAGCCCAGTGCCATCAGAGCTGCTCCCACACTCTCCTGGTGATGGGGAGGAGAAGAGAGAAACCTCCCTGATGGTTATCAATGCCTTTCCTGCAGAAAAAGCTGAGTGTGCAGCAGAGCCAGAGCAAAGACACATTTATTTCCCAGCAGTGGTGCTGGGTGATGAGGCCACGAGCAGGGTTTAGCTGCTGTCACCAGGTCTGGCGTTCATCTGAGGCCACACAGCAGCAGGCTGGGAATGCAACGTCCTTCAAACAACCTCAGCTCCACAGAGAGCCACACAGCAGCTCTGGATCCCTGGGCTGCCAGGGGTAATGGCTGGAAAGGTCACCCAAGTTATGTAAGTGGCAGGAGATGCAGTGACCTTACAAAAGCTGCAGCTCCGAGGTGGAAAACAAAGTGACCGCGAGCACGGGGATGAATCCCGAGGTGATCTCCAGAGGAAAAACCTGGAGTTAATGAGCATCCTCCACCCAGCCAGGTTCTGCTGACAATGGATGGAGTGTGAATGTGTGTCTGGGGAGACATATCCGAGTCAGAAAACATTTGGATGGTTCTGTGATCCTATGATTTTATTTTTTGTTTGCCAGAGATTTTGGGGGCAACAAAATCTCCGGCAAACAAAGATTTGGGGTTTCAGCTAAAAGCTGGGAAAAAAAGAGACTTTAAACAAAGCAAACTGTTGATGCCAGAAGTCATCAATTGTTGAAAAAACATCTTCCTTTGAAGGAAAAAAAAAAGTGGATTAAAGGATTCCCAGCCAGCACCTGGTTAACAGCACTCAGGGAACCCTCCACACACGCAGGCTCCCTTTGCTGCCATACTCCCTGACTTGCTGATGCCTCTGGAGCTCCTCCAAATCCCTCCCAGCAAGAACAAGAGCCGGATCTGGCACAGCCTCTGTACACACAACAGCAATCAGGGAGCAGGCATAACTTGTCAACAAACCCCAGCTCCCTCGGGAGGGGGACAGCAGTGACAACAGATCTCTTGTGAGGCCATGGCATCACATGGCAATCAATGCACACAGGTGTGGCCAAAAGGAGGAGACCTTCCCTTCCCTCGAGCTGCTGCTGGATGGTTTTTCCATCCAAGTGTTTGTTTCACAGACAAAACACAAAATCCTGAGCTCTGCTGCACCCCAAGCCCAGCACTGCCCCCTCCCCACTCTGACCCTCCTGTACCTGCATCGCCTCCAGAGCCTCCTTCAGCTGCTGCTTCTCTGGCCGGTCTGAGGAATGGCTGAGCAGCTCCTGAAAAAGTACAAAAGAATGAAAATAAAGAGTTTGGATGTGCTAGGAAAGATGCCCAGACCCTGCTTGCACCGAACAGGGTCCGCCTGAGTGCTGGCAGGGATGTGACAGGGATGTCAGGGTGCCTGCAGGCATCCCAAGGGTGACTGGAAGGGATGCCAGGGAGGTGGCAGGGATGCAGGGATGCCCGGGCAGGCAGCTGTGCCCACAGGACAGGGAACACGCCAAGGGCTGCTGCTTGAGAGATCTGTTACACAGAGTTGACGGGAGGAATTTCACACATAATCAGATTATATGCAAGCTTATTTTATATTCATTAAGTGCCTCTCGTGGCTAACAAGTGCAGAATTATCCTGGGGTCACCGTACTTTAGGAGACAGCACAAATATTGTGTTGTGTTAAGTAGCTCTGGTAATTATTTTATTTGAAGGAGAATATAAACCACAACCCTTGCTCTGCATTTGGCAATGATTCACCCTTCACTGATAGAGGTGAAAGATTCTACAGCAGAGAGAGAAGTGCCAGTGCTGAAAAACTTACTTTTAACAGGAGATGATACTTCAAAACTCTTTGCATTGGAACCACCAGCAGATCTTGCAATTTGAATTTCCCATCCTGGACCTTCAGCGTGCATTCCTAGGAAAGAGATCAGCAAATCAGCAGTGAGGAAACAACAGCTTCCCACCCATACAAAGGTCTCTAAAGTCTTGAGAATGTTTGTTTGGCTTCTCGTGTTCCCTGGAGGGGCTCCCACCACAGAGGTTATCAAGGAATCCATCGCAGGGGTTGGGCCCTAAATTACAGCCACTGCCATGCAAATGAGCTACTCCAGCCTAATGAGGTGCTGCTCATTCGGGCAGCACAGGAATGCTCTCAGACCTGGGGAAATGTCAAATGAAACACTTCTGCCTCAGCCACCTCCTGCCTGGGCCAAAATAAAAGCAGCTGATTTGTGAGGGGTTGGCACTGAGCACGCAGCTCGTGGCCCTGATGGGCATTAAGTCATTAAGATGAGCTAATTGTGGTCGCAGGAAGCTTTGCCACCGTTGCCTTCACCCAGAGCCATTTCAGGGGCGTGACTGCCCTGCTGTGTGACCTGCCAGAGCTGCCACGGGGGAGGGACACACAGGAAAAGCACAGGAGCAACTGGATGCTCCAGCCTTGATGTGAGAGCCAGAGAACACATTTTAAACCGTTCCTAAGTGTGGTTTTATCCCTGCATTGGGTTTACACGGGGAATCAAAGGGCGTTTGTGGAGGGCGAGGTAACGTGGACAGACAGGCTGGCAAATTCTGATTAGCATCAAGAGCAAAGCAGGAATTAGAGCTGGGTAAAAGAGCAGCTCAAACAATGCATCCCTTCCGGGGCTCCTTTGATTCCCTTAATATCTGGATCAACCCCTATTCACACTAAGGAGGCCAGGGTGGCAATGCTGGTATTTGCCTGAGGACTTGGGTTTGCCTCTGAGGGTCTCTGATGCTGCTGGGGGCTTTGGAAAGCCAAGTGGCTCCTGGCTGGGGGATGCTCAGGGCCTGCACAACCCACAGAACTTGTCCCAGCCAGTCCTACTGGAAGCCACTGGTTTGCTTTAACTTGGAGAAACTTAGGGAGGAAGGACAGAGAGTGGGTCTGGTGAGGAGCTGAGGGAAAAACGAGGAACCAGCGCAGGTTCCTCTCCTCTTCTGCTAAATCAAACATCCCCCAGACACTATTTTTAGCTCCAGCAAGTCCTTCCAAAGGCCCTGCTAAGGGGTGGGGGGCAGCACTCAGCCCCCTGCCCGCTCACCTCCACCTTCTGCCGGACGTCCTCCCGGTTGGCGAGGAGGTGGTTCAGGGTGTTCTGGGCATATTCCATGTGGCTGCAGTACTTGCCATAAATCAGCAGCCTGGGGAGGGGGAAATGACAGGTTTAACTGGGAAATGCTGGCAGTTACAGCCTGTTATAAAAGATATATAAATGTGTGTACAGCGAAAGGACCAAGCAAACAGCTCTTCCCCCATTTAACTGCTGAGCAAAGTATAAACACTCTTTTGCTGTGTGGCTTTTTCACGTTTACATTTTCAACATTTGAACATTTAGAAGTTTCCAGAGGCTGTGGAAGGTGATTCAGCTCATGATGAGCAGAAGGGGCTGGGTGGCCAGAGCAGAGGAGCCTGGTTTTGGAGGGTTAGATGAGATAGTGGGATGAAATTCTTCCCTGTGAGGGTGGTGAGGAACTGTCAAAAGTTGCCCAGAGAACTTGTGGCTGACCCTGGAAGTGTCCAAGGCCAGGTTGGATGGGGCTTGGAGCACCCTGGGACAGTGGAAGGTGTCCCTGCCCATGGCAGGAGGTGGGATGGGATGATTTTTGATGTCCCTTCCAACCCAAACTACGATGATTCTATGTCACATTTTAGAATCCTTCCTTCCTGAAAGAGCCACAGGGACCTGGAGATCAAGAGCGTGGTAATTGTGAAAAGAAGGTTGTCACAGCCCTTGGAAACACAGTGAAGCTCTGCATGGACACCCCAGGCTATAAATTTAAACACCTGACAAAAGAGAGCAGTTCTGTGGTGGATTCCCCCTTTTCCCTCACTTCCCTCATTAATCCTGCCTGACAGGTTTGGGTTTTCTCCCTGTTCCTGGCTGTTTACTGTTGTGCTGCTGATAAGACACATCTTCCATCAGGCACTGAGGCTCATCCATTATTTTGGGGCCTCGTCTCTCCATGGAGCTGATCTGGGAGCCACTGACCCAGCACTGCTCTGTAAACATAGGACACTCACACCCCAGAGGGAAGGGAATGAAGAGATTTATGGTGGAGATTACTCTTCCACCTTTTCCCCCTGACAACTTCTGCACAGGCACAATAATATCCACCTTGCCAGCACAAAGAGAGCTTCAAAGAGGCTTCAGGAGCATAAATTCAAACCTCTGGCTTCCAGAGAAAGAGATTTACAAACTATTTCCTTAAAAAAATAAAAGGTCCCTGAGAAGCCCAGGAGCAATGGATCATTTTGGCAGAATGTCTCCAAGGATGTGGAGGGAAGCAGGAGCTGTTTGTCATGGATAGATTTGATGGAGGAAGGGCTCATATTCAGGGACCAGGTGGGGACTCTGGAGGTCCATGTTCCTTTCCCGATGGGGCAACACAGAAAGTTCACTTTCTCCTCCTCCTAGACCTCCTTGCTGTAAAATGTGGTATTCCTGATGTTCCTTGTCTATTTACATCAGCTTGATCCAAACTCTCCATCCACAACCATCTGGTTTTGGGGACAAAAAGGCAAACCCCCCCTTGAGCAGCAGTTTCCCACAGCCATGATGTCCCCAAAACCCCCATGGACTGAACAGAGCCTCAGATGCAGCATCACCACCTCACAGCCAGGCTGGCTCCTTCACTCACACCTCTCCAAGGCTTTCAGGCCCTTCAGGAAGTTGTTTGCAAGCTCCCTTAGGAAGGGAAGGGGTCAGTTTGTTCACCCACCTGCATGGAACATTGTTTTTAAAGCTCAAAACCCACCCTGTGCTCCTGCACAGCTGTGGGGCATCTCCCTGGGCATCAATGCCACCTCCACAACTCCTCCTGTGTCCCTTCCCTGCTCCCTGTGCCCACAGCTCTGGCCCAGGGATGGCACTGGTGTGCACGGAGCTGAGCCTGGAATTAGGAGATCAACATCACCTGAGTGAGTTTTATGAGTATTTTTTAATTATTTGCATTCTTCTTGGGGATTTTTTTCTTCATTTAATCCAGAAAAAAATGCCCTTTGTGAGAAGAGGCCCCACGGATGATGGAATATGTGAGCTCACGGTGTGTTATTAATGCAGATGGTATTTCTGGAGTTATTGACTTCTGAATGGCATTTCTGTGTCTAGACACTGGTTTAATCACAGTGAAATAACAGCCTGGCACCACTCCACAATGAATCACCCTTTGATTAGTATTAAGGATATTAAAGGCTTTTATCAGCCTTATCTCAGTGTGCTGGGGTGCTCCTGCTTGCAGCTGCCAGAACTCAGGACCCATTCTGTTCTGAAAGCAACTTTCACATTTATTCATCGTGGAAAAGGTGCAGGATGAGCTCTGGGCCAAATACAAGATTCTTTAAGAGTGAGGGCTCACTTTGATCTCAGCAGGGCTGAGTCTCCCCTGCACAGGAGTCATCTCACCACATCACAGCCCTCTGCTGCCTGCAGGAGACCACACAAAACCCTCCAAGGCAAGTGAGGTTTTGCTCCATTCCACATCAATCCAAGCATTCCCACCTTCCACATCCCCTCTGCTGTGTCCCCACAAGCACATTGGGTATTCAGTCTCCTGTGGGATGCTGAGCTCAAGGAAAATCCAGGTGCAGCCAGGATCTGTTTGTTGCTTACAGGAACAAGGATCCACAGGAGCCCCAGGGCTGAGCCTGGTCGGTGACAGGAGAGGTGTGCCAGCCTCTGCCCTGGGTGACCTGACACAGTTGTGGATGGATTTGGCTGCTCAGTGTCAGCACTGAGTTGATGTTTCAGCTGCCTGAGAGCATTTTGCTGTGGAGGATGCAAACCTGGGCTGCTGTGAAAGGCATTGTCGGAATCACAGAATTATCAGGGTTGGAAAAGAGCTCTAATCCAGCACTGCCACTGAGCCACGTCCCTAAGTACCACAGTTACACATTTTTTGGACATTTCCAGGGATTGGGACCCCACCACTTCCCTGGGCAGCCTGTCCCAGTGCTGGACAACCCTTCCAGTGAACAAATTTTCTCTAGTATCCAATCTAAACCTCCCCTGGTGGAACTTGAAGCCATTTCCTTTTGTCCTGTTGTTGTTTCTTGGGAGAAAAGACAGATCCCCACCTGGCTCCAACCTCCTTTCAGGCAGTCATAGGGAGTGAGAAGGCAGAGAGTAACACCAGCTCTGTTTCAATCTCTGATAATATTAACCCAAATCTGTTAAAACTGGAGCAGCCTGAAGCCCAGAATTCCTTTACCTCTCTTTGAATTCCAGGAACACTTTTGCCAGGCTGCTTCCTCCAGACATCATCGAGACATCGATGGCTCTCAGGAAACTGAAGTGCACTTTAATGAGGTCCTGAAACCAAGCAGCAGTCAATACTTTAAACAAATTCAAAGCAAGTGGGCAAACAGAGCCTAAAGAAATGCACATTCACTCCTTCATCAGGTGGGGTTTTTTTCCCCTCTTTTAGGTGTTTTTAAAGACAGTTATTCCAGTGGGATGCAGTCCTCACTGGCCTGGAGTACAGGGGTGTAATTCCATCTGAGGTTACACAGTGAGGAAGGATGGGGAGGGAGGAGGAGATGGGATGGAAGGAGGGGAGGAGGTGTCAGGTTTTGAGCCAGGCCCTGCGCAAACCAGAGTAGAAATAAATCCCTTCATCACCCTTTGCCCAAACCAGCTAAAACCCACAGCCCCGACCCTGAAACATCCACTAGACAGAATTGTTTCCTTACCTAGAGTTCATACATTCCCCACCTCTAAAAGTGAGTGTTAAACAATATCTCCTGGACCAGTTTAAGCTCCACAGCACATGAAAGGCTGAAGCTCTCCAGGTGAATGCACAAATCTAACAGGAAATCAGAAAACCTCCTCCTAAGCAGGGGGAGGGCTGAGCTGCTGTGAAAAGAAGGAAGATTTAAAGCACAATGCCCACGGATGTTACCTCCAAATTGATAAAAATAGCTTCCATGTCCTGGGGAGTCAGCACCAGCCTCAGGGGGTTCATGTAGTTCTGCAAGAGGGAAATGGAAAAGGGATTGAGGCACTGGAGAGGAGGGAACAAGGAGGGGTTTGGACAAGGCATTTGTGTTTTCTGCTTCACCCCTTGAGTTTACCTGGGCAGGTTTTAATGACTTTAAGCACTTGCAAAGGCAGAGAAGGACCAGGCAGAGAAGTGGGAGGCAGGAATTCCCATGAGTGCATCATCCCCGAGCTCCCCTTGGCTCCCTTGGCACTCCCAGGGCTGGGAAGGTGCAAGACCCCCCCTGTGGGTGCCCACAGCCCCCTCCCCTGCTACAGGGAGGGTGAAATGCACTCAGCTCCTTCGTCTCGCTGCACTGAAGCATCTTCCCAGCTCTTTATCTGCCTGGAATTTTGCCCTTGAGAAGGCACCGATGATGTGATTACACGGGCAGTGCCTTTCTGAACAAATCCATATTAATAGGAACATCTACGTGACTTGGGACTGCAAAAAAACCCAAACACAGCACAGCCAAGAGGGGAACTTCCCCCCATGACACCACCAGGACCTGCAAAGCCTTTGCAAGCTTTAATTGATATGAAAGCAATAATTTAACTCTTCCTTTCTACTGAACCAGAGGGCTGTGGCTGCTTCCAGGGACAAGGGTTCCTTGGAAACACCAATGACACATATATTGGGACATTTTGGAAATGTTGTTCCATTTTCACGGTTTCTCTCACAGCTTTTCGAGGGAATTTTCAGCAGATGGGGGGTGGGGGGGAAAAGAATGGCAAAAGGGGAGGAAACAAAAGCACCAGGGTGATTAGGAACGGCAGCTTGATTTTCATTATTGTTCTTCCTTCCTGCTGCTCTGCTCGGAGCAGGAGCCACCTCCAGGCTCCATCCACGCTGTCTCGCCGAGGTGTTCGCTCTAATTTGTTTTTAAAAGAAAAGACGCCACAATAATTCATCAAAACCAATTAAAACCCCGCCAATTTAGGCGGCAGAATGTTGCTTTTAATCCAATTAGCTTCAGTGGCAAGTCAGCGCAGCTTCGGCACTTTCAAACAGCGCTCGGCATAAAGGAATTACTCAGTGGCGATCAGAGTGATAAGAGCTATCTGCAAACGGGGCTCTTATCAGCAAACCCGGCCTGGCTGAGTGAGGAGTGGGAGATTCCCACCCTGGCATGGGGGGAGGAGTGCAGGAAGGTTTGCATCCTGGTTCTAATCCGCAGCAATCAGGAAAAAAAAAAAAAAAGCTGCTGGTTTGGGCATCTCCAGGCTGCAGAATTGTGTTTGTGGATCTCCCTCCTCTCCCATTTTCCACGTGGATGCCTCGATCCTGTCTCTCCTCACATCTGCCAGCTCCGGGAGCAGCCCAGCACAGATAAGGTGGGATCCAGGGCTGGTGGGGAAGGGGAGGATGTGGGAAAGAGGGCTCAGGTCTTACCTTTTCTATGTCTTCAAGTGTTTTGTAGTATTTGGCCTCGGTTTCTTGGATTTCTAGCAAACAGCAATTCCTTTTGTCATCTTCTGTCATTCCCATTTTCTAGGGAAAGGAAGGATAAGGCATGGTCAGATGGTCCTAAGGGTGGTTCAGAGACCTGGTGGGGCTCCACTTCACCTTCCAGCAACCAAGTTTGGGAAGTCAGGAGAGAACCACTACTGGTTTATGCTAAAGGGAACTATTTTTACCCCAAAAATATAAGGAGGAACCCTGGCTGTGTTATTAAATATGTTTCACCATAAAAAAACCACTGTGATTTTGCATTTATTACAGCCACACCACCAAAGACTATCAGCTAAAGAAGAATAATAAGAGATAAAGGCTGATTTTTCCCTTTTCTTTGGGTTTTTTTTTGTTGCTTAAGGTGAAACTCACAACAGACACTAAGTGGGTCATAAATAATACGTTAGACTTACACAAATCCCTGGCCAGGGTTGCCAATTCTCACGATTTTAGGTCAAATCTGATAAAAGTGTGCTTTTCCCAAAGCCCCAACTTCCTGGAGTCACTTCTGCTCTGTCAAGCTGGGGACATGTGCTGGGAGCTGCTGCACTTGGCAGGGCAGAATCTGAATTCAGGAGGGGATTCAGGGATGGAGTTTTATGGATCATGCACAGGAACAGAGACCCTCTGTCCACCCCCTCAGAACTCACCTATCAGCTGGATGAAACCCCAGATTTGAATCAATTCATCTTACCTGCATGTATCTAATCTGAAGCATGCAGAAATACAAGAAGCCATTAGCATCACACGCTCGCTGTTGCAACAAATCCTAGCCCCCCAAAAAATTCAATGTTTTGGCAGATGTATCAAAAATGGACTCTGCTGCTCAGGGAGGGGGAGGAAAAGGGAGTCACAGCTCTGAACTCCAACACTGCTCAGCAGAAAAAATAAAACATTGTGGAGAGACAGTGAAAAATTGCCAATTCCACTGACCTTAATCCTATCCCTACCTGGCTGCTGGAGCTTTGCCTCATTTTTTCTACTTATGCAAGGAATTCCTACCAAAACCTTCCCAAGGGGCAGTTCTTAGGCCAAGTGGCTTTTGCAACTGCTGGCAAAAAACACTGGTGGCCAAGGAGCTGTGCTGACTTCAGATCCGAGCACTTTGGCAGGATCAGTGGGAATTTTTTGGTCCCAACCCCTCGATCCAGAGGGGGTTTTGGTGTGCAGGGGAGCTCCTCTGGATACAGACAAGGTGTGAAGGGATGGAATTAGGGTTTTATTATCTTTTTGCCACTCCCAGCCTAGCTGGGAGAGCAGGGAGCTGGGAGCACAGGCATCCAGGGATGCAGCCCTGCATTGCCAAGCTCCAGCCCCTCGTGCCTGGCTCAGCCACGTCCTGCTCCAGGGATTTAATTGATCAGTGAGCTTGTCCATTGATCCTGCTTTGTTCCAGGGAGGTGTGTACCGTGTGAACGTGGGCAGAGTAATTAGAGTCTGAACAAAGCCTGGGGGTGGCAGATATTGAAGGGAGGGAGAAAATTTGGAAGGTCACACTCTGGAGGAGGTCCCTTCCCAGCCCTGCATCAGCGCTGGGGACACAGGTAGGGAGGTGGCTGTGGGCACCTTTGGGGAGGTGCAAAGGCCACCAGCACCTCCCTGGTTCATCCATAGAGTGTGATATTTGCTCCAGAGCCCTTGGAGATAACACAAGTCTGTCCATGATGCTGTCCATGCCTCACGCTCAGGCTTCCCCATCAGCAAAAGCTTTTTAGAGGTGGCAAACAGGGATGGCTTCTTGTCCTTAATGCCACAGAGGGCCCTGCTGCCCCAGAAAGCTCCCTGTAAACACCTCCCTGCTCTGAGGCCGCCAGGTGGGAGCAGCAGGCACAGAGAGCTGCTGGATCCCTCACACACAGATCTAAAAATACCAGCGGCACCTCTGGCTGACGGAGCAGGCGGAGCCTCCCCGGAAAGGCTGGAGCGACACAGGCTCAGCAGCAAAGTCCTATTTTTAGCTTATCTTTTAGGGCTTATTAGGTCTCCCTCTCCCTTCCTCCTCCCCAAACTCCATCAGATGTCAGGCTGGGCTGGGAAACTCCTCGGAGAACCCCTCTGGGTCGGTGCCATCCCAGCTGTGCTTGTTTTTAGTGCTCGGTTTTAGGGACTCCCTTCCCTGCAGCATCACCTGCCAGCGGCACGGAGTCATTTCCTTCATGGAATCGCCTCCCTCCCCTCCCCTCCCACCGAGGTGTAGCTGTAAAAAACGCAGCTGAGTTGTTACCATGGGCTGCTGAACTTCCACTCTGATGATATCCTCGTAGATATCATCGCCCTCATCTTCGCAGGGGACGCAGTCGTAGATGTCCTCCCCCAGATCGTGCTCGCTGCAACGAGAAGGAGAAGGAGTCAGGGGTAATGACGAGGAGATGTTCGCTGTCACTTCAGCAGGCACCGAGGAGGGAGGAGAATGGCAATGAGAAAATCCTGTGAAAATTCATGTGCTCAGCCCGTGCTCTCTGCTTTTCCCGGATCACTGCCTGCTGCACATTTCTTTCCGCTCGCTGGAGGCTGGAAAAGGCGGAACGCTGCTCGACACGAGCGGGGATCACAGCCAAGGATCGCTCCATGCCCCGTGCCAGGCGTGCCCACGGTGCCCACACCACCACGGGCTGCCAGCTCTGCCCCTGCAGGGCTTTTGCTCGGCACTAATGGGCCCAGCTGAGATGGATCTGCCAGCCAAGTGCCCAGCGGGACCATCTGAGCCACCAGAGCCACCAGCTCCAGCTCCACCTGCTCCAAAGGTGCCCACAGCCTCCCCTTCAGCTCCTCTCCAGGACCAGGAGCAGCTCTTGCATCAGTGACTCCATAACATGCTCAGAGAATTCACTTTAAGGGTTGGATTTTGGTCTGCTTAAGGCACTGCGTTCGCTCTTGATCTGATTTTGCTTTTCCTCACTGAAAGGTTTCCTTTGTGCCAAAAAAGCATCTCCTTCCCCCAGCCAGGGCTGCAAACTGCTGTAGGAGCCCAGATCCACTCAAAGCAGGAGCAGATATTAAACATCATCCGATGTCTCTGAGCAGGAGGAGAAACATCCCAGTCCTGATGGACCAACAGCCCTGGGCTGTGCAGGACCCACAGCAAAGCCTGGACCAGGCAGCTGTGCCAGCCCTGGGCATCCCATCCAGGTTTAAAAGCTCTGCATGTTGTTGTCTGACTGATGCACCAACCCCCACAAATCCCAGTCCCTCTCCTGATGGGAAACTGGGTGATTTTTAATCCAGCATTTCCCAGAGGAGCAGGAGGCTCTCCTGACCCCCATAAGGCAATCTCATCAGGCACTCAGCTCGCTGAGCAGAGGCCAATAACAACATTTACATCAGAGAGAAATTAAGCAGCAAAACATCACAATTTGAGGACCAGCCCCATCACTTTGGAGCTGCCCCCGCACTTCAAAGGCATTCCAGAGATGTGGTGCCCAGTTTGTGCTGAAGGTGATGATGTTCAGTAATTAATTATCATCTGAGCCTTCACAGCCCTCCCAGGGGCTCCTCAGCCTCGGAATACTTTTGAAAATTCAGCCCATATTAAATAGCAATTAACAACAATAATTCCAGGGCTTAGATCTACAGGTGCTGGCTGCTAACAGCTCCCACTGAAGTCAATCCCACAGGATCAGGACAGTGTGAAACGCTGGAATATCAAACAGCACTCGCATATTTTACGAGCTGTGTCTTTCAACAGGGGCATTAATTACACACAAATAAACTTAGGTGTAAAGCTGTGCTCCAAGTGTGACACTCAACATCTCCCTGTTATACATCAGGGAGCAGCAGAGCACATCTGCCTGCAGAACTGGGCTTTATTTCTCCGCTTAAACACAGCCCTTCCTATTTTTACCAACAGATTTATTTAATAAAAGTTTGGGGGTTTTAAATAAATACACTGGCATGATGTATCCATCCCTTCTTCCCGGGTGATGCATTGCAGCTGCTGCAATAATGCCCACTAATAGCTGGTGATCCATCTTCCCCCTCCCAGGTGTCGCCATTATTATCTGCACCAATATTTATATTCTCGGCTCCCATCCTCATCCAGAGCCAGTCACTCCCAGCTCCTGATGGATCTCCCTGCCCACAGCTCTCGGGGTGCTGGCTGTCTCTCCATGCATCATTCCCCTGGCTGGAGGGGTGGTTGGGAAGGTGTGGTTGGGTAAATGTCACAGCCGGAGCCCAGCTGGGTGTGACATGAGCAGGAGAGGGCTGGGGTGGGGCTGCTGCTGGAGCAGAGCCTGCTTGGAGTGAGGGATGAACATCCCCATCCCTGGAGAGCTTGGAAACTGCTTTGGGATAGGTGCAGAGGAGAAGATGGCATCCTGAGCATCATCTGGAACTCCTCTCCCACACAACCGCACAAGCAGGTGCCATGTCTGAGCCTCAGAGCCTGGCACTGCCCTGGTGCTGCTGTTTCCAGCTCAGATAAACTCCTTTTCTCCCTCTCCAAGAAGCCATGAGCTCTGGATCATGGTGGGCACACACTGGGAGAAACCCAGGTGGCAGCATGTGATGCTGAAGGAGCTTTCAGAGAATCATTAGGGTTGGGAGTGATGCCTTAGGTTTGAACTTTTCTCTGTTCCCAGCCCTGCCCTGCCCAGTGTCACTCTGCAGTTCCCTGGAGCTCGTTCAGTGCTGTTCTCTCATGCTCACACACACACAACAAAGCCTCTCCAGCTCTCCAAGGACACCCAGACCCTCCTAGGCCCAACAACTGCAAACCACAATCTTGGGGACAGGGGGGCAAGCTTGGGCAAATTCCATCCTTGCCTGGCTCCTGCTTGGGGAATTGATGCTGAGATCCAAGTGGGAAGAACTCGGGAGCTGTCCTTGTCCATGTTGGGATGCACTGAGGCAGGAGCCTCTGGAGCCCAGAGTGTACCTCTGAAGGCCTTTCCAATCAATCCCTCCTTGATTCCTTTATTGCTGTCTGCTCTCTTTTCCCAGGGAGCCATTTAAGGCATCATGAGAGACCTTCAAGAACATCTGTATCCCCCTGAACCCAGCAGCACCACAATCACCCCTAAGCCATGTCCCCAAGTGCCACATGGCTTTTGCCCAATCATGGGCTCAGACTGGAGAAGGATGGATGTCCCACAGGCCTGGCCTTGGATCACCAGGAAAGAAATGTCCCCCGAGGGATGTCCCAGCAGATCCATCCACAGAGCAGCCCTTGGACACAAACACTGCACCCACCACGTGGGGCCACATCCCGACAGCACCTCACCACTCCCACTCCTCTAATGAAGGGGCTGAGCCTCACTGCTCCCCTCCTTCCTGCTCCTCAACACCAGAACAAACCCTTCTTTACTCCAATTTCTGCCTTTGGGAAAAAAACAGCAAAAACTGTCATGTCCTGGGGGCACCCAGAATGACACCCCCACTCCAGAGCTTTGGGGAGATGCACTAGAGCTGCTCCAACCTGACAGCTGTGGCAGTATTCCAACAGCACCATTGTCCAGCAGCCTGTTAGTTATTAAAACACACTCTCAGTGCATCTCTGAGAAACACCAGAGGCTGCCAGTTTTATGGAGAGCAGTAAACCATGAGGATCAGCCTCTCCTGGAGCAGCCCAGGAGCAGCCAAGCTCCTGAGGATGTTGACATCTCTGCTTTGCACATATTGATCCTCACCTGTCCCCTCACTGTTCAAAATACACACCCTCCCTTGTCCTTAAAACAGGTGTTGCCTTTCCCTGGTCTTAAAATTAAAACCAAATCACGTTTTATGGAGAACAGGGGTTTTTACTTCAGGATTTAGTTCAGGGTTTTTGGGTGCAGCACTTGGTCCAGGTGGAATGTCTCGAAAATGCACACACTACTTGTCACACCGAAATACACACAATTATAGGCCTTGCAAAATTAGCATATTTATCAAAGATTTTTCAGTGAGAGGGTGGAGTGAACTCTTCATTTTGAGGAACTTCCTTTCTGGATGGGTTTATTTTAGTTTACAAAAATGTGTTTTGGAGAGGACTTTGGTGTCCAGGGCTTTTAGATTGTTTGGTTTCTTGGTTTAACAGTGCAGTGGGTCTCAGTTAAGTTATTAGACTTGTAAAGTTACAAGTATGTAGGCTAAAAGCACTAAGAATACATAAAACTATATATAAGAGTATGTAATAGGGGTATTAAAGAAAAAACAAAAAATCGTTCTGGCATCACAGGGATTGGGATGATTTTAGCCAGGGGCAAGCTCAGGTCACACTGAATTCAGGCCATAAATTCAGCATCCCGAGCGTGTCAGGGGCAGACAGAACAACTTGAGCAAGGAAAGCCAGATCACCTCGTTCCTCACAAAGAAAAGCAATTCACTCCTTCAATAAAAGCAGCAGAGCCTGCGAGTTACCCGTGGGTATCAGAGCCTGTGATCTACTGCCTGGATTGAGAGATTCATTGGCAGCTCCGGGGTTAGGAAAGGGATTTTAGCCACACTTCAGAGTGAACGCCAGCACTTGCAATTACTGTTATTAGGATGGATGTAACCAGCTTTGGGCTGGCAGCATCTTGCCAAGCCAGAAAAGCTGATAATGAATAAAGCTTTTCATATCTAAGGCAATTTCAGGCAAAAACAGTGCTTTTGGCTGAGCTCTGCCTCGCTGGCAATGCCTGCCCTGCGCTAACACCCACCCAGGCAGGCAGCAGCCGTGCCAAGGAGCAGCTCCCAGAACGGAGGGATTGCTGCCAGGATGCTGTCTTGGAGTGAGGGATAGGGAAGCAGCAAGTCCACAGAGTCACAGAATGGTTGGGGTTGGAAGGGAGCTCAAAGGCCACGGGCACAGGCAGTCCATGGTGCCCTGAGAAATGACACACAGCAGGAACGCTGCACATCCTCTCGGCAGTGATGCTGTGGGTGAGTGCTGAAGCTCTTGATGGATTTCAGGGCCACTGCAGAACCTCTCCACCCATAAAAGCTGCTGTGGGAAGTTGATGAGTTTGTACCAGCCTCAGGAATTCAAGGACAAACCCTCCTGGCAAACCCACCCAACCCAAAACTCCATCCAAACCACGCTGAGGGAAGAGCCAGAACCACCAGAACAGCAAAAGAAAGGGGAGGAGGGGACAGAAGGAGCTAAAATAAGACAGCCAAGAGACAACCCCAAATTTCCAGTCCTGTGACCAAGGTTAAGAGCCAGAAGGTCTCAGAGCCACCACAGGTCCAGGCTGGAAGCGCATTTGCAGGGACTCTGAGGCAGCTGCCCAGCAGCTGTGAGGCTCCAGTCCGTCCCAGTAATCCCCACTTTCTCTCTGTCACTCTCCACTCACAGCTATAAATACACAGTTCCTCCAGCCCAACCCTTCATTCAGGGGCTCTGTCAGAGAGGACAAGCAGAGCCCTAAATTTGCAGCACATCTGGCAGGCTTGAGTTTCAGGGTGAGGGAGTGCAAGTGGTGCAGCGGCTGGACTTGAGATCTTGCAGGGTTTTAATTACCCAAATTGTACTTGGATGGAGACACTCATCTGGAAATAGCAGGAGAAGCCTTTTCCCATTTATTTTACTTGGGTCTTACACTCCCCATTCAGAGTGGAACATTCTGATCCCAAGAAAGAGCCTCCCACAGTTACAGCAACCACTATGATCCTCGAAATGGCACGAGCAGGATGTGCAAAGATCAATACAAGTGACAAAAGAAGGACAGACACATTCACAAAGTGCTCTGGCTCAAGTGCCCTGCACCACAGAGCCATTTATTTCAGGGGCTGTTGTGCCTGGTTTGTCCAACACAGCAAAAATAATGAGAAAAGTGGCAGCCAACTTATCACCTCACCTTGGCTCCTGTGCTCGTTACTTTTTCTTTTAATGCTTTTGAGAAATTCTGCTGATCACAGCAGTATTTTGGAAGATGTGAGGGGGCAAGATGTGAGGGTGACAGTAGTGAGAGAAGCAGGAGAAACTCCAGCAAGAAGCTGAACCCAGAAGATGCAGCCCTTGAGAAACTGAGGCTGGGAAGATTTTCTTTCCCCCTTCTCTAGGATGAAAAGTTTGGGAATACACAATTATCCCAAACACATCTGTTGGGGATAAATTCCCAGTGAGCTGAAGCTCCAAAAGGGAGCAGGGGACAGTGGCACCAACCTGTGGGACAAAGCTCTCCAGGGATAGGATTTGGTGGAGACCTGCTTTGCCTAAAACACTTACTTGATCCTTTATGCAACCCTACAACATCTCTCCTCAAAACAAATTATCTTCAGAAGAGAAAATAAAGGTAAAAGTTATGCAAAAGAAATGCTTCACCTCAAACCACTCACAGAACTTCTGCCTGACCCTTAATTCTTCAAACAGCCAACAAATAACCCAAAATCTGCCCTGTATAATCTACCTGATTGTGCCACTGCAGAGGGATAAGGCCACAAAGTGGAGAAGGTTCATCATAAAGAAGTCTCTGGGGCTATAAAGAGGGCCAGGATTAACGGCTCTCATAAATTTAATGAGATAAAATAACTGGAGAGAGCTCAAGTGGCAGCGGAGAAAATTCAGGTGAAATGTTAAGTGTAACTCTGAGGTACCAGGATGGTTTGGAGCAGCTGAAAGAGCCATAAAGGGGGATGGAAAAGCAGTTGGCAGGGAGGATGCTCAGCAGTAAGGAGGATAATTGCCTCCTGACATCAGCTCCCAGCAGCCACAGCCATGTGGGAAGCAGGAGCTCCCATCCATATGGATCTGCAGGAGCTTCCTCAGGACAAGGGTCACTGAGGTATCCCTGTGGCTCCAGAGGATGAACCCACACACTGAGGCTGCAAGCCCAGCTCATTTCATGGACAAACTCCCCCCAGAGCTGCTGCTGCTCCAGGGTCTGGCATCGGGGCGGGCTGGAATAAATCAGGCAGCGAGGCCAATTGTCCTTTGCTGCTCCTCACGGCATCGATCAGGCACCACTTGCCATGCCTTGAGCAGCCCTCACCATCTGTCCAGGCTGCCTGCAAGCTGCCATCTGGCCCAGGGCACAGCAAATCCAGGGGCCAGAGGGCTGAAAACACAGAATTTGAGAACTTCCCAGCTCCCCTGATAGCCTTTTAGCTTCCCTTCCCCTTTCCATCACCAAGTGTTCTTTTTCTTTTTTAACTAAATAGCTGTTTCCAGGCAATTATGTGCCTTGATCTGCTGGCTGGGGATCTGTCTGGGGCTGGGATTAATCCCTGCAGTGCCCCAAAGGTAAAAGCACAATGGGGTCACCGAGGCTTAAGCACCCTTTAAACACCCCAGTACCCTGTGGCTGCCCCGTGGTTGCACACACAGCTTGTTCCTGCAGCCCCATGGTCCAGCCCTGGCACTGGCTGTCATCCCACAGCTCCCCCATGCTGGGAGAGTCCTCAGGATAAAGGTTCTCACTCTTTAGAGCATGGTGGGGACAACAGGGACAAAGCCTGGCTGCTTCTGCTCCCCAAATCAGCACCTCCATCACAAATATATTTGTATTTCAAATGCTTTGCAGCACAGGGATTCAGAAACCTGGGGACACCAAACCACCGCACTTAAGTACTTAGAGTTGAAATGAAACATTTTGATGTTCTCCAAAAAAACCTCATTTTACCAACCCCCAAAATGTCTTGTTAGAACCAACCCAGTGTTTATCCTGAGCTGTTTCTCCCAGCAGCACAACACCCAAACAGAGTTCCCTTTGGGAGATTCCTCCCTCCCAGGGTGAGTTGGTGGCACAGAGCCCACCAGGGTTGTCCTTCCTCACCCACCCCTGTCCCTCTGAGGCCTGTGGGGACAGCAGAGTGGCACTGTGAGGTGACAAATCCCTGCTGCTTTTACAGGCAGGGCTGGAGCAGCTCCTTCCACACATTGGGTCATTTCCCTGCCTGCTGTGGAAATCACTTCCTCGCCTCCAAGGAGAGAGTTCTGGCTGCAGTCACATCTTCCCAAGGCTGCTGGATGGTCAGCAATATTAAAGGCAGAGATGCTGGATGGACTGAATCACTCCCAGCAGTGAATGCTGCTCTTGTTGAGCTGTTTGGAGAGGGCAGGAGCTAAGAAAGAGCTTTCTCATGGGTGCCACGGGCTGCCAGCACCCAGCAGTGGGGCCCAGGGCACACCACTGGCACACTCCTAGTCAGAGTTTCCTCATCCAAGGGAGGAAGGACACTGTTGCTGCTGTTCTGCAGGCAGCAGGAGCAGCAGCACTGGTGCTGAGGGGTTCTCCAGGGTGTTTCTGGGGGTTCCACAGCCACGGGTGAATTCTCACACCGTTTCCTAGGCCATGTTTCCTTGCACTGGGAGGGCAGGCCTGGGTGAGGGAATCTGTGCAACCCCTGCTGATTTCAACGTGCCTTTCCCTCACTAAATAAGATGTAAAAAAGAGGATTTTGCAGAACAAGAAAACAGGGAAAGTTAAAAGTTGGATATCTGGGACAGAACAGGGCAACCAGTTGAAATAAACCTCTGAGTTTTGTCACACAGCCCCTCTCACCAAGGGCAGGGAACAGTTTGGGAAGCTTCCAGCTGCACACCTTGTCCCCAGCAGAGTTAAAGCTTGGAACCCATTTCCAGCACCAATTAGGCAAGTGCAGCATCCCAAACCCACCCTTTCTAGGCCAGCGCTGCCATCCCCACTCGTGTAAGAGTCCCCACACAAAGCTCTCCCCAATTAAAAGCATGCCTGTGTGTGAGAAACGGGAATTTTAAACCCCAATATTAAAGGGATTTGGAGAACTTTTGGAGAGGGGGCACAAAAAATGCTGTTCTTAAAAGGATCCCTTTCTAAGTTAAAATTTTATTAAACTGCAGCTGCTGGGAGCCAACAGCAAGCAGGGAATTCCAGGGTACTCCATTCCCTCTGCTGGTAATTTATGATTTAGTTTTGGAATAACTGAAGCCATAAGGAACTCATTGGATTAAGGAGTCTTATTATTTATGTTGTGGAACAATAATATTTAACTGCATAAAGCCACATATCCACCCACCCAGTCCATCCCTCCAGATGAAGCAGACTGCACTTCATAAGCAAAACCCTGGCTTGATGGGAATGCTGCCATTGAATTCCAATAGTTCCTGCACTTCACCGTCTGTGTTGTAGTTCAAGGTTGATTTTAAAAGCCTGTTACATCATCAGCACAAGCAGAAAAACCAGATCAACACAGGCAGAGACAGCAGCAGCATCACCCACATCCCACCAAGGACAGGCAGCATGAGAGGCCTGTGGCTGCCACATCTTTGGAAGTGTTCAAGAACAGCTTGGATGGGGCTTGGAGAAATGAGGGACAGAGAAAAGTGTCCCTGCCCATTGCAAAGGGGTGGGATGAAATGGTCTTTATGGTCCTTTTCAACACAAACTGTTCTCTGATTGCCCTGGGGTCAAGCTGCTGTGGTCCAAAATCACACATGAGTGATGCAGCCAAAAAACACCATGGAGGGAACCAGCACTGTTAACAAGGGGTACCCCACACCCAGGGCTGGCTTTAGCCACCTCAGGGGATGGATTATGTCCCAGGGTTTTGGGATTTAGGAGGCAGAGGGGATCCCCTGGGCTGGGCCCCCTTCACCCCCCACCAAGCCACTCATCAACTCAACCTGATTAAAAGTGACACCTCCTAGGGCTTTACATGAGAAAAAGATGGACTTTTGTCAGAGCACAAAAATCTCCTGGCAGAAGGATCAAAGCAGCCATTCTGGCTCTCCCAGCCCTGCTGTCAAACTTTATCTGCCTTTGCTGGAAACCCAGGGCAGCTTTTCCCTGCGTCCCCTCCCAGGAGAAGGTGAGGCCACTCACTCTGCCAGCTCCTCCAAGCTCCGGTACACGTCGTCGTCATTTTCCGTGGTCTCCTCCGAAGGGAAGGGCCTGGGAAGGGAAGGAATGACAGAGTTATAGCAGTGCCTCACCCCTCACAGCAGAGCCCCTGAACTCAGCCCAGCCCTGAGCATCCTGCTGAGCACAGGCTGCTTCGGAACAAAATATTCACTGCAAATCTGTTTTTGTCCCAGAGTGACGCCGTCCCTGCTGCTTGCCGAGGGCAGAGCTGGCAGGGCAGGGCAAGAATCCAGGTGGGGAGGCTGGCTGAGCACACAGGGCAGCACCTGGGCACCAAAATGAGGAGCTGCATGGCCTGACAGCACCTCAGAGCCCCCGTGGCTGAGCTCTTCCTGCTGAGCTGGTGCTGCACAAACAACTCAGGAACCTTAATTCCAGCCTGGTGTTGGATTTGTTGGGATGGAGAAACACCTTCTTCTCCAGTGATGGAGCATTTCTACCTGTGAGCTCCTTCCCTGCTCGGCCAGGCAGGGCTGGGCACTCTGCTCTGCTTCCCACTGGCACCTCCCAGCAATCCCACTGGAAGGGATGAGTCCTTAGGAGCCCCGGGCTTCCTCCTCTTTACAACTTTGTGACAGCTGAAAAAAGTTCAACCCCTGGAGATGAGGGAAAGGACACCAAAAGGACAGAAAGGAAGGAGGAGAGGAAGCAGATTAAAAGAGCAAGGGAGGGAGTGGGGGGATACAAGAATTCCTTGGCTCGTTCTGAAGCAATAACCAAATAATATATGAAGGAGATGAAAAATACTGTTTTAATTAAACCCCACGTGTTATTGCTGGCACAGAGCCAGGGTGGTCTGTGGCTCTGTTGGGGCTGGATCCACCTTATGGCTACGGCTGTGCCAGGCTGGGTGTCCCCATGGGCACAGCCAGCCTGGCTCCAGCCCCAGCACAGGGACACGGATGGGTGGCACCAGGGCAGCTCTGCCCATCCCTCCTGGGCATCCTGGAGAAGGCAGGTGGGGCTCCCCAGGCTGTGAACCACAGGGATGGGACACGGATGCTGTGGAGGAGCAGAGCTGGATGCACATGAACCTCTAACTGCCCTCAAGAGCAATTTCCTCCTCTTCCCTCCCGCCCTCCCTGTGATAGATTGCCTCTCCTGAAAGATTTAATACATGGCCTGGTTAGCCCCCGAATTTGCTATTTTTGGATCCTTTCACTGGCATTAATTTGCTTTCTCTCCCCTGCTACACCTCAGCCTTCCTTTGGTGAGCAGATCCAGACCGAGCACTTCGAAACAATGCTGAGACCTGCAGTGAGTTAAATTAAAACCCTGACCAGGTGGTGAGTCCAGGAGGGGAAAGAGCTGTGGTGACCCCAGCCATGGAGCAGGACAATTCCATGCTCCACCAGCTATCACAGCTGCCCTGCCTCTGCAACTAGAAGCACCCAAGGTGTGTTCAACCACGTCCAACCATGTCCTTCCTCCCCACAGGAGGGAGGAAGGCAAAGGATGCAAAGTTCTGGCAAGAAAACAGAACTCAGAGGTGACCTCTGTTTAAACATTGCTTGTTACAACAACAATAAAAAGAAATCCAGCACAAGGCACGACCTCCTTTCTTTTATGTGCATCTACTGCTCTTAATCCCTGTTGCCTTCCCCAGTGCTCACCATGCCAGAGAGAAACGAGTGAAAGAGCTATAAAGAATATTAAAATCACATGGACACATCTCCAGCCATAAATCTGGGCTTGAGGTGTAATTGGCCCCTGTGATACAACCCCCCCATGTAAGACAAGGAGGCAGCAAAGGGAGAAAAATAGTTTCTGATGAGAGTTTCCCAGGGATGCAGCTGCCCTGGCCCTCCCAGCTTCACCTTGACTGCCCTTGAAGGCCCAGAGTGAAAGTCAGGGCAGGGGAGGAATTAATAACCTGTGTCCCTGCAGAGGCAGCTAATGGCTAAATAAGGACTCACAGGATGCAATTAGAGGGAGAAGTCACACCAGGGTGAGGATTACTAAATGGACCATCCAAAATCTGGAGCTGAGGGGACAAAGCCTTGGGTTTTTCCTTTGTTCATCCCCCAAGAGTTCCAAGTGCAACGACACAGTTTAATTTCACTCTGCCAACAGCCACTGTTTAAAGTATCTCCCTGCTTTTGGCTTCAGCTCCCTTACACATCCATTTAGGTTATTTTTTTGTCACTGAACACACCTGAGCTGGCTGCAGGAGGGGATTTGATGTGGTGGGGACAGACTGGGGGAGGAGAGCTCTGCTCTCAGCCCCACCCCACCAAACCCCAACAAGGCAACACAAAAAAAAAGCCAACTGGGTGATCTTTTAAGCCAGTATTTCTCACGAGGTTTCACTGAGAACCTTCCCACAGATCATCCCCTTGGCCCCAGCCATGCAGGGAGCAGCATCTCCATCCCAGTGGGTGAAGGTGCTGCACCTTCCCCAGCCATGAGCTCCCCAACAGCAAACACCTGGGTTGGGACCAATATCTGTGTCATTCTTTTCGGTAAAATGAGCAAAAATGTTGTGAGTGAAAAGGTCTAAAAGCTCCTGATTCCCTGGGAAATTCTTACAGTCCTCCAGGCACGTTGCAATTTTGTGATGTAGAAGAACAGTACAGCTGGGAATGCCCAACAGTAATGAGCATTTCGAGTCCACTGAAACCCAACAGGTCTGCAGAGACCCCAGCTTATTAAAATTCACTTGAAAATGAAGATACTTCATATCTTTAGCTAAGCACCAGCTTTTCTCACTCCACCACCATGCAAAGCCACCTGCTGAGCCATTCATCCTCCCAGCCCGTGCCTGGGCTGCTGTGAGCCTGATCCAGCTCAGATGAAAAGCAAAAGCCCCCAGTGCCATCAAACGGTGCTGGAACAGCCTCTTAGAGATAATAAAGCTCCCAAAGCTGACTCCTTCACAGACAAACCCCTCAGCACTCAACAGCATCACTTCCAGAGATCAAAGGAGGGAAGTGGGATCGATCTGATGTGTTTGTTTTAGAGCCAAAAAGGGAAGAAAACACCAAGCAATTTGCTCTGGAGTTTAGAGTGAGCTGCTCCTCCGGAGGGCAGGACTTACAGCAGGTGATGGCTCTTGACAGAGATGCAAAGCACCCCCTTGATCTTACAAAACATTTTGGGCACTTTTTGGATCTCACAGAGCTCCCCACAAAGGTAACACGGGCAGAGCCAGCCACAGCCACAGCACATGGCCCAGGGGGACAATCAATTAATGTCTCTCGAAGCACCTCATGCACAAAAACCCTTCCCTTGCTCTCAGGTTGCCCCACAATCCCTCCCCCGCCGCATCCTCGCCGTCCACCCCCGCACAGGGAATCTCTCAGCGCTGCCTGGATGCTCTCTGCTCTGAATTATTTAACGGGAAGAGCCAGGTAGGCTGCAATTCCAACAGCAATAAACAGGGAGGTTTATTTATTTATGAGCATATTTCAGCATCTGGGGTGCCTGGTGCTAGTAACTGAAGCCAGCTCTTCACCTCCACCGAGAGCAGAGGGTCAGGGATGGGGCAGCTTCAGCCTGGTCATTTTGTACAGCAGCACCTTGGCCTCAAATCCATGTAGGGCAGAGCAAGGAGGACCTGGCATGGTTTATTTACCACTTTTCCTGTCTCCACTCCGATTTCTCAGGGTCAAACACCAGCCCTGGGAAGAGAAGAAGGGAAGGTGGAAATGTCCCACTCAGTCTCTCCATCCCAAGGAGCTGTTCCCGCCTGGGGCTGCTCTCAGTGGAGATCGTTTGTCAGGCACATCTGCAAGGAAGTTTTCCCGACTTATTCAAACACCCTCAGGAGTCTAAAGGAGGTGATTTATCCCTTTCTGGAGGGGGATTCCAGCCTCCCAGCACCAGCAGGATAATCTCCCCGTTTTTCTAAGTCCAGGGATAACACTGGAGTGTTTTAAAAAGCAGGTGGAGTGTGTGACACCCGGGAAACCTGAGCTGCTCCCATCTGCCGTCCCTTCTGCGAGGGATTTCTTCAGGGACAGAGAGCCCCAGGCTGGTGCAAAGGAGCTTCTGCAGCTCTGCTGGGAGGGATGGGGCTGTGCTGAACCCTCCTGGCCCGGAATGGGGCAGAAAAACGTTTCCATGGGGTGGAATCTACAGCCTGGAGTTACACCCTGCAGGATTTCCAGCTCCCCTGGCTGGGTGTACAGACCCTCCCACAGCTCTGTTCTGAAGGAAGCATTGTGGCAGTGCACAGAAAACCCACAGAACACTGATTTCATCAACATTTTGGGCTTTAGGCTGTGCTTTCCATGAGAGTTTGGGTGTGGGTTCACAGCCCCACGGCTCCCATGCTTCCAGAAAAGTCCTTCTGTCCCACTGCTGCCTTTAATGCTGCTGCCATCCCAAAATTTCAGGCTCGGTTGTTCCCAGCACATTATTTTGATAGCTCCAACCTTCCTGTTTTATTTTTTCCTCTTCTTTTTCTCCAGGAGGACGAGTCACTCTGTGAGCATGGGATCACTCCATCCCTGTGGCTGTGTCCCCTGTGAGCCATCAGCTCTGGAACCCTGGGCCCACCACCCTGAGTGCTCCTGGAGCTGCCCAAAGCGAGCCAGGTATTTTTCCAGGACCTTTGCACTGAAAATGCCTCCCTCATCGGCTTCATGGAATTAATGCAGCATTAATTTACCAAGAAGTGGCTGTGAGCTGACCAGGGACCAGCAAAGAGGTGACCTGGAGCTGCTTCTCCTGCCCTGCCCTCGACCCAGGCAGCACCAACAAGATTTGGTTCCCATGTGTGAAACAGGAGCAGCATCAGGGAATGATTTTGGTCAAGTGCTGCAAGATAAAACCACATTATTAATGCCCCAAAATCCATTTATATAAAGCAGAATAGAATCAATTCTCCCCGTGCAGAACAAGACACATCGGAGCATACCAAAAGCTGCTGAATTTAATTAAAATCACACTGTTGTGTTACATTACTCATCTCTGGAAAGAGGCACCTCGTGCAGCGCCAGATTTCAGACACATCCTCTGAAAAATCACAGTTTGCTTTTATTTGTGGTCTGGAACTTGCAGAAATTCTCACAAGATTAATTCTGATGGCAATTCAGTGGGGAAAGAGCGAGTTACATCACCAGATAACGCAAAGATGATGATGATGATGATGATGAGTTTGCAGGAGAGCACTCAGAGCAGTGTCAGCACCCAAGGGTGAACTGCAGGCCCTGCTTTATCCTCAGCTCAAATCTGAACTGAGCATTGCTGGAGATGAGAAGACAAGAAAATAACAGCTCGTATAATTTTATGTTTCAACACATTATCGCATTTTTTAAAAGCCCTCATGTACCAATGTCTCACTCAAGCAAAAAGGATGATTTTCTCCTCACTTCAGCTCCACATTGACGAGAACAGATGGATAAAATCAAAAGGGGAATCCAGAAATGTCTTTCTTGAAGAGAAAGGAAAAGAAAAAGAACCCAAACCCTGTGGGGGTAACAGCACAAGCAACCACTAGGGAATGATTGCCCCAGTAAAGACCTGGGATGCATCCCATGGTATCCAACAACATCAATGGCCTCACATTGGAAAACACCTGGTTAAAACACAAATCCTGAAATCCCCATTTTTAACTCACAGCAAAGCAGCACAAGGAGATCTTTCAGCGCTCTTGACTTTTCCTGCTCTACCTGAGTAGCTGCCATGCTGTGAAACGCGTGCCAACAGAAATAAATAATTACCTAAATGGGCCTTTCTGCCTGATTCCAGGCCAGCCCCAGCACTGCTGTCTGCAGGGCAGCACCACCAGCACACCCCAGCCAAGAGGGGCCCAACAGTGCAGCACAAAGCAGCTCTGAACAGCCCTGTCCAAGGGCCACCAGGGATCCCTTCCCCAGGGAGGTGCAGAGCTGTCCCAGAGCATCCAAGTGTCCCTCTCCAGGCACAGCCCACGGCAGTGTCCCCATCTCCCAGTGCTGAGAGCCTCCCAAGTCTCCTATTTGGCACCAGCTGAGCCTGGAGCCTTTCTCCATCCTTGGAGCATCCTTGGGGCAAAAGCTGCATTTTGGGGAGACAATCAGAGGTGCTGGAGAGGTCTCCCAGGGTGGGCAGTGCCACAGGAGGAGCCACAGGGAAGCACAAGGTGGGCAAAGCTGATGAACAGCGACAAAGCAGTGACCTGAAAGCCCAGCAAGCCCCACCTGAGCCCACCCAGCAGAGCTGAGCTCAGCAGAGCTGTGCCTTCATTAGGCAAAGCTGCTGGTGGGGAGGGGGCCAGAGAAGCTGCCTGTGCTCTGTGAGCAGATGCTCAGGGGGTGACCTCAGCATCCCCCCAGCCTGCAAAGCAGCCCTGCAGGAAAACACGTCAGGGAGATTTTTTCAGGCTCTCTGTGAGGATACAAACTTGCCAAAATAAATGTGTTAAGATCGTTTCTTAGTGGGAAAGGAGCTGCTTTTTAGCCAAGGATTGTGCTTGTCAACAAATGGAGGAGCTTTGTGGTGACTCCTGAAGGTTTGTTGGTGTCACAAGAAACAACCTCCACTTGACCTCCTGCTCTCTGAGTTTTTGTTCTGAGCCTCTCTGGGTTGGTGCTGATGACCAGTTCCAGGACTGGTCCCAGTTCCAGGAGAGCTCTGCACAGTGACTGTACCTATTTCCAGACATGTGTCGGAGTCCAGGGAAGCCTGGAAGCTTCTCCTGCTCCTCTGGTGTTTTCTTTATAGCCCCAGAGCTCCTCAAAAGTGGCCTAGCCACCGACCTAGGCTTTTGGAGAAGCTCCCTCCACTTTTGGGAGAACCTGAATGCACCAGAGAGGTGAAGAGATTTTTGTTTAGTGAACCACAGAGAGTTTGGTTGTAGTTTTAGGATCTTGCTCTATGTATTACACACGGACAAGATGGAGATTTTTAGGTGTGGTTTTTCCTTCTTTCTTCTTCTCCTCTCTCCTCATTCTCTTCCTCTCTCCTCTGACACCAGTTCCTGTGGTGTGTTGGTTGGTGGAAAAAAGTTAGTATTGAAAAGACATCTCAATAAGATGAGGATTTACTGGTGTTGAAAAGAAAATAAGATACATATTGTTTCTTGAATGGTTGTTAGTAAGATATAAAAGTAGCTGCTTCTTAGCTGCCATTGCCTCTTTTGCCCTGGTGTTCTTGGGGGATGCTGTCTCTCCCTCCGAGGTTTTGATAAGACAAATAAAAACAACTCTGAAACAGCAGAAGAAGATCCCTTGCTGCATTTTTTTCCAACATGACAAACCAAAGGAAGAAAAGCCCCAGGGCAGAGGACAGGGGTTGGAACCCTGGGTTCCAATCCCAACGGGGGCCCAGGCCCTTGACAACATGGATCGTCCCACAGCCTTCTCCATCTCCATTTAATAGCAACACTTAAAGTGTGTACAAGGAAAACACAGCGGCAGTAAAAGAATAATGGGCAGAGTGCAATTCCAGAAAGCCCCTGGCAGGGAATAAAACAGTCCTTGTAAAACCAACCTTCGGGAGAAGAGGTCCCCTAACAACCTCCTCACCAGAAGACACTTGAAGACTTAATTGTTATCGCCTTTAATTGCCTGCCATTCTCACAGCCAGCTGGATCCGCCTCCCATCCGCAGGGGCAGGGGGAGCAGGGACCAAATCTGACCTGCAGGAAGCCTCTGGCATGCTGGAGGATCCTTGCAAACCCCACAAAAATTTCCCCATCTCCCTTCCCTCCTTCAGGACAGCAAGGGGAACATCCTGATCAGCTCCACCTCGTGCCACCACGTCTCCTGCAAGAAGTGGGGGCTGCTGGTGGGATCACCAAGGCCTTTTGACAGGGTCACTGCCACACCACAGTGGGGCTCAGTCAGATGGGGAAATGGATTAAAGTCATGAAGCCTGAACAAAACTCCAGGTTTAATTCCGAGCTGGTGGCTGAATCACTGAGGAATTTCCTGGTGGCTCAGTGACACACACTGGGATCACAGACACACAGGTTTTGCAGGGCAGGGGCTGCAGGTCCAGCTCGCTGTGCACACCTGCTCCTCCCCTGCAGGCTGCAGCCTGGGCACCTCCTGCCAGGAATGCTTCTCTGCCTCTCCCTTCCCATCCCTCCTCCCTTTCTCCCACCCCCCACATCCTGATATTATTGGCAAGCTGTTCAGTACTGAAATCCAGGGCTGACAATGCTGCAATCCTCATTTCGAGCCCGTTTGAATCTTCACCTGGGCAAGGAGGAGCAGGCAGGGGCTGCAGGGACTCTCCTCTGGATCAATCCTCACTGGGGGCAAGATGCTGGTGCTCATTTGGCTGCCCTGAACGTGCCTGGAGGTGGTTCTGACCTGGGCTAATCCCAGTGCTGAGCTTTTCTCCTCCCATCTCTCTGTCTGCATCTGTGGAGATGGGAAAAATCCCAGAATCCTGGAATGCTCTGGGTTGGAAGGGACCATAAGAGCCATCTCATTCCAATCTCCCTAATCCAAGTTCCACGAAACTCAGGTCGCTCAGAGCTCCATCCAGCCTGGCCTGGAACACTTCCAGGGAGCACCCACAGGTTCTCTGGGCAACCTCTGCCAAAACAATGGCTACAGGATGACCACGATGGCCATTCCACAGGACCAGGATGCCCATGAGCACCCTGGCACCCACTCCCACTGGATTGGTCACTTATTCTTTCAACAGGACACTGACCCAAGGGGCTCCTGCCTTGGCCCTGAGATGGGGAAAACTCATCCCTGTGTCCTTCCCTCCCCGGCCCAGCCAAAGCATCACCACTGCTCCTGTGAGAGAAAGTCTTCTCTGACAACCAGGATTTACCCTCCTGCCCATTTGCCAACGTTTTTAATTCTCTTTTATGAACTGTGGTGCCTTCTGAGGAGAGTCACCGAGAGGTTCAGCTCATACAGAAAGGATTTACTCAGATTTAGGGCCTCCATAAAGGCCTCTGAACATGCAAACCCCTTCCCATTCTCAGCTGGGCTCCGCTGTGCACACATTAAAAATGCATGCAGGCAGCAAGAGCCAATATTCCTTGACCTCCTGCTTTGCTTGCAGAACTCTGCTTCCAGGAAAAACAGAGATCTCAGGGAGATGAATAAACACATGCCCCCTCCTCTGCTCAGAGCTCACATTCAGCCCCCGGAGCACGAGGTGGATGATGGAGCCCAGAGGACGCCAGGATGTGCCACAAGGCAGCAGGGAACACTCATGGCTGTGGCAGGAAAGTCTTAAGGGAAAATGAAAAAAAAAAAGCTTTAAGAAAATAATTATAATCCTGGTTTATTGGAACCTGCAACAAGAAGTTCTTGTTGTCCTCCAGAGAGCTGAGTTTGCTCAAGAAAACTTGGAATAAAAGCTCAGAAAGGGAATGAAAACTCTTGCTCCAAAGCACAGGAGAAGCTTTGCACAACATCCCTGTGCAAAGACCACGCTGCTCCAGAACCCTCCAGGCTGGCTGGGAAGTGCCAGGCAGCGTGGGAATGGGGTAATGGAATTAGCAGGCTCGGGTTGGGGCTGCAATGGAAAATCCTGGCTGGATAATAAAGGCTCCTTGTTCAGGGACAGCCAGGGATGGAGAACTTCTCCCTGGAAGTGCTGACTGTCCTCCAAAAAAGATGGGGAGAAGGATGAGAACCAATAACAATCAAATAAACTTCTCCTGGGCATGCTGCACATGAGGATCTGTCACCTTGATTTTTCAGATTTGTCATGTTTGTGTTTTTTATAATAGAGTTTCTCACACATTTCATGTAAACAAAGTAATGTTTCTCTAATGTTTATGTCTCAATGTTTATTTTGGTTTTCATTCCTCTCCTGAGGAGGAGACAATTGATGGACTTCTGGTTTGACCAGTGTGGTTGGAGAGGATGCAACCTCATCCTCCAATCCATAGTCGTTGTCAGAAATCAATATATATCAAAGTAAAATTTAACTGTGTGTCTTTTTCTACTTGAAAAATTCTCTCTGTGTGTGTTGTTCATTTCACATCCTATAGTGACAAGGATCTGCTCTTTGTCCCTAGGTCCAACCCTTTGGGACAACAGAGGGATGAAAATCCCAGCAAAAAATTCCTATCCCATCAGCACAGAGCCTGTTTCCTGCAGGATCTGTGGGAGCAGCCCTGGGATGGGGACGAGGCAGGCAGAGGATGCTCACAGCAGGGCTGTAGCTACAGCTGCTGCACATTAAGTGCATTGCAAATAAAACACTGCGCTCAGGATGGAGGTTTTGCCCTGTTTTTGCTGCTTGTTTCTTGGAAGAAACACTCTGTCATCTCCACAGAGCTATCCTGATAGCTATCTGCAGAACTCTGGCAAACAGGGCTCCTCTGCCAAGGTTCCTGTAGCCAGAAATTATTAAGACAGAAAGAGTGATATTTTTTTTTTCACTGAACAGCACACAAGATTGATTTTTATTTTTCTACATGCCATGAAACTTATTTAAAGAGAAATAATAGGCTTTGGGATTTATTTCACTCTTCATTTGCGTGATCCTGATTCTTCAGACCCTAAAATAGGGATTGGAGCAGAGCCACATTCGTGCTGTGGGGCTGAACACCATACAATCCAAATTTCACTGTCTTTACCACGGTTTTAAGCACTATGCCTAAGCCAACAAGATTTTTCCCACTTCCAATGGAAGCATCTTCACTGAGAGAGAGAATAGGATGGACCCCAGTGAGCTGAGGGGCAGTGGTGGCTGATGTGAGCAGTCCCTTCAGGGAGCCAGAGCTGCTGCTGGTTCCCACAGGGTTACATTAATTCAGATTAATTCATCTGAGATTAGTTTCTGTCATTGAGGGGTTCGTGGTGGTGCAGCAAGAAATCACCTAATTTAAAGGAAAGAAGATGCAGCAATGGACAAAGCCAGGGCTCTGTGGCTGCAGGGGACAGAGAGGTGGGAGGGGACAGTCCCAGGAGGGGAATTTGCCTGGAATTACAGAATTCAGTTCTGGTCTAGTCTCTTTTTCCAGCTCAAGGACTGACAGCATTTTCTGTTCCTGCAGAGCTGGAGGAGAAACAGGGTTAATACATAGGAAAACAGAGTTAGAAGCTAAGGCTCGCTGAGCTCTGTTCTATTCTTGTGTAATTATGGTGCCAAAGGCTTCCAAGATAAAGGATTTTAGTGGGAACTGTAAATGCCAGCTGTAAAAAGAATGAGAAAAAGCCACAAAGCCACAAGAATAGCAAAGCCTCCCTTGTCCCTGGATCCCAGCTATGCCCAGCCCTCAACATAACCAACAGGGGCTCAGCCAAAGCCTTCCCAGGGGAGGGCAGCTCCTTCATCCTCTGAGCTGCATCCACGACCTCCCTGCCTGCCTTGGGAAGGGCTTTGCCAGGGGTGACACCCTGGAACCCCTCCCAGTGACACCCCAAGACTTAAACCCAGCCCTCGCCAGGGCACTGCAGTTTGTGCAGTGAATCCCCCACTGCAAATCCAATCCCCCCCAGCCTCCAAACACCTTGGATGTCCTTTTCCCTCAAAACAAAAATCCCTGCAGGCTCCTCCAGGACTCAGGGCTATCACCATAATGAACAGTCCTTAACTTATTGCACATCTTTATTCCTCAAAGCCTCGCCCCCTGCATCTCCCCCCAGCCCTGCTGGGATCTGTCGGCTCCGTGTTTAACAGATGGGAAGGCTCTGAGCTGGTTTTACACGTGGAAAGCTGTTCCCCTCCAGCAATCTCAGCGCAGACAAGGCAGGGAAAATATGTTCCAACAGTGGGAATCGTGGCAGGGGTTGCTAGGGATGGGTGGCAGGGCTGGGAGAGGGGCAGGGACCCCCATCCAGCCTGAATCCCTTCATCCTGGCTGTGCCTGGCTTGGGGTGCACCACAGACCCAGAACAGCAGCAGAACACATGCTGTGGAGAAAATCAAATGTGTTCTATAGTTGGGGGCATGAAAACGCACACAACTCTCCTCCCAAAAACATGGAAAAGGTAATTTAGGCTGCAAACTCATCCCTGTTATAGCCATGGTCCTAATGAGATGTTCCCAGATTAATAATACAAATGCACACTAACAAGGAAAGCAATTTCAAAGCAATTTTGCAGGGAGCTGAACAAAGAGCAGGATAACAGCTCTGCCTAATAGGGGCTGTCTGCTGGTTTTAATTCCTTCTCCTCTGCTCCCTCAGTGAGCACAGGAGGAGCAGCCAGCACACCCTGGGTGCCAGGCACTCCTACCCCGCTCACCAAGGATGTGCCTTGGAGGACATTTCCCAGTTGTTAGGGCTGGAAAGGTCCCTGGGCTCTCCTCCACAAGGGCAGGAGACAGTGGGGACAGTGGGGTGATGCCACAGCTCCTGGGCACTGCTGGCTTTCCTGGGATTCCTCATGAACCTGAGCAAAACCTCCAGCAAGAGCCACCAAAACTCACCCTGCTGCCCTCCCCAGCAGGGATAGTGCACACAGTTCATCACAGTTTCACTTATTTCATCTGAAACTATTCCCAAGCAGGAGAGGAAGGTGCTTTTACAAGGATCCTACATCCCAAAGGCCCCCTTGGTGTCTGTTTAACCCCATTATGTGCAGCTTCTAAAGAGTCTGATGTGATCAAACACGAGGAATATGGAGAGGGAGATGTCACTTTAAAGCATCATATTGAAAGGATCTTACCTAATTCCTTTGGTTTGAGCAATACTGTGGAAGGAGAGCCTGGATACTGCAGAGATCACCTGGAAATGAGAGAAAAAGATGCTGGTGTGCTTACTTGGACACAGGAAGGTTTGGTGGGAGCCCAAGGACCCCCAGCCTGGTGCTTGGACCTGACCCCCCCATGCAATGAAAGTGCTTCAGGTCCCCCCTCAGTGTCACAGTGTCACCACCAGGGCTGGGAGGACACTGCCAGTGCAAACCCTGCTTTAGGTTCCACCACTGAGCACAAAAGACATTTAACCCTCAGCTCTGAAGATATTATTGAACAGCTTCATCCGAGGAAACTCCATGCCCACACTCATTGAATGAGCCCAGACCTGCCCTGACAGGTTTTATGCAGCACTAAGAAGCACTGAGAAAACCCTCTTAAGTTTGTATTTTATTACAAAAGGATTACAACTCCTTTCGTGCCTCTCCTCACACAAAATGATCTTATTGAGGCAAACGTGCCAAGACTGAATGGCTCTGACTTCTTGCAATTCAATAAAGATGCATCATCAGTTTGTCAGAGGTGAGTGCAGACCATCGCCCTTTTCTGGCAGAAACCAGCCAGGAGTGATTCAACACCAGAACATTCTCATCAGCATTGCAGTCAGGAGCAATAAAACCACCAGGTTTTTCAGCAAAACTCCCATTTTTGGTGGGAGTTTTAATTGCTATTGGGGAATTTTCAATGAAGAGGAACAAAAAAATGCGTTTGAGTCCCTTGTAGATTGAAATTGTGTTTTACCCTTGTTCATGTTCACCGTTTCAAAGTTGGACTGGTAAAAAAAAAAAAAAACAATATTTTTGGACTGGTTCCCAATCCACTGGGATGGGACATGGATAAAGGGCTTCTTGAGAGGGCTCTGTGTGTACAAACCCAAGCCCATGGGGGCTGCTGTTGCCTGGAGCTGTCCTGCAGCCAGCCCAGCCACGAGGGACCCCTCAAGTCTATTTAGGGATTTTTATTAGGGATGCTCCCCCAGTTTGCTAAGCCACACCAGCCACCCAGGGACCACGTGCCTGGATTTTTCCCTGGAATTCCTTCTCTCCCTCCCACATTTTTATCCCAGGACATCAATGAGAGCATCATCTCAGACCCTCCTTCTCCTCCACAACCTTCATCCCTCTCTTTTTTCATTTGCCATGAATTCCAGCCTCAATGTTGCCTGCTGGTGCCCCACACGTGGAGGCAAACCCAGGGCAGCAACCAAAAAATGGCCACAGTTTGGTGTTTGGTGGGTGATTTTCACATGGAAAAAGGGGAACAGAACATCCCTGAAAGGCTCCAGCGCTCATCATGGCACAAAACATCACGAGGGGTACCTGAAACACCCAGCCCAGACAGGGCACAGACACTGGAGACTCCACTGGCACCCCCAGCCCTGCTCCAGGGGGCTTAAAATAGTCCCAGGGAAGCCCTAGACTGACTGAATGAGTCTCTTCCGTGCTCTATTTTTAGCCTTCTGAAGTAAAAACACAGTTTATGAATCAGACAGTTCCACCGCGGGGTTTGACTTCCAGGGAAAATTGAAGAGAAAAGCTCCCTGTTCTCCTCACCAACAAGTTTCCCTTTGTTCTTTGGCTGAGCAGCCCCAAGCTCTGCACATCCTGGCACATCAAAGCCCGGGCCCTGGTTCCAGTGAGGATCCCAAATCCACGCTCAGGTGAAAAAGCAAAGTGATCCATTGTGAGGGATTGGGCACAAAAAACCTCCTTGAGGCATCTCCAGAAGGCTGAACAGCGACTGTCCCAATATCAGGGAATATTTTTTCCACCAACAACTCCTGCTAAGACTAAGACAAGTGCAAGGACCTGCTCCTGATGCCTTAGGTTTTAACTTTTCTGTGTTCCCAGCCCTGCCCTGCCCAGTGTCACTCTGCAGTTCCCTGGAGCTCGTTCAGCGCTGTTCTCTCATGCTCACACACACACAACAAAGCCTCTCCAGCTCTCCAAGGACACCCAGACCCTCCTAGGCCCAACAGCTGCAAACCACAATCTTGGGGACAGGGGGGCAAGCTCGGGCAAATTCCATCATTAGTTAAAGTTTTAATTGGCAAATTTATGCTGATATGCAAATGCACCAAACCTATAAAAGTGTGAAGAACTCATGGCCTGTTGTCCACCTCGGGATGCACTGAGGCAGGAGCCTCTGAACCCCCAGGGTGTAACCTTTGAAGGCCTTTCAAATAAATCCCTCTCTTATTCCCTTATTCCTGCCTATTTCTGTTTTTAGGGAGCCATTTAATGCATCACCCCTCACAGACCCCGGCCCTTCACAGACCCCAGCCCCTCACAGACCCTAGCCCCTCNCTTTCCAATAAATCCCTCCTTTATTCCCTTATTCCTGCCTAGTTTCTGTTTTTAGGGAGCCATTTAATGCATCACCCCTCACGGACCCCAGCCCCTCATGGACCCCAGCCCCTCATGGACCCCAGCCCCTCACAGGTCCCAGCCCCCAGCCAGGGAAGTGCTTAAGCACTCATTTAAGGATAAGTAATCCTCTCAATTTCAACAGGATTAAACAACGTTCTTTAAAGTAAGTCAGCCCTTAAGTGTTTGCTAAACTGTGTCTCATTTTCCCCTGTAAAACAGCTTCGTGTTTGCAGGCAAACCCAGGCCTAACTTGTGGCTCTCGTGTTTGGTGAGGCCAGGCAGGATCTGTTCCACACCCACACAGCAACACCAAGGTTCCTGATCTCAGCTGAGGCTTTTCCCTCCTTTTGGAACACCAGGACATACCAAAACAGCCAAACCAGATATTCCAGCCTGGCCCTGAACACTTCCAGGGATGGGGCAGCCACAGATGCTCTGTGCCAGGACCTCACCACCCTCACAGGGAGCAATTCCTGCCCAGTATCCATCTAACACTGCCCTCTGGCAGTTTAAAGCCATCTCCCCTTGTTCTGTCACTCCATCCCTTGCCAAAAGTCACCCTCCAAGTCATTTGAAGATGTTGTTTAGAAAACTATTCTCTTATCTGTGCATTTTTCTTCTAGGAGACGTAGGGCTGTGGGCTTTAACAACAGGGGCTTATGCAGATTATTGCTATTATGATTACTTCTTCAACCATTTCTCAACGCAATTTCCTCCCTGGAAACTGCATTCAGCAGACAAAATTACCATAAAAGCTATATATAACATCCCCCTGACAATAAGATGGCAGGAATATAAATAGGAATAGAAAGGTACAAAATACAGGTGATGCACAGACACTTTTCTCTACCAGTGACCTGCAAAGAGCTCGTGGAGAGATTTCTGGTGGTTTTGTTATGATAAGTGAGGGATGCCCTTCACATTCCTGAAATTCCAATGTGCCTTGTATTTATGGACTTGAGTTAAACCCAACCACCCAGCTGATCATTTACTGACCAGAGAGATCATTGCTGCAAATCAACAGCACCACAAAGTGAGGCACGAGGGCCCTGCACGTGATTTTGAGTTTAAAAAGGCCTCAAAAGTGCTGCACTTCATGGGAAAAAGAAAGAAAATAAAAATAAAATAAAATAAACAGGACTCAAAGTGGGTTCCTCATACTCACTAGTACTTTGGAAAAAAAATGGATGAGAAAAGGAATGGAATTTTTTGAAAAGAATAATAAAACCCCACAACAGCCACACCACTGCAGTAAGAAATTCACCACTTTTCCTCCTCACTACCAACACTCTCTTTTAGGAATTACAGATTTTAAAATAAACCAAAGCCAAATAGAAAACAAATTATTATGTACAATGCTCTTCTACTTCCTCCGGCATTGTTTACAGCTGGTGGTATCTCTGAGCATCTAGAAAACTCTAAAATAAATATTTTTGTATTTGAAAAAACAAACTGACCCAGCTGGGCTGGAGAACACTTTGCACAGGAGGAACTTCCCAGCTCTGGGCACTCCAGGAGTGACCCTGGGTGCGAGAATGAGCTGAGGGCTCACAGCCAGCACTGAGCATTCCCAGAACAAACACAGATTTGCTTCTAAGCAAATCAGGAGCTCTGCCCAACACTGATAACTCTGGGCAGAGACATCTCTGTGCCACCTTTGTACATCCCCTGGCAGGGAGAGAAGGTTTCACAGCCTGGAATTACACGGAATCATTTTCTGCTTTGCCCCTAGAGCTCATGAAGGGCAAAACAAATTCTCAGGCCAAACATCCGCAGCCTCAGGCAGAAAGCTGACCCCAAAATCAGAGACAAACTGATGGTATCTCTGAGCAACCAGAAAATCTCTCAGATCAACTCTTCTCAGGTTTGAGAAAACAAACTGAGCCCGCTGGGCTGGAGAACACTTGGCATGGGAGGAACCCAGAGATGCCATTTCTGAGCTGGATAGTGGCATCCCATAATAAAAACACTGATGGGAACAGTCCCAGTGACAGGACAGCTCAAAGGAAAGCAGTCCTGAGAGCAAGGAGGGTCTGATCCAGCTGCCTGCAGCCCGAGGTGCTGGAGAACCCTGTATTTTCTCTCACTGTTGCATGTGGCTGCTCAGCTCCTGTTTGCTCTTTTCCCTGCATACCTGGGCACTTGCCAGCACCTTCCAGGTACCTGCACACCCCCCTGGGCTGGGCACAGCCTGGCATTGGCAACCCAAAGCCTCACCAGCAGCTTCCAGCCTCCCAACTCCTCTGTTTGCACATCCCTGTCCCATGGTTTGGACCTTGGCTGGACCAACCCTGGAAAACCAGAACAGCCCAGAGTGTGAGGGGAACACAAAGCACAACCTGCTTGCTCTGGATCAGTCATCTGTGCTCTTGCCTGGGGCACAAACCTGCAGGACCCTAAACAGCAAACACTAAAGCAGCCCTCTTCCCTGAACAGGCCTTCATCCTGGGAATTTGATGGGGAATTCCTTAAATCAACACCTCCTGATGCCCGAGAAGAGCACCAGGCCTGGCTGGGCAGGAGGAAATCAGGCATGGTGTGATGTTTTCCTGGGATGCCAAGGGTGGGCACAGCCCCGTGAAGGGATCAGATCAGATGGATTTTCCTACACCCATCCTCTCAGCTGGAGCACATCCCCCCTGCTGCCTGCTGAGGGGGAGGCTATTCAATCCTAACTGGTTTGGACAACTCTTTTGAGCATTTCCCATTGCCTGCCTGGGCCATTTCCCCTGTGGCTCCAGTTTGCCCACCCAGGGATGGCACAGCTTCTCCTCCCACCTCCCACTCATGCCAGGCGTGGTGTTTGCTGGCATCCAGCTTCTGGAGAGGTGCCAGCGGAGCGGATTTGGGCTGATACATATTTGATAAGGATTTCAGATCAAAGCCAGGGAAGTTTTGCTGTGATGGTGTGTCTGGGCTTCCGTGCCTGCATTTCACCACGAGGATCATGCAACAGATGGGGCAGTCTGGGCATGGTAAAGCCTCTTCCCTCCTCCAACAAATACCAGGGATCCCTGGCTGGCACTTCCATTTGCTTTACTGCTGGTCCCAGAGCTCTGGCAGCTCCTCCTCTTCCCCAGCCCCACTGGGTGGTGAAGCCCATGAGCTGTAAAGTGCTGCTTTAAGCTACAGCGTGTGTTTGAATGGGCTTTTAAAAACAACGCTATTAGGCCATCACTGTTTTGCATTAAACCCATGATTTGGCCACGTTACGTGTTGGGGATGCAAATATTAAATCACTGGGCAAAGCCACTGCTGATTTTCAGGGGGAACGGGGCTTGTGTAGGATTTTAACAGGTTTATTTGGGGCTCTTTGAGGCTGGCATCACATCTGAAATCATGAAGCCTTACACCAGTGAGCAGTCACTGCAAATCCAGCACTGTTCCCTTACAAGGAGGAGAAAAGAACAATTCGGGTGGATTTATGGCTAGTGCTAGAAAATCTCTGCACTCTGTCACACCACCATAAGTCACCCAGATGCACACACCTCATCTCCCGTATTTAAGACACCAATTTGTCTCTTCCCATCACAGAACAGCTGAGGAATAAAGGGAACACTGTCACATGTCTTTAGGGTCCCTAAGCCCTGATGTCTGCACGTCCAGAGGTGTCTGTGCTCCTCTGTCCCCACCCCACGGCAAACATCCCTGGCCAGGGGCAGGGCAGGGCAGGTCCCTCGCTTTCCCAGGACACAGAGAGGCTCCAAAGGCAAGAAGAGAAGAGGCAAAAGCAGCCCAAGACGGAGAAGCACCGACAGCCACAAACCAGCCCTGCTCCCCGCGCCTCCCAAACGCAGGAATTAATGCCCTGAAACTCCGGTGCCTGCTTTATGCTGCCGAGTTCCTCTAATACAACAGCAATAAAGAGTTATTCTGCTCCTTAATGGGCTCTCTCCTCCGCCACGGCTGCTGAGCCGCTGCCTCATTCGGGTTCTTTTATTATCTCGATGTGATAGCGGCGACTGGAGACTGGAGCGGGGAGCTGGCTTTGATGGGACTTTAAAAGCCTCAGGGGGGGAAACCCAGCGGCTTCTCAAGTGAGCCGACACCAAAGCCAAGAGAAATGAGCTGGGAAAGAGCCTCCAGCTGAACACGGCGCAGAGATTCATGTGATGGCCCTGGAACAGTCGGGAGCAGTGAGCTCAGCCCTTGGGGAGAGCTCAGCAGCACCCACGGGTGCTGGAAGTGTTCAGGGCCATGAGTTTGGGGCAAGCTCAGCAGCCTGGCACAGACACCCTGAGCTCAGGGGATGTGCAGACAAAGCCAAGGCAAGGGCATGGCCTGGAAAAGACTCAGGGTGAGAAGAAAGAGCTGTTTTCCTGTAAATGCAGGGGATTCACAGGGCACGATGGGCTGGGGCCGTTGTGAGCCCAACCCAGGTGCCTGTGAGCCCCCACCGTGCTCCCCTCCTGCCTGGGCACAGACAGCCCCTGCTCTGGGCAAGGACAAGCCCACCCCATGTGAGTTTGTGGAGAGAGGCTGCCTCTGCAAACTTCTCTGCCAGAGATGAGAATTCAACAGGAGAGATGGGGAAATGGCATCTTTATGCATGGGATTGAGCAGGAGAGACCTGGTGCTATGGCAAAGCTGCTGGGTAAGAATGGGTGACACGATGAGAAGGTGACAAGAGGGTCCCCAGGATCTGCTCCTGAACAGGAAAAAAACCCAAGTACTCAGCTAAAGGTGTAGGGGTGAGTGTCCATGTCCTCCACCTCTTCCTTCTCCTCCTCCTCCTTCTCCTTCCTTCCCTCATCTCCCCTTCCCCTGGCTCAGCTTGGCCCTGCCAATTTGCCCAGAGCTTGCCAATGACAGAAAGGCAAGGAAGGAAGGAAAATCAAAAGCCTTGATATCCAAAAGCCATTTCTGGGACGAGCTTTGGCAGCACCTCTGAAGGCCAGCTTGGAAATGAGTCCCCAGGCTGTGCCACCATGCTGGGGTTTAAGGTGACCCCAGCCCATCTCCCATTTCTGCCTGACACAAAACAGCATTAATCAAATATTAAGATAAACTATTCCAGCAGCAACAGGTGGAACTGAAAGCAGGGATCAGAGGGGTGTGGGATTGAACCTCCACAGCACTCCATGAAAGAAAGGAGAAAGCACTTTGGTCTTGTCAGAGATCCCTATGGGACAGAGCCCAGGAGATCCAGCCCAGACCCATCCGAGATTTTAACAGATGAATTCTCCTGTCCAGAAGAATTCCTGGACAGAACCCCAGGTTTCTGAAGGTGCTGGAGAAGGAGGCAACATTTTGCACATGTTGATCTTGAGGTTTTAAATTTTACTCACATATTCCCACCCCTGTGGCTCCCAGGGCCTTCTGGAGAGCTGTCCTTGTACTTCTCTCCCTCTGCAAATACTTCCCCACATCCTTCCAGGGCTGTGAGGTGCCACCACTGCCCCAGGGTGCTGTGTCACCTCCCCAGCTTTGCCCAGCACATTGATCCCTCATTTTTCACACAATCCCAGTGCACCCCAGCCCAGGCTGAGAACTGCTGACCTGTGAAGCACAAGTCGGACAAATGTTGCCTTTGTTCAGAGCAATAATTGAATATATTTGGGCAGAGGGAGCCAGCAGGGAGAAGAAACTAATAAGAGTTTAGCTTTTATTGCATCTGGGATTTCAGCATCCTCCCAGCGGATTCCCAGAGACAAGGAGGATTCCCAGAAACGCCTGAGCACTGGAAGTCTGAGCTGAGGGCTGCCCACTTCCCTCCAGATTAAATATATTACAAAACTGCCTCTTAAGAATAAAAATCCAGCGTGTAACAGGAGAGGGCTCGTTTGCATGGCTTTGTGATGGTTACAAAAGGAGGGTAATGAGGCCGGGGAACTGGGCTTTTTCCTGCAAATTAGAGGGAGGAAAACCACAAACAAACTGGTTCCAGCAGGAGCTTGGCTCAGGTGCCTGGAGCAGACGCTCAGGTGAGCACAGCCTGGGTGGCTGTGGCAGCTCCATCACTCCAGAGCTCCTCTCTCCACGCCCCAACACAACCCCTCTGCTCTGTCCCTCTCCTTCCCTCTGCCCCTCATTAGCTGTTGCCTAATGAACCTGGAAGGATGCCGAGCGCTGAGCAGCAGAGGAGGGAGCTGGAGCGTGGGAAGGTGTGAAACACGTGGGAGGACGTGGGCGCTGACGGCTGCGACCTCGCAGGAGCTGGCGGAGTCCCTGCTGAAAGCCACCAAGCTGTGCTGGGCACTTGGCCCAAAAAGAGGGGCAGGAAGGGAGGAAAAAAGGCAAAAAAAATTTCCTAAACCCACTAATTAACTTCAAATGCTGGTAAATAGGTTTACACAGGCAGCCTGCAAAGCTTTGAGCATGGGACTGAGCTGCCACAAAGACCAAGGTGTGCAGGAAGGAAACACCAGCAGGATCATCACCGTGGGATGGCAGCCACTCTGAGCAGAATTCATTGCACCTCTGTGTCTCCAGGTGCTCCAAACCCTGGCCATGATGCTCTGGATGGATCTCTGCAGGCTTTGGAGAGCCTAGGAAAGGTTCAGAGCTCACCCCATGCTAAGCAGGGTGGTTATAATTATTGTATCTGTGATTTTCATGGATATTACAGCCAGGAATGTTCAGGGGAAAGGGTCCTGCAGACAACCCATGGCACTGATGGAAAAGGACAGGATGGCCAGACAACCCCAAAAATGGCTCCAATATTTGTCTTACACCACAGGGAACACCAGGGCAGGGGAAGGTGTCTCCAGAAATCAGCTGCACCTGCTAAACATTTGAATTCAGTCCGATTTAATTAAGTTTCCTCCCCAAATTATGGAGCACCTGCTCCACAACCTCATCCCCTCTTCGTGCTAAAGGGCTCCAGGTCCTTCTCTGACCAAAGATGGTGTCCAAAGATGAGCGAAATCCTCAGTCTCTGACTCAAAAAGAGCCACCCAAACTTTTCCAGGGAAAAGCCCCTGTCAGAGGCAACAGTTCCTTAGGGATTATTTGCACACTTAATAAAGAACCACTCAGCACAGGCAGAGCACAGAAAAGTAGCAGCTCATGTTAATTCCTGGTGGGAGAAGATGAGACAGGAGCCTGGCTCTGCTCACAGCTGTCACCTGGGCTGTCCCCAGACCCAAAATTCTGCACAGGTGACCCAGAAAATCTGTGACTGCCCCATCCCTGGCATTGCTGCAGGAAGCTTGGAGCAACCTGGGAGAGTGGAAGGTGTCCCATGGCAGGGGGCAGGACAGGATGGGTTTTAATGTCCCTTCCAACCCAAAACATTGTGTGGTTTTCTCACTCCTTGACGAGACTCTAAATTAAAAGCTGCCACCTCAGCCAGCACACCCCATC
The DNA here is from genome assembly GCA_013400515.1 of Erpornis zantholeuca. Taxonomy (NCBI): domain Eukaryota; kingdom Metazoa; phylum Chordata; class Aves; order Passeriformes; family Timaliidae; genus Erpornis; species Erpornis zantholeuca. Next base: position 166,317 of record VZTN01023726.1, read on the forward strand.
CCAGCCCTTTCATCAGATCTACCTTGAGGTATTCCAAGTGAATTCCAGCCAAGGGGACTGCCAAGGGCTCCTTGGATGCTGCAAGGAGAGGCTCTCCTGCACAAACATCCCCCTCCCTCCCCCAGTATTGATTGGATTTGTTGAAACAGATGGAAAAAACAGCAAGTCACATGCAAAACACAGATATCCAAACCTGCTTCCAAGAAAACTGGCTTTAATCTGTATTAAGTTTAATCCCTTTCGATCAAGGCCTGGGATGTAAGCAGAAAATATCACAGATTTCCACATACCTTTGGGTTCCCATTTCCTCTTGGCTCCGAAAGGGAGCTGGGAGCTCAGAGCAAAACATATGGAGCACCAAAAAAAAACCAAAACCAACCAGGTTTAGGAACATTTTGCATGTGCAGGAGAAATTGGAAGCATCCATATGAAACCAATCCACTTGCACAAAGGGTAATTTACCTACTGGAGAGAGAGAGAGGGCTTAAAATTCTCCTTGCCTGATTTCCTTCATCACTATCCCAGGTGCTAAAGGAAAAAGTGCAGCCGTGTATAAAAACAACACGAAGAAAAGAGTTTAAAAGCCTTTTTTTCCTGCATTTTGCAGAGCCCCAGCTTCTGGCAGGGCCACAGCCTCCAGCACAGGTTTCTCCAGGGAAGTTTAAATCCCTTCCAATGCCAGGCCCAGAGCAGTTCCAGAGCCCATCTGCAGATGGACAGAGCAAGGACAGGTTTGTCCCTCCCTGCCACACCCAGGGGTTTGGTTTTGGAGCATCACCACCCCACTGAATGAAAATATCCCACTTCAAGGGAAGCACCTGCAGCTTAACACTTCAGAGACCTCCCTGCTCCAAGCCCTGAAGGCAGAGGAAGTTTTTCCATTGATTCCTCAGGCTTTGAGCCCTGGATGCATCCTGCAGCTCTACTTAACTCCCCTCATCCTACCTGCAAAGCATCAGCTCTGCCCCAGGGAGCCTCCTGGAAGCCAAGTCCCTCCCAAAGCCCTCCTGCTGCAGCAGCTTAACCATCACAAGCCATTTGAGACCAGCTGTGTTTTACAAATCAGGAGAAAAACTCCTTTAAGCTCAAAGAAATTCCTGTAATTCCAAGGTACACAAAAGAGGCAGGAAGCAAACAGGAGTTTTTCAAGCGCTCTGTGAAAAGCAGCTTTTAGAATTTGCCTGGGATTTGCTGCTTTGATTTGTTCAGAACCTGGAACTGCTGTGTCTGCAGGGATGGGAGACCTTTCCTGATGAAGTTTCTCTCCCTGCAGCTACACGGAGTGAGGGCTTGTGGCAGGAATCCCACTTGGCTCCACAGATGGAGGGGCTGCTCCAAGCTCCCTGCACAAGCATGGATCCACCTGGATGAAAACATCTTCGCTTTCACAGCTTCGAGTTTAAAAAAAAAGGAGGGAAAAAGGCCCAGAGGAGAAGGAAGGTGCAAAAGAACTTGATGTGCTGGGAATTACAGCTCGTGGGCTCTGGGAACACACAACCAGGAGATGGCTGGGGCTCTCCTCTGCCCAAACCCCGCTTCCCAAGCACCTCCAAACACAGGGTGACATTGAGCAGAAACACTCTGGGAAGGAGAAAAGTAGGAAGAGAAGCACAGGAAAGCAGGATGAAGTTCATTTCCTTAGCCCTAATCCTCTCCCAGATGCCAGGGAGGAGAAGCACCTTGTAAAATTCTGAGGTTTATTGTCATTGCAAACAAAACTCCCCCAAAGCACCCAGGTCTGAGCTGCCCCCTTGCCCCAGATCAGCACTAACATTAAATATCCATTTTCCAGGCACTGGGGACACTTGGGCACACGACCAAAGTCCATCACATCACCCGGGGCTGCCCTGGGAGCCTCAAAACTGCTCTGCAAACTGAGACATCTCTTGGTGCTACTGAGCTCCCACTTCATCCTGCACCATTTGCAAGCTCCTGGTTTCATAAGTAACTAAAAACCCTTGATAAGATCACCTCGGGCATCCTACAGCAGTTCAGGTGTGGGGCACAAGGAAGCAAACTTCTCCTTTCTAAAGCCAGGAAACTTTAGTTCAGGTTATGACTTAAGCTCCCACCCCTTCCTCCCAAGCTGGAAGGGGCTCCCAAATGCCACCTTCAGACATGTAATCAATCAGGGAACCATTTATCCATTTCCTGACCACGTCTGCAAGAGTCCAGCAAGACTGGAAAATAACTGACATGAACTTCAGTCCTCCAGTATTGCCAATTTCCCTGCTGTTATTGCCTCCTTCTGAAGTTTCTCTAAGGAAAGGAAGGAGTGATGCAGGCTGCCACTCATGGAGGCAGGCAGGAGAATATTCCCACTGCTCCCTCCTCCTGTCCAGAGGGTATGGAATATTTCACGTCAGAAACAAAAGCCTAATTTATCCAGGTTATTGAGAGCCAAGTAAAGCCCTGACAGGAGTTCACTGCACTTGAAATAAAAAAAAAAAAACAAAAACCAACATCCAGAGCTGCAGGATGCTCTGGTTGAACCTTCAGCTGCTCCACACACAATGACAAGGAGAAATTCCTCATGTATTTTCACCAGATTGTTTCCATCCCCTAATTTCCCCTGTCTTGCACACCTAAAGCAGAGGGATGTGCCAAGATTCTGCTGCTGGCCCGAGCCTTCCATCAGCATTACCCAGTTGGACACCTCAGTCACTTCTTGTCAGGCTCAAAAGTGTCACCTCTGCGTTTCCTGGAAAACAACTCTGTTAAATTCCCAATTCCTAGAGAAACAGCCACCCAGCAGGAGCTGAACCAGGACCTTCAGAAGACTGAGGGCAGGGAGGAGAAGCTCAGAACAGAGAGGAGAAATTCCCAGCTCCTGAGGCAAGGTCAGATCACCTTTTTCTGTGAGTTTGCATCATTTTGGGGAAAAAAAATCCCCCTAAAAATGTTTAAATTCTTATTCTGTAAGAAGAGCTACAATCAGGGGCCAGTGCTGAGCATCAGAGCTCCTGATTTGGGTGTTTAATCCTTCCTCAATGCACAATTCCTGCCTAATTTTCCAAGAACTGTTTGAAAAGGAAGAGAACCTGGGACAGGATGGCTCTGCCAGGCAAACAAACACCACCAAGAGCTTTTCTCTTTGCAATTATTCCATGTTTGACACAAATGAAGCCTCTGAAGGCTGTGCAGTGCAGCAGCAGAGCCAAGACATCCGTGTGCAGCAAAGATGCTGCTCCTCCTTTTCCCCGCCCTCCCTGAACGAGATGAAAGGATTGGGTTTTATTTTATTACAGATTCTGCTTCGCTGGTGAAATACCTTCCAGAAATAAATGTTATTTCAGAAATAAAAAAAAGGGTTTTCCATCAATCATATCCCGAGCACAGAAACAACCTTCGCTTCCTCTCTGATTCAGTTCTCAAAATAGCAAGCCCTGAATTTCCCAAATCCATGATTAACTGGAAGCATCAAGAGGTTTCCAGACAAAACTCACTATTGGCAGCACTCTCCTACCGCTGGGCAGGCAAATTCCTGGTCTGGGCTTTCCAAGGAGGGTGGCACATCAGACAGAGACCTCTGACACAGCCACGTTTTTTCAGTTTATTAATTCTGTGATACCAATTAATGCATTTCCACCTGCAGGAAGGCAGGAGCCTGGGGCAGAGGGAGCAGCAACCCACAAGGCATTTTCCAGAGATGCTCAGAAACCACCTCCCTTCCTCTCATCCCGTAACAGTGGATAAATACTCCCACAGAGTGCTTTGGTTTGACTGAGGATGTTCAATTTAGTGGCTGCTCTGCCTCTGCAGACAGCACATTTACTGCTCCAGGGGTGACTGGAACGTGCAGCACTCCCAGCACACTGCAAAGGGGTCTAGAAAAGCGTGGAAAAGATCCAAAATATTGGCTCCCCTGACAGGGTGCACACAGCTCAGAAATGACAGGGTGGAAAGGGAAGCTGGATGGATTTCCACAATCACTACTGAACAGAGGGCGAGACAAGATGATCTAAGGGTCCCTTCAGGCCTAACAAATCCATACAGCTGTAAAAAAAAAAAAAAAAGGGAAAAAATATCATAGATTAGATCTTGCCTGTCTCCAAGAAAAGAAGGAGTCAGGCGTGATGCTGTCAGTCAGCGATTTAAGGAATGTAAATAGCTTTGTCAAGGATGCTGGGAGCGGGAGCTCAGCTCTGCTCAGGACCTGCAGAGAGCCAGGATGGTTTAAAAGAGCAGGGACAGCAAAGTGGCAGCGGGAGAGCTCCACCCTCACTGGGGAGGGGAGGGAAGCAGCACTCAGAGGGTGTTTGCATCCCGAGGGAACTCGATCCCCATGCCCCCGGCGCCGTTCCCGCATCCCCCAGCCTCGGTGTGCAGCGCCGGGAGCGTCACAGCCGCTCCTCGGCGGCTCCAAAAGTGTCACCAGCTGTTTATCTGCCGCTAAAAACGCGTTTAAAAATTAATAGGAACAGATTGAGCAAGTGTGGAACACACAGCAAGCGGGAGCTTTGAGGAATTTCGACACGCGCCGTTCGAATGGGGAGGGCTGGGAAGAGCCAGCCTTGGTACGGGAGAGAAAATGCCAAAAATACACCCGCACATCATCGCAGGGAGAAAGGGAAACGTGGCCTGAGCCACCACGTGCTCCTTCTCCCAGCCCTTCAATCTTTAGAGACAAAGAGCAGCTGGGCCGTGTGCTGTGGTCAGCCTGGGGTTGCAGGGGGAAAGGGAAAAAAAAAAAGGGATTTATCCATGTGTTAATGCAGGATCTCATCACCACAGCCCCCTGATGGTTTTAAAGGCTCGGGTCTGAACACAGGATGTTGATAAAGGTCATCAAGATGGATGAGAGTCCTTGAGAACGCCCTGTGCAGGAGGGAATGAGGGTCCCAGCAGGGAAAAACAGTAAAGAAGGAACAGGAATTAGTGGTGCCAGCAGGGCAGAACTATCAATAAATGTCAACACCCAAAACTGCACCCCAAAGGCAGTGGATGCAGATCTCAGCATGGGATCAGAGAAATAACTGCTGTCACCTCAGCTATGAGCAGGTCAGGGAAAACTCCTCCCTGGAGCTCTTGTCCAGAACAAAAAGATTTTGCAATCAAACAGGTAAAACTGGTTTCTGTCCTGTGGAGCTCCTGGAAGTGCCTGACAAGTATTTACTTGCGGGAAGGGAACGGGAAACTGGGATTTGTTCTTACCTGACTCTCTTGGCATTTTCTAACTGCCAGAAAGAGCACATTAAAGTCTCACTGACTTCACAACCAGCTGAGTTACCACTGAACAGGGCATTTTACAGAGCACAAAATCCCAAAAAATCCCAAGTCAGGGCGAGTGCCTGCTCAGGAGCCTCATGTGGGCCATGAAAATCCACACTGCAAATAACCACGTGTGCTTGATGGCAGCAATGCCTGGAATTCCCAGAGGAAAAGCTCAGCCTGGTGTAAAACTCAAAATTGGGATGGAAAAAGGAGACAAGGCTTTCTGCTCTGATCAATACTCAGGAGCGTTTTGGTTTTGTCCACTGAAAAAAGGCAATGTTTCCTTTATATCCACAAACACAGAAGAAAAATCTTTTCCAATTTTGGATTCAAAAAAAGCCCCAAAAAAGTCCCTGAAAACTGAGTTTTAATGACTTTTTTCCCCCATCTGCTATTAAGGCCGTTTTTTGTTCAAAACATCTTTCTTTCCTGCCACATTTTGGCCAGATGTAGACGATGTGCTCGGACTGCAAAAAAAGAGCATTTGATAACATTACCAAGAGATAACCAGCTCAGACCAAGCCTTGCAAAGAGAAAAAACCTTTTTATTTCACATCAGGCCCTCAGCCCCGAGCTCCTCACCGGCATCATCTCATCAACCCACGGAGCAAACCGGCCCAGAGGGATGCATCTGAAAGGTTGGAATAATTCCCCATCAAAATCAACTCTACTCGGATGAGACTTCCACCAAAGCATCAAGACAGTACGAGACAGGCTGTGAAAGAGGGAAAACACATTCTTGTCAAAATGACATCTCCCTCAGGAGTACAATCCCCACAAAAGCCTTTGCCTGTGCGCATTGTGTCGGATTTCAGACCCCGCGCTCCTGAAACGCTTTATGCCGGGTACTTGAATAATTATGTTTGACTTATTTAACAATTTAACATTCACACAGCTTGGCTTTACAGCTGGAGAAATAAAAAGCACATGTTTGAGGGGTTAAAAGGAGTGGGGGGGGAAGAAAATAAAAGGATGGTTTGACAATGGTATGGATATTTATGTGGAAATGACGTCCGCGATGAGAATGTTTGGATGAGTGAACTCCCTCCCCCTTGCTGGCTGGGAATGGGGTTTGGAGTGGTGGGACTGGTCAGTGAGGAGCTGTGGTTGTGGATTTGGGGAACTGGGTGCAAACAGGAGGAGAAGCTGCCTGTGCTTGAGCTGCTCCAGCTCGGAATTCTGTGTTCCCACCACTCGTCCAACCTCACTTCCAGCCACACTTCGAAGGTAAAACCATCCCAGGGGTGATGTGTGCTGACCTGAGAAGTGAACAGGGATCTGGGCTCTCCTTGGGCTGTTCACAGGCACCCTGAAAGTCACAACCAGAGCTAAGTTTCCTCTCCCAGCAGCAGCGTCCAGGTGGTGCCTCTGGACAGGGAACAAATGGGCTCCAGTGGGGAAAAAAAAGACCTTCCCAAATGTGCAGTCAGCACAGCACCAGTGAATTTGCCACCCCAGAACTTGCTAGGACACCCTCCCATGTGTGTTTTGCTCCTTTCCCATTGTATGCCCAGGATGTGGAGCCTTTTCCTGACCACACTGCCCAGTCCTGTGCCCCCAGATCCCACTGGGATCCAGCAGCAGCTCAGGGAGCCCAGGATACGAGAGGGGGGAGCTCATGGGTCAAGAGAGAAAGACAGAACTGTCATCACACATCATCCAGGGAAAACCCAGGGGAATGTCCCTGCTGGTTATCACAGCAGGAATACCAAGGCAGCCCCTGCTAACAGAGATCCCACTGATGTATTTTTCATCAAGCTTTATTCAGCTGCAGGCGTGGAGTATGATCAGCAATAAACGTTTGCAGAGTAGGAGGTGGTGGCACTGGTACCTGCACAGCTCTGGGTAAGAATGAGGAGCCCTGTACCAAAATAATTCAGTGTTTATTAAGATTTCCATTAATCCAAGCTATTTATGTGGGAATGCCTCCATTAAAAACCATAATCCCAGCTTGCTGCCTCTCACCTAAACACCAGTGGGAGTGGGTTTGAGCCAGGGTGATCCCAGCTTGCCCCCAGTAAGGGCAGTTTCTCTTCCAGCCCTGGCACCAGCACGTGCTGTGCACTGCATTCTGTGAGGTGTGGGATCTCTTCATCTGCTCATCCCAGCTCCAGCCACGGGTCACAGCTCCAACAGAAAATGCTGCCATGCTGGGTGAGCAAAGGATGGGACATGTCTAAAGCAATTAGACACACACAGAGCTGGAGATGTTTCCCTGGATCTGCTGAGTGCGCTCAGTGATGTCTTCACTCCCTCCTGGCCCTGCAGCTGCTTCCTCGAAGATCCTGGGGAAGTTCTGATGGGAATTTCCCTCGGGGGCTGTGTCCTGCCTGCTGGGGGTGATGGCACTGTCACCTCCCCTCCAGTGACTCCAGCAGAGATACTGGGACCAACCTCCCTGCTCCCTTGTCAAGCCAATCACTTCATGATAAAAATGATCTAAATTAATTAAACATCCATCCCCTCTCTCTCTCCTGACAGCATTCCCAGCAGCTTTTGCACTGCCAAAGGCTCCCAGGGCAGGTCCCAGCTCTTCTCTGGACCCTTGTGAGAAGGGCTCTGAAGTGCCCTTGGCCCCTTCCCTGCCAAGTTTGCTCCATTCCACCCAAGAACCTTTCCCTGCCCTTCCTAAGAACCCACAGCACCTTTTCTGTGGGAGGAATGAAGGTGCCAAAACACAGACCCAGGGGCTGTCACACCACCTCACACCCTGGCAAAGGGTCCCAGCTGCTGTCACCCAGAGCAGCCCAGGCTCTGCTGGGCTTCATCTCAAACAAATGCACATCCCACAGCTTGGGAGAGAATTTTAAATGAAATATTAGAAGAGGAAGCCCGGCCAGGCCCATCCATGGATCCCACAAAGGGAGCTATTGTGTCTTTCCAACAGCATTCCCCGAATGATCCCGGAGAGCTCAGTGCTGCTCACCAGCTCCGGGGTGGGACTCAGACCCGTGCAAATCCCCACCTCTCCTGTCTGCCTGCTGGCCCTACAGCACATCTGTGTTCCTGGGGTTTGCCTGGGGCCACATCTGTCCCCAGAGCTGCTCCTGCGCTTTCCAGAGCTGTAACTGACACCTCACTGCAGGAAAAACCTCAAATAAATACAACTGCAGATAAATAAATGAGCCAGTGCAACCTGTTCAGAGAACAGCTGGGGTGCTCCATGCCTGTTGTCACTGGGATTTTAACTTCAGAGCCTTTCCCCACCCGAACATGGATGAATTTGTATTTGGGATGTAAATATGGAGCTCTCCTCTGCTCCATGTGCCATTCCCCTTCCCAAACCCCCTCTAAAGCTGCGTGACAGCCAGACACAGAGTGGAAACCATGAGCTTTGATGGGGAAAAACTATGCAGAAAAAGGGCCAGAACTGTATTAAAGTATATTAAAAAGCCAGCACGGAAAGCAGTTCAAACAGCTCCCTGTAAAGCAGCTCAGCTCTCTGGGGCTCTGTTTAACAGACATCCTTTTATTAGAAAAAGTCGCTGAAGATGGCTGTTTAGCACTTCCAATAAAGGATAGGTGCATGGGGAGGGAGGGTTTTATTTTTTTCCATTAAGATTACAGAAGGGCCTGGGGCTGAAAGGAAGGGAAAAGCTCCAGACCCAGGATTTCGTTTCTGTCCCATTCATTAAGGCACTCAGTGAGGGTCTGAACCAGTCATAGGCTGGGGGGGGGGGGTTCTCTGAGGTTCCACCAGCCACCCAGGGGGTTTTAGCTAAGGAAAAGGCACATGGATGATGGAAAGGAAGAAGAAAATGCCAAAAAAATAAAGGGTGATGAGAAGAGAGGCTCTGCAGCCAGCCCAGCATCTCCCCTGCTCCTCTGACCCAGCTGCACACAGCTGGCTGTGAAGAACACGACATCTTTTATCCCAGAAACCCCCAAACTGGAATGCAAGAGCCTGGCAGAAGCCTCCAGCTTCACCATTTTGTACAAAAATCTATTTTATGAGCTCCAGAGCCGGTGGAGGGCAGGAATTGCAGCAAGGAGGGAGGGAACATCTCTGGGAGAGCTGGGCAGAGCAGGGGGGTTCCTGTGCTGGCAGCAAGCACTGGCTGATGCTCTTCATCACCCAAGAGCTGCCAGTGAAAATCCCTCCCTGCTCCTCCCTGCTAAACCTCAGGTCTGCTCCAGTGTTCTCACAAATTATTATTAATGCTCATTATCATCAAGATCTCGGTGTGCAAGCGAGATTGGGTTTGTTTCCCATCCAGGCTTGTGCTGCCAGGGCCCCTTCCCACATCTCAAACCCCAGCACAGCAAAGTAGAGGGGACAAGTGCCTGCAAAGCAGTGAGAAAAATATCTAAAGGATTATGGAAATAATCTCAGAAAAGACCATGGGATGTCCAGGCCCTGAGTAAGGCAACACCAACCTCCACCCCAGTTTTTCATTAGAACATAAGAAAATGATGCAGAATTGCCTTTGGTATCAGAGAAGGATGACCAGAGAGGCCATCTGGTTTTAGCCAGCTGATGTTTTCTCCACACACCCCCATCTCCAGGGCAGACCTCAGATTTGTTGCATTATCTAATCTCAAACATGGCAGAAATGGAGATTTTAATACCAATCCCACTGCCTGGCTTTTCCCACTTTGGGTATGAAGAGAACGGGAGTTGAGACACGTGAAAATCAGCACTGTTAAAAATAACATTTAAAATGCTCCTACTTGGGCCCTCAGGCCTGCAGAGAAAGGTGTTTCATTATCCAAGTCTAAGAAATTAATTACGCTTTAATCACTTTTTCTCTACAAAAAGAGAAGTCTTCTTGGCTTGCTCTGCTCTTGGAGGGAAACTCTGAGCCGAACTCCACTCCCCTTTGTTCATCTCATCCAGGATCCAGCCCAGGGCTCGTTGAAGCATCAGGGATCATCCCCTGGACCAGCCCCTCCAGCTCTGCACCCCTCCATGTCCCACACACTAATAAACAGAGCCTCAGGATTCCCTGTGTGCAGACAACAGCCCAGAGCATCTCCTCTCCCCCTCCAAAACAGGCGAGATCCTCGTTTCAGCCAAAAAAAATCAGCTCAGGATCAGTTGTACGGGGATCAGACAAGTTCAGCATCACATCAAGGAGCTGCACCCCATTCCCTTTGGCTTCTCCTGGCACCAGTGGGAGCCCACCCAGGCCTTGGGGTGGGTTTCAGAGCCCAATCCTCTCGCTTGGCACTCCAGCCTGGTTTCCATAGAAACAGGGGGATAGCACACGGCAGCTAAATCTTATTTACTGAGTTAAAGGAAAGGGCTTGCACGAGCTGTGATTTAGTCCTAGGGGTAAATACGACATGATGAGGAACACAAAGATCTCACGATGGCGAAGGAGGTGCCTTTTCACTGCTGCTTTTTGCTTTAACATCAATTATTATAATAAGATTAAGATAAATCAGTGCACGCCCCCCCCCTTTAAAAAGTTCCGCTGCCCTAATTTCCTAATAGATATTTACACCTAATTTTTAAATTAAATGCTGGTGGGTTTGAGAAGATTATTTCCTCTTCCCCAGTCAGAAATAATCCCACTAACAAATGAGGAAATCCACACTTATTAACAGGTTCTACCTTGGCCATAACCAAGTACCATGACCTCAAGTCCAACAAGATGCTCTCAAACTGCAAGCTCTCACTTTTTTTCCAACAGATCTATTTGAACCAGGCCAGAACTGATGTAAAAAAACCACTTATGAACAACTGAAGCGTTGTTTGTTTGTAAAACATTTCATTTTGGGTGCAGAGCAGAGCTAGTGTTCTGTGCCCCCCAAAAAATACACACATAAAATCTGTCAGTGCTTTGAACATTAAAGGTTTCTAGGTTGGAGATATCCCTCAAATCACTCTGCCTTGCCCTGCACAACGGCAGGGTTGGAATATGTATTATTTGGGATGAATAATACATGATGGTTCCGTAAATCCAGTCCCAGCTGAGCTCCTGCTCTCCAGCAAGGAGCCAGGGATGTTTCTGGGACCACACTGGAGGGAGCATTTCTCTCTTTGCGAACGAAGGGAGTTGCTGCTCCAGCCTGGAAAAGGCGACTGGAAAATCCTAATTAATGAATGGTATTCAAACCCCACGCACGTCACTCTCCGTGACAGCCCCAATCTCTTCCCACCAGAGCCCCTGGGGCTCACTCCAGCCCTGGCTGCTGGGAACCAGGGTTGATTTAAAATAAATGAAGCACTGGGAAACATTTCCTTACTGGGGGAGGGAAATGGGAGGGTGAAGGAGAGGTCACCTAATAAAGGGAAAATTTGGGGAAGGATGGTGTTTAATCCCCTTTAACTAGGCTCAGCCACCCTGCAAAAGGCACTTTGGAGGTTTTGGAGGACAGTGGAGGTTGCCCCCAGTGCAGCCCAGGATGTGCCACATCCTCCATCTCACATCTTCCATCTCATCACCACCAGGCCAGGAAATCAGAGCAGCCACTTCCAGCCCAGCCTTTCCCTGTGCTGGACATTCCAAAGAGTTCTTTTTAAAATGACCATGGAAGTGGCTTTTCAAGGCAGCCTGACAGCAGCAGGTGATGTTTTCTCATTAGCTGAGCTGGGATGACATTGCTCATGGCTCTGCCAGGGTAATAAAGGAACCAGCCAGCAAACAAAGCAAAAATCAATATGGATGAGTGTAATATTTTTCATAATGTCTTTATTGTGCACAGCCTTCCTCGTGCAGCTATTCATAGCCACACTTTCTCCTTTTTTTTTTTTTTTTCCAGAGAATGAAGTGATGGGAAATGTTCTTTTTTCCACACCAGAAAATCCAACACTGATTTCATCACCCCTTAAGAGTTTATAAATTAAACCCAAACATGAGCAGAGTAAATCAAATACCCATCCTAACTGGTGGAGCTGGTTTTTCAGACACACTCTGAAGCCCCAGGTCCTGCTGGTGACACTGGGGACATCCACATGGCACAGTGTCCCCCCTGGGCTGGGAGCAGGTGCTGGGGTGCTGGAGACCCCACTGGCCTCTGGCCTGGCTGTCTTCCTTATTTCAATGTCCCATGTCCCAAAAAGATGAAACTAAGCTTCTTTCTGCTATTTCAAGGTTTATTGTTTATTTTTTCTTATCGAAGTTTCAGAAGCACAGCATCTGCTGCTGCTTCTAGGAGTACAATGGCAAACAGCAATGGTTACCAGAAGCAAGTAGCTTTTATGTCTTTTATCAACCAGTCAAAAACCTCTGCATGTTCTGTTCTGTCTTCAAAACCAGTAGGTATCTATTTTATTAACATGTCTCTTCCACGCTGAGTTCTTTCTACCAATTACTAAATCACAGGAACTTAGGTCAGAGAAGAAAGAGAAGGAGAAGAAAGAAGAAGGAGAACCCTGAAACCTCTGTGTTGCCTCTATATAATATATAGAGCAAAATCCAAACTACAACTACACACTCTGTGGTACACTCAACAAAAATCTTTTCATTTCTCTGGTGCATTCAAGTTCTCCCAAAAAGTGAAGGGAGCTCCTCCCACAAGCTCAGATCACAGGCTAAGCTACTTGAGGAGCTCTGGGGATAAAAGAGACCCCCAGAGAGGCAGGAGAAGTTTTCAAGCTTTCCTGGACTCCAACAAGCAGGAAACAGGCTGAGCCCATGGATGCTCGTGGGACGAGCAGAGGAAGAGAAAGGACACTCCAACAGGAAACCTTGCAAGCAAACATAGCAGAACCACATCCTTCCCAAAGGCATTCTCTCCATGGCAGCTGTGACCCCAAACGACCGAAGGGAGGGGTGGAACTGTGAGCTCTGGGTGTGAGGGCTCCGGGCTGGGAGCACAGGGGGATCCCACCATGAACAGGGAGCTCCCACCAGGATCATCCTGCCCCAAAAGAGCTGCCACGCAGGGAGGAGCAGGGAAAAACTTCCTACTCCCACCAGAGGCTCTGATGCATCAGGCAGCACCTCCCTGCAGCCTGGCTTTGGTGGCACACACAGGGAGCTGGAGCCCTGGATTTGGGGCTGTGCACCTTCCCTGCAGCTCTGCCCTGCTCTGGCTGGCACCAACAGTGGAGCCACTCTGGTTTTCATTTGGAGGATAAGCACAGAAACACTGCAATTCCCCAAAAAATGCACCAGGCAGTGAAGTCACAGCCACAGCAGACATGTGCCCATCCCTGCCAGGGACTGCCACCATGCCAAGCAGGATCAAAGTCTCGTGATATCAATTAGGGGCAGCAAAAATGACCTTAATTACCCACACTGAGCGAACACCCTGCCAAGCCTGGAGCCAGCTGCGCTTCCAGCTTTGGTGTGTGGAAAACCTCTTGGACACGAAGGTGAAGCTCCTGTCAGACAGCAAATGCTTTGATGCAAAAGCTTTTTTCTGATGCCAAGTTACCTGCCAGGCTTGAAAAGTCCCTGCCACCCTCCTCTGTCCCCTGTGTCAGCTCCTGACAACCCCACTCCAACTGCTTGGGCTGTTAAGTAAGAGCAAAGCTTTCACAAAATCCTTCAACCCACAAGCCTCATCCTACCATCAAGAGGCACCCAGACACTTCTGAGCACCTGGCTGGATGCAGGAAGGGCTCTTTATATTTTAAAATATCCAGTTCTGCTGCTGCAAGGCTGAGCTGGCGTGCAAAGTAACCCAGAGGCTGCAACCCCCAGCCCTGCTCAGAGGCAGCACCAGGAACCAGACACACACTGTGCTGCTGCCATTTGACTTTAATTGGTCCCAATTATGGCCCAGCTGATTGTCTCCAAAGCATCCATGCAGGAAAATCAGGGCTTTTTTTCCAAGCAACTGGTTGGTTTTGGTACCTGCACCAGGGTTTTTGAGTTTAATAAAGGAGAAAAGGAAAAGAAATGATCCCTCTGTGGCTTTGCTGGTGGTGAGTAAGCAAAAAGCATTGATTAAAAATGAGCAATGAGAAGAGGAAGCGCCTCTGTGCTCCATAAACAGCTCGGGACACAATGGTTTATACTGTACATAAATCTAACCCAGGGAAATAAATAAGCTCTCCTTGGACACTGGCCTGAGCCAAAGGATGGCAGGATGGAGGCAGAGCTGCAGGAAGGGACCCTCTGAACTCAGCGTGGATGATAAGATATCAAGGACAAGAATAGAAAAGAAGATTTTACCTGGCTCAGAATGAGTCAGGCTCCACTGGAGATTCCCAGGCTGGCACCAGGGAGACACTGGCAGCTCTGAGAAATGAAATTCTTCCCTGTGAGGGTGGGGAGGCCCTGGCACAGGGCGCCCAGAGAAGCTGTGGATCCCTGGGAGTGTCCAAGGCCAGGTTGGACGGGGCTTGGAGCAGCCTGGCACAGTGGAAGGTGTGCAGGAGGGGTTGGAACTGGATGAGCTTTAAGATCCCCTCCATCCCAAACCACTCTGTGACTCTGTCCAACAAGAGGTCCCACACGGACCCTGCTCAGCCCTGCACACCTTTAGCACCGATATCCCCACCAACCCTCACAGCCATTAACAAATCCCCACAAAACCCCTTCAAACAACACCATTTTCCAAACAGAAAACCCAAAATCCGAAGCCACCTGAGCAATGTGACCAAGAGAAGAAGCAGCAGGGTGATGCCTGGGCTGTGTCCTGCACGTGTCATGCTGCAAGCCCCGGAGCAGGGAGGAAGCCAAGCCACGCCTGGAGCAGCCAAGAAAAACTGAGCTGTATTTATATCCAAAGCATTGAACAGCAGGTATGAAAGCAGAGATCCAATCCAGCTCTGTGCAAAGGGGAAATGGGAGTTATCCACAGCCATATTTTTAAGGAATATTTGGTATATTCTTCACTGTGGGCTTTGCAGTGAGTGGTCCACGGCTTCAGAGCAGGCACTTCTGTGCACCCATGCCAGGCAAAAAGAGAAATAAAACTGAAGATGACACGCAGCCTATTAAAGATATTTTCTCCTGTGCCCTCATCCAGATTCCCCCAGGGGAAACACGAGTGTGTTCATTTATTGCATCATCAGGTCCGTGGGGGCAGCGAGTCACAGAGGTTGGGGAGCATTTGCCTTTGGCAACTGAACCTTCACCATCACCCCAGGCCCCTGAGCCCACCACCAGGGCCAGCATCCCAGGGGTGTTATTGTTGGAGGAGACAGCATAAATCTCCAGGGGAAAACAGGGATGGAAAGAGTTTTAACTCCTTGGAGGGGGGGAAAAAGAAATGCTGAAAAAAACAAAGAGTTGAGGATAGGGAGCACGAGCGAGCTCCCTCCCCTCGCCTCCCCCAGCAGAATGTGCACAAACACATCCTGTGGCCGGGGCTTTTCATCGGCTGCCAGGGAGATAAAGGGAATTCCTGCTGGCTGGGGCGGGAGCAGCGCCCGGTGCGAGGCAGTGCCGGCACCAGGACAGCAGGAAAAAGGCCCCAGGGGCTGCTCTGCACAGCCAGGGCTGCTGCCACCAGCCCCGGGGGGACACAGCTTTGGGGACAGCCTCAAACCATTCAGACAGGCTATGGGTTATAGCTGTGGAGAGCTGAGCCCTGCCTGGAATTCCTGTGCAAATGATGGAAGGAAAATACAGGCTCAAGTCAGGGCTGGAGGTGGGGGATCCATGCAAGGGACACAACAGTGGCAGGCAAGGACAGCCCAAACTGGAGCTGTTGGCTCCTTGCTGTGGATACTCCAACTTTTGGGATGGATCCATCACCAAGCTCCCATGCCAGGAGCAGAAACCGCAAATCCCCACCTGGATCGAGGGTGGGGAAGGTTTGGGAAGGGTCTGGCAGTGCTCAGGCTCTGGTCCTGCACCAGCACCAACTCCTGAGGGCTCATCCCAAGGGAACCAGCACCCCACAGAGCTCCCTGCACGGCCTGGCTGCTCCTCTCCAGCACAAGGAACAGCAGGAAGCTTGTGGGATTATTGTCTGGAAACAGAATCTGATGGAGGCAGGCCTGGGGAGAGTGAAGGGGCACAAGGAGAGGACAAAGCAGACAGACAGGGAGGACAGAAGGGATGGGAAGAGGCTGGAGACTGGGGGTGTTTTAGCATAGAAAGGTTCTCTGCAGGATTGACCCCAAAGTAGCTAATCTGCACTAACAGGAGTAAAACAAAGAGCGATGTCACCAGCTCCATCTGCTTCAAATTTGCTCTAAGCTTTAAATCTCCCTAATTAAAATTTAAAAAAAAAAAAAGAGAGATTAAAAAACCCACCAAAATTTGCTAAATGAACCCAAAGCAAAGCAAACATCCCCACACATACACAAAATGCCTTTCTTTCCAACCAGCTCAAAATATCAGCACAGGGAGGTTATAGAAACCAGCGGGGTGGGATGGCACAGGAAGGGGCACGGTGACAACCTGCTGCTTTGGGAGGTGACCACCCAGCCCTGGGTGCCACAGCAGAGCCCAGGCACAGCACAGCCCCAGCTGCACTGGGGGCTGATGCTCTCTGCTGCTCTGGCCTTTTCATGGCTGTGCAAGTGGAAAAAACCCACGAGGGTGACATCACACCACGTTGTCACCTCCTGTGAGGTTTGGTGTTGGGTCAGAAGTATTTTTTCCAGAGCAGAAACAAGACTCTCTCACAGTCAGGTCGTTTTCTGTCACAGCACTGCAGCCAGGGCTGGCAGCTCATCCAGGAAAGGCTTTGGGGGATTGGGATTCTCCCAGGAACATCCATGGAAGGAGAATCAGCCCAGCAGGAGCTGGCAGAGGTCTGGTGAGCACCCAGTGAGGAGCCACTGCGGTGTTTGCCCACAGAGTTTTCTCCAATTTCACAGCAGGTCAAGCCAGTCCTGGGAAATGCAGCCCAAAGATGGATTTCCTCCCTTCCAAGGCTCCCTGCAGCCCTCCTGCCCATCAGCTGCACCCTGGGAGTGCTGCCCTGCGTTAGCTGCTCACACACTGGGAACTCTACCAGGGCTGAGACTGCAAATCCAAGCAACCCCAAATTTCCCAGGCCATCAGTGGTTCCACACCCTGAGGCAAGGCCTTGTAGAGCTCTGCTGGCTCAGAACTGCTGAAGCACCAACATCCTCCAAAAAACTCAGTGTGAGGCTTGTTTTCTTAAATCACAAGCAATTCCAGGCCCTTATCTTCCTAAAAACTTAGAGCTATACCATTTTTAAAATTGATTTATTAAGGATACAACTGTATTTCAGCAGCTGGTTCTTCTCCCCAGAGGAAAGCTCCTTTTCCTAGTTTATCCCACACAAACCTCTGGGCATCAGCAATATTGGGATACAAGGGCTGCTGCTTGGCTGCTTTAATATCCCAGCTCACACAGCTCCTTGGGATCTGATTTATAACTATAGCAGAAAACCTTATTGGAATCAAAACTAATTTATAGACTCAGGAGGGGAAAAAAAAAATTGACATTTTCTAGATCACACAGCATCGCTGTAAATCAATTTCCATTTTGTGCCCCTGGTGCAAGCTGCTTCCAGCCTGGGTGAATAAATGCCAGGAGTAATGAGTTTGGAAACAACCAGTAACAAAGAAATGACAGTCACTGAAAAATCCTTCTCCTGCCAGGAAACCCCAAGTGCGGATTAAAGCAATTATCAAAACCCAAGTGACGAAGCAGAGGAGAGCAGGAATTTGAACAAGGAGTTGATTTTCTGTCCTTTTTTTTGTTTATTTTATCTTCCTGCCCCAAACAAAGCCGTGGAAGATGCTCAGTCCTCTCCTCCTCAGCAGCTGCTCCGTGGGAGCTCAGCATTGTTGGAGGGGGATGAGCTGAGCAGCGATTCCAGACGTGGGTCATGAGTGTACCCAGTGATTTCAGGCAGGGAAAGCTCTTGGAAAGCAGGAGGGCTTTGAGCAGGGAAGGGTTGGACATGGGAAGGAACAGCAGCTGCAAAGAGCCACCCCTAACGCAGCCTTCGCTCCCAAACACACCACGGGGTCAATCAGCAAACTGCAATTTCCTGCAGGGTAACCCCTCCTGCTGCTTCTTGCTGCCCTGGATTGATGCACTTGGAAGATTCCCCTCATCAAGGCTGTCTCATCTCCCTCAAGGTTTGGGCTTTGCAGGTGGCAAATGCCATTTCACAGCCAAATCCAGCCAGAGAAACGCCACAGTGGGACACTGAACGCAGCACACCTCCCTCCCCACACACAGCCCTGCAAATGTCACAAAGAACCTCTTTTTTCAACAGATTAGGCCCCAAAGCAGTGGATGGATGGTGGGTAAGGAGTTTTGTAGTGCTCTGTATCAACAGGAGCACAGCCAGCTGAGAAATCCAACTCACAAACCTCGCTCACGACTCTGAAAATCATCCAAGCAAGTGTGACCTCCTGTGTGCAGCCCTGCAGAAGACCTGGCTGTCACCAAGAAGATGCTTTCAATGCCATCTGCTCTTCTTTGGAAGCCTCAGCTCCGTGGGCAGGGACAAAACTCTTTGTTTATCAGACCTGAAGGGAGTTCACATGTTCCTCAAGGCATCTCCTGGTGCCTGGGTTGCTCTTGCTCCTGGTTGTGCCAAGCAGGAGCAGCCCTGGCCTCTCCAATCCCTGGCACTGTGTTCCTTGCAGACATCTCCACTCACACAGAGCTTTGGGATGAAAAGTGAGGGATGTAAAATCGTCCACTTTTATTACCACCGAAGATTAAAAGCCAAACACAAAGTCTGGCTGACAGCAATCAGCTCGGGACCCCCAGACATTGTTCTGCTCAAAGGAAACAGCGAGATAATAAATTGAACAAACTCCCAAGAAGGTGAAATGACAGATGAAAGCAGAGCCCAGGTGGGACCTCACGCACATCCCCTCAGCCCACAGCTCCAGAGACACACGTGGGGATCAAACACCTCCTCCTTCCAACACCTCCACTTCCAGAGGCACACATCCCATGTGGCATTTGGGGTTATTTCTGTCAGGTTTGCAAAGGAGTTGGCAGCTGCAGCCGGTGAGGCTCAGCAGCCAAGGATGCCAGCAGCCCCTGATAAGGAGGGATGCTCTGACCACTGGAATCACTTGATGTATGGCACTAATTTGAATTTCTGTATCAGAAATGCAAATTCAGCCCCGGGGCTGTTCTCCTGGATGTGGCTCCTGGCACACACACGCTCCAGAGGTGAGCTCTACGGAAAATAAGAGCGAAACTAATTACCGGTCCCAGTGCACTGAAGCTTTTGTTACAGTTCAGAAGGAAAAGGAACAAAAGGCTGGTATGAAAAACCACCAGGGTGACTCAGATCTGTCTTCCATTAAGAAAAGCCTGGCTAAGACAGATCTCCTGCATTCAGGGGAGTGAAAGGCAGTGCCAGGTCCCAGCTGCCCCTGTCTGGCACGGACACGCCGTGTCCATGGAGGGGTGGGATGCTGGGTGGGAGGAGATGGGTGCCAGGGCAGGACTCTCCAAACCACTCACCAAATCCTCACACCACAGCTCTGCCAGCTCCAACCTGCCTGGGCTGGGTGCCTTGGGCTTTATAAAATACTGATGTGTAAAGAATGAGGAGAATTTCTGGGAATGAGCCAGGTTTTCTAAAAGAAGGTGGTGAGTTCTGACCAGCACTGGTCCCTGCTCTCTGCTCCAGCACACCCAGCCCTGATGACTCCATGCTCTGAAAAATCAACTTTCCTTTTTTGTAAGAAGGAGGGTAAAACACCTGAGCTGCTGTAAAACCCTCCCAGCATAGAAAGCAAAGAGCTTGAGCATCACCCCAGGATGCAGAGCAACACCAGCATGCTGTGTTTTCCCAGAGGATGAGCTGCATCCCTGGCTCTGAACCTGCCAGCTCCATCATCTCCCACTCTGGGTGATGGGGATGGAGCACCCTGAGCTCGCCCTCCCCACTGAGCCCCTCCTGAAAAAGCAGCTCCAGCATCCAAAGTCGGAGCTATGGAAACAAAGTTGAGCTGCAAAAAGAATAAAGTTTGCAGGCAAAAGCTCAACAGAGACGATTCAGCTCCCCTGCTAGAAAGAGGTGTCCCTGTTTACCACGAATTTCAGCTTGGCTTCAAAAGGACCATCAGCTAAAGGCACCACAGTCACATTGATGCCTGAAATGGCTCCCTAGAAACAGAGAGCAGGCAGGAATAAAGGAATCAAGGAGGGATTGATTGGAAAGGCCTTCAGAGGTACACTCTGGGCTCCAGAGGCTCCTGCCTCAGTGCATCCCAACATGGACAAGGACAGCTCCCGAGTTCTTCCCACTTGGATCTCAGCATCAATTCCCCAAGCAGGAGCCAGCCAAGGATGGAATTTGCCCAAGCTTGCCCCCCTGTCCCCAAGATTGTGGTTTGCAGTTCTTGTTGGGCCTAGGAGGGTCTGGGTGTCCTTGGAGAGCTGGAGAGGCTTTGTTGTGTGTGTGTGAGCATGAGAGAACAGCACTGAACGAGCTCCAGGGAACTGCAGAGTGACACTGGGCAGGGCAGGGTTGGAAAAATATAAAAGTTAAAACCTAAGGCATCAGTGTAACCTCCCACCACAGCCCTGGCACGGAGTGACAGCAATATCTGGGTGTCCTGCTCACAGAGGGGCCAGGAGAGAATGGAAACTCCATATGGCAGCTTTACAAACACAGCAGCTTTATACCTTCAGCTGGCTGCAAGGGGAAACGGCAGAACAATGATAGCAGTTCCTGACATCGCTTTTTTGTGCAGGAAAAAGCCTTTTCCAGCCCGGGAGGAAGGGAGCAGATGGCCCCGAGCCCAGGGCAGGCACCCACACACCCCTGGCCACGAGGCACAACAACAGCCCCAGCTTTGGCACTGCCCACTCTGAACAGGCTTAAAGCTCTTTAAACCTTGCTCTAAATACAAGTCAGGATGATGCCTTAAGTTTTAACTTTTATATTTTTCTAATCCTGTACTGCTAGTGTAACTCTAACATGTTCTGTAGCTTGCTAAATGCTGTTCTCTGTGCTTAGATAGACATAACAAAACCTCTAACTTGCCCTTCAAGGACACCTAAAAACAAGAACTATAAACCATCACCTTAGAAAGAAAAAAACAAGCTAGAAAAAGTCATATCATTGGCTGAGCTCTGGTTAGTAAATTTATGTTGTTATAAAAGGGTGAAACACTCATAGCCAGATGTCCATTTTGGAATCCACTGAAACTGCTCATGGATGGATGGAGATGGATGGATGGATGGATGGATGGAGATGGATGGATGGATGGATGGATGGANATGGATGGATGGATGAAGGGATGGATGGATGGATGGATGGATGGATGGATGGAGGGATGGATGGATGGATGATTGGATGGATGGATGGAGGGATGGATGGATGGAGGGATGGATGGATAAAAGTACATTTATTCCCAGAAAAAAACCCATTCAGAGCCCGTCTGCAGAGAGCACAGGGAAACAAAACACTGTGCAAAAGGGAAAGGAAGTGGAAAGGGAAAGGAAAACATCTTTCAGTCTTGTGAACAAAACAAAAGCCACAAATGATTCAAAACAAGCCACAGAGTCCAGGCAGTGACCAGAGCCAGGGCGAGTGTTCCTCAAGCGACAGAAGCAGCTTGAGGTGAGCTCTGCAAACACCCTGGGGTGTTCCTGTGCTTTCCTCATGGCATCAGACTGCAGCCTCTTCCCTCCTGCCTGAGCTCCCAGGGGCTGGAGAAGGAGAGATCTGCCCTCTGACTTGCATCACCTTCTCTCGAGTCTAAATACTGATAAAACATTCAGATTTATTTTTGATGTAATTTTTATATATATTTTTTATCAAAAACCACTGCACCCAACACTTGCTTGTTTGACTGAAGGAGAAACCCACTCTGTGCAAAGCCTGGCAGAAGTGCAAGGGAAGCATTTTCCCAGTGATTGACAAGATAAAGCCTCCCCATGATTGACAGGACAAAAGACTTTTGTTTTCAGTTGATAGGCAATGCAGTAATTTTCTTTAAACGGCATCTTTTCTCCCCAAGTCCTTCTGGAAAAAGCACAAACCACAGGCTGAACCCCATATTGAGCTGTATTGATCCCCTGCCCTGGGGAGGAGGCTGAAAGCCAATGACCACTGCATTTTCCATGGTCCAGAGCATGAAGAACACAAGAAAATCAAATATTTGAGAGCCAACCCCACTTCTGTAACAGACACAATCCCTGTGTAAACAGGAACATCTCACCCCATCACCCTCTGGGTGAGGAGAGCCTTCTCTGAAAGCAAATCCCATCCAGCCCTGCCTGTTTTCCCCTTTTCCCTACCCTCAGCAGCTTCCCTTCCCTAGCAAAACCAAAAACCAATTCATGCCATGTGTGTTACGGTGACAAATTCATGTTGGTGCAGCACATCTCAAACTCGGGGAACTCCAGAAACCCTAATCCTGCAAACACTTGCATGGAGAGGCTCTGTGGAGCAAGAAACTCATCCCAAGGTGTAGCTGTTCCCCTCAGGAATAACCTTTACAGCTCTGGAGTTAAAGGACTGCTAAAAAGTGGGTGTCACTCCCTCTGTGTGACCTTCAGGGCTGATAAAAAGTGGGTGTCACCTCATTGATGTGACCTTCTCAGATGTCCCTGCTGGCTGAATTATTCATTTTGGGGGGATGGAAAGAGAGGGGAACACGAGCAAGGGTTGCTCCTGCTGTATCTCTGTACAGCTCCCAGCTCTCAGAGTAAAAAAATCTCACCAGATTAAATATAATTTCATTTTTAAATGAAGACAAAACACGCTGTGTGAAAATTTAAAAAACAAAATTAATCACAAATAATTTGCTTTTTACACAAAACTATCAGCTGCATTTCAGCCAAAATTAGGAGGTTTTTTAGTTAAGAGTTTTTCTGGAGAATTAAATAAGATGAGAAAAGACCTAGCCCTGCTTTAACCCACTGCTAGGGCAGTAAGGAAGAAGCTTTGCTGCCTTTTGAGTGCGTGAGGAACAGATCCTGGCACAGCCAATCCACATATCCATGGGTTGTGTTTAGGAATATCAGTGTTTAGGAACAGCACACACAAAGCCTGCACCCCAGAGAAATCCCACCTGGAGGGATAAAACCGAGTGACAACGTGGGACAAACCCGTCCAGCTCTCAGAAACCAAACCCAACCACCACAACAAATAAATAGGAGCAGGTTTATCACCAAAATCCCAGTGTTAAAGCTCATTTTCCTGAGTCAGCCTGACCCCACCAAGCAGCAGAAAACAGCTTTGCTTGCCAGCAGCAAAAACCCCAGCGAGCCAGAGGTAGGAACTGCACCATCAGCTCTCTGTGATCTGCGGCCCAGATCCTGAAAAATAATAATAATAATCCATAACCAAAGGAACAGAAACATTATGCTTTGCCTGAGAATAATGACTTGGGACAGGGGGAAAGGAGACACCCACGGCTGGTTAATGACATGGCTGCGAGAGCAGCTCGCATCTGTGATCTGTCTGTGCCTCTCCTCATCTCCCCGACAAGTTCATACATATTTAAAAAGGCCAGGAGCTCCATTACTCCTCACTTCTTATAATATCCAAAGATTAGAGTCCATCAGGGAGAGAAAGGGAAAGGAAGCACCGTGGGGGAAGTGGAACTCCAGGATTTGATGCCGGTCCTGTCTCCCTGAGGGGTTTTGGTGCCAGGTGGGATGGGATGTCCGGCTCGGGGTGTGTGAGGAAAAGGGATTGGGAGCAGGCACGGGGGTCTCAGGCTCTCTGAGAGGGCAGCAGGGATCTGCTCTCAATGTCCTCATTGTTCTCCCTGCAGAATCAGCCTGGAAAAGTATTAATCATGAACCAGAGCTCCCTCCGACAGGGGGGAAAAGCCACCCCAGCTCATTCTGCTGGGGCAGAAGACATGGTGGGTGGCACTTTGGGGCTTCTTTGGGGGTTTCTTCCTTTTTGCTTTTGCTGACAACCAAATGTTTTGAGCAGTTTTGCCTTTTTTTTTTTTTTTCTTAAGAGTAAAGGGGAGGGAAAAAAATTGAATTTTCAGTTAATATGTGACTCAGAAGTGCAGGCACTGAGTTTCGGTAAGTTCCCCTGTGAGGGCAGACCTGTAATGGCTTTGTGCTCATAGTTACCCTCCAGGAGGGCTGGACTTCCCTCTCCAACCCTGAGCCCAGGGCCAGCACAAATCCCACACTCAGGCTTTGATCCCACCAGGAACATTTTATCGCCGTCCCAAAGGCTGCTCAGGCACTCCAAGTCAGCTCCTGGGGGATGGAGCAGCCTCCTGGGGATGTCACAGAGCAGGATGAGCCTCAAGGATCCCTCCAGAATGAAGCCCAGTCCTTGGAAGTGGCTGTGGGGCAGGAGAGATCCGCTGGGCACTGGGAGGGATAAAACAGCCTTGCCAAAAATCCTTCCCGAGCAGCAGCAGCACCATGGATTCCCTGCCCATCTCAGCTCCTGACACATGTTTTATATGGAATTCACCACATTATTTTCTTCCTGCCCACACTGTCACCATCCACTCGTGTAAAAATCTTGGTGCTCATTTCTGCTTTTCACAATTAAAGACGTGGGGGAGGAAATGAAATGACTGAAACGCCCCATGGGTTACCAACCCAGCCACGGTGAGCATCACTTCTGTGCTGCACAGAACCCCAAAGCCTCATGATTTGCACCTAATATTAAGAAGTTAATAAGGGAAAAGCTCTGATCCTGCTGCCCTGGCTCCATCCTCCCCACTGCAAACCACCAACTCTTTCCCAAATTTTCCCCCTCATCTCTCCCCAGCCCTCAGCTCCATTCCCTTGATTACCAACTCATTTGCCTCCTATTTATGCAGGAACAAAAAAAACCTTCACAGTACAGAGACTAAAACACGAAAGCAATAAATGTCTGGGTGTTTATATAAATCATCACATAAATATTTTGGCCGCAAATTGAATTGATTTTTTTCCCCTGCTTTGTGCCTCACTCAGGCAATATTGATGGGGTGATGGGTTTGTGCATTGCAGGAGTATTTTTTTCCTCTCACAAGGAAATGGATGAAGAAAGTCAGCCCCAGCCACGCCATGAGCTCTTCCAAAGGCTGAAAGAGGATAATTTCAACATAGAAGCATGGAATGTTTGGGTTGAAAGGGATATTAAAACTCATCTCATTCCAATTCCGCTCCCCCCCAAACTATTCCAGGTTGCTCCCAAGTCCACTTGTCCATGCTCAGGAGATGCAAAGGACTCACAGATGATCAGTACCAAAGTCATCAAGCCCGGTTTGTGCTGGAAATCTTGTGTACAAGCCTTGTTTTTGGGGATTTCTGCTAGATGGGTGGATAAAAGCACAAGGCTTCGGGACAGTTTGAGGTTGGTAATGCTGAAAACCAGGAACATCAGTGGCACTGCCCTGCAGGTCAGGGGGAAATCCTCCACAGAGCTTCATCCTTCCAGGTGGGCACCAGGTGACAAAGCACTGCCAAGACCAACTTCAGACCAAAAACCAGCAATTAAGGCAAAGCACAACCACAGCTCCAGACAGACAAGCCCATCCCCAGCGTTCCCACCCCACAGGGAGGCCTGGACACTGAATTTCTTTGGCTCAGCTGGTTTTTTTTTAACCAGGGAAAAGCCAGCTGGAGCGGGAGGGGACAAACCCAGCGATTCTCCATTAATTTCAAAGCTGTTCCAAAACTTATTGCTCCACACTGGTGCCTCCACACGCAGCACGTGCAGCTCTTTTCTCTCTGCCACGCTCCAGCAGCTCCTGTGTCTTTAGGGGCCGGGGTCCCACTGCTGCTAACAGGGATTTAACTCGCTCTCGCTAATATTTTATCCCTGCTATTAGGTCATGTTTCCCTTTCCACTTGAAAGGCATCTCCAGCTTATTGGCAGCGGCGAAATTAATAGAGAAATCATTAGGAAAAGCACAAGGCCGAGGGCCGTGCAAATCGGGCGCCGCCGAAGATTATTTCCAAACAATGAAATTAATTGGTGTCATCAGCCGCGAGCGGCGGCGCCGAGAGAGCTGGCATTAAAAAACATGGGGGATTATTGGCAGCCCCGTGCCTCCTCATACATAAAACATTTGGTGGCATCCTTTTATTTGATTGTTTCCTAGGCGTGAAGGCTCTCCCCTGCACTGGAGGTGCGTCTAGGCCGGAGATCCCACGGCCAGGAGTCGCCTGGAGCCCAGGGTGTTTGGTCCTGAGGCTTGAGGCAGAATTAACCAGGCTGATTTTCAGTGAAAGTGGCTTCTTTTGGGCACCTGGGACACAGGGATTTGCACCTCTAGGGAGTAAATCCCACAGTGAACTACTCAGTGCTGGCACAGCTCATGTTCAGCTGAGCCCTGAACCAACCTGAACCAGGTTTCCACCTCCCTGGGCTCTCCCATCCCACCCTGGTGACCCATGGAAACCACACAAACAAAAGCAGAGGATTTCGAGCCTAAGAGTGGAGGATTTTGGCCCTGGCTACACTATTTCCCCCTCAATATTCGAAAAATTGCTGAAAATTTTGCAAACCCCACCCACCTGAGAGAGGCAGAGGAGATGTGACCATCTGAGCAAAGCAGAGTGAATATGCAGTGGTAAAAAATAAAAACAATTAATTCCAAGTCTTGAGAAGGCATGTGTGAATGTGTTTTGTTTTGGAAGAAAAAGAATAAATAGTCGCCTCGAGTCAGGATAATATTTATCCACATGCTTCACTTTGAAGTTGAGCCCTTGTTGACTTCACGTGGTGTGTGCACACACTAAGTCTCCTCGAGAAGAGGCTTTTCTGAAAGCCCAGCCTTGAGCAAGGAGAAGAAAGGAAACCCTTCAAAACCAGGTACTGATGGAGAAAAATAAACCTCATCACCAGGGGAATCACCACTGGCCCTCTGAAATCCAGAAGGGGATTTAAACAGTTTTATCACTGCACCTTCTGCAGGTCTGTGGAGCAACCTCTGAGCTCACAGGACTGAATTTCGGGGCAGGGAAAGCAAACAGACAAGAGCAGCCCAGTTAATCTCCAAGATAAATCCCCATTCTCTCGGTTGCTGCCATAAAGAGAAATTTCCCTGTCCTGCCTTTTCTTCCTGACATCACCTGGGTGCATTTCCACGCTTGGCAGGAGTACCTGGGGAGCTCTGGGCAGGAGCAGGGACACTGATGGGCAGGAACGTGCTGGGGCTGGTGGCAGCAGAGCCCTGGAAAACACCTCCACATCCAACAGCCCTGCAGGAAACTCCTTCCCATCCCACAGCGCAGGGAGTTTGCCTCTTGTCTCCAAATAATTTCTGTTTTCTGAAGCAGCTCCATGCACTTCCCATCATTGTTCCTTGAGCAGAAACCACCAGTGATGGGTGGAAATTTCTGCCCCAGCCTGGGCACCCCAAATCCAAAACCCAGGATCCAAACTACACCTTTTTTGTACTTTTCACCCGTTTCAGCCCAGCTTTGCTCAGCTCACACCAAGGGGCAGGAAATCAAATCTGGGCTTCCCCAAACAGGAGCACCACGAGGGCCATGCTGCCATCGTTCAGCTCCTTCCTTTCCCCCTCAGATGGTTTTTTTTCCCCTGAAATGCCAAGATAATCACACATCACAGATAATCATCAGTATCAGGACCCCTCTTTCACTTCACCCTCTGCAAACAATGGGAAGGAAAAAGTTTCCACATCTTATATCTCTTATCTCTCTCTATGGGTCCTCCAACCGGTTTCCTACTCCTAAAACAGGATTCTAAATTGCAGCCAGGCACCCTTAATGAACACAACTGGGTAATGTCTCTTATCTGACCTTCCTTTTAGCTGGGTCACTCATATTTATAGTCATGCTTCATTTTTCCTTAAGTGTGCCCTTGTTACCTCATTTACTCATTTATGTTTCAGAGGAGAGCAGGGTAAAAAATGGATTTAATGGACCTAGAAATAGAGTGGAGGAAAACCACAAGAATCTAAAGACCTGCATGTTCTTCAGACAGCTCCCACCACCAGGAACTTGCTGCCACTCATTTTCATTGATTCTTATCTCTTTACAAGCCTTTCTGTGGCAAGGCAGAGCTGGAAAAGCACCTGGGAGGAGTGAAGTGCCTGGAGTCAGATGGGTTTTGGGCCATTTTACATGCTTTTAGAGCAGGCTGCAAACAGAAGTGTCTGGTGCAGCTCATGCTGAGCCTGCACAGAACCCCACAGCTCCCAGCACAGAGCTCTGCTCCCAAAAAGCTCTCCCCAGCATCACCTGCCAGCCCAAGTGGCTGCACCCCATCTTAGCTGCTCCCAGGTTTTCCAGCACTGCCCTTTCCCTGTGTTTTGAAGGTCTCTGGCACTGTGGAAACACAAATCCCAAAGATGAGAATCCCTGCCCTGGTCGCTCTCTCCTTCCCTCCATCCAACCTTCCCTTGCTTTTTAAACTCCCCCCCTCAGCAAGGTGAAAAGCTGACGAGCTGCCAGAGCAGGAGGATGAGGTGGTGAAGGTTCAGGCTCTGCTGCTCCTCTGAAGGGTAACTGCTCTTCTGTGAGCCATGGAGCGAGGAGAGGCACATTAAAACCACGGATCCATGGAATCATTTAGCTTGGAAAAGACCTCCAAGATCACTCAGGTTTGAACTTTAATGTTTTCCCAGCCCTGCCCTGCCCAGTGTCACTCTGCAGTTCCCTGGAGCTCGTTCAGTGCTGTTCTCTCATGCTCACACACACACAACAAAGCCTCTCCAGCTCTCCAAGGACACCCAGACCCTCCTAGGCCCAACAACTGCAAACCACAACCTTGGGGACAGGGGGGCAAGCTTGGGCAAATTCCATCCTTGGCTGGCTTCTGCTTGGGGAATTGATGCTGAGATCCAAGTGGGAAGAACTCGGGAGCTGTCCTTGTCCATGTTGGGATGCACTGAGGCAGGAGCCTCTGGAGCCCAGAGTGTACCTCTGAAGGCCTTTCCAACCAATCCCTCCTTGATTCCTTTATTCCTGTTTCTAAGTAGCCATTTGAGGCATCAGCACCACAGCCCCAAACTGCTGATAAGAGCCAGTTAATCTTTCACTGCACCCTGCGGGCAGAACCTCGGGGACACTCCTGGGCTGTGGCACCAACCTGCGGCCCTGGTGTCACCTCTGGTGCCACAAAACGAGAGGGGTGACACCGATGGAAATGCCACATCCCAGCAGCTGCTGGCTCTCTGCTATTCCCTGCAGGAGCAGCGTTTGGTTGTGGCAAATTCTCTGCTTTTCCCCCCTCCTTTCTCCCCTACTCAAAACTCCAGCCTGTTTACAGACGTGCAGCTTCTCTGAAAGAGCCAGAAACGTTCAAAATGTTCATTCTCGGAAGTTTTGTGTCTTTTTTTTTTTTTTTTTCTCCCCCTTCTTGGCTGCTTTCCCCAGTATTTTTCCAAGGGGTCACACTAAGGGGTGTTATGTTTCAGATCAAACAAGTATGGGCAGGATGTTTTGTAACTCTCACAGCCATAATGGGAGAATTCTGCTGTTGGGCCTCGAGCAGTGATGGAAGGGCTTTAACGTGCAAGGAATCCAAAGTATTGATCAGGACATGGATAAATGCATATCCTTAATGTGTACGAAATTGATTTCCTTGTACCTTCATGATTTGTGTGAGTTCTCCTTGAGTTTAGACAAGATGAGGAAGGAAAGGACCTTTTTTTTAACTTTGAGAAAAAACCCTGAGTGTTAAAACAGCGACAAGTGTGTTTCCAAAAAGCTGGGAGGGATTTTGGGTGATCCAACAATTTCTGGCTATTGTGTGGTTTCATTTGAACCTCCTTGATTATGTCATGGGGTATTTGAGGCTTAATGATACACTGAACATCATTGTGGGTGCAAGATGCCAACAGGCAAAGCCAGGCTTTGTGTGCTTTGGTGCTGTGAGTGCATCTCTCATCACTTGAGCTTAACTGTTCAGCATCATGTGCTCTGGGAGAGGAAGGAAATACATCCCAGCTAATATCACTTCAGGGACTCTTGGAATAAAAGGGATTTTTTATTCTGTAATGAGCTCTTCTGTTTCTTCATTAAAACCTTCAGCCTCTTGCAACAGTGATGATGAGTCTGTCCCAAGGTTACAAATAATAAATGCTTTGGATTTTGTAAAAAAAATAATTATTTATTTAATGTAATTATTGTATCTAATATATTTTTGTGTAATTATTTTTAATAATTGTAATTATTATTTACAAATAATAATTAACGTTTCTTGAAGCAGATTAACACGTGGGTGTAAACGGGGTTTAGTAAAAAGTGAAGCTGTGAGGCTGAAAGTCCTGGCGTGGCTGAACTCCACAATCCCCACGACCCCACAGCCTCTCCCCTATGAAATGGGGTAAAGAAAAATGAGGGGGAAGAAGCTTCTGTGGGAAATTGCGATTTTTCTTGGGGCTGAGATGAGCTGGTGCAAGTGAATACATTGGAATACCCCACCCTGGACATGAGCATCCCCATGCCAGGAGGAGCCTGGGTGTCCCATGTCCCATCCCCAGGGTGTCCCAGGGCTGGGGTGCTCCGAGGGAGGTGCAGATGGGCTGTGCCTGGTGAGGCTGGGCCCTGCCAGGCTCCTGCCAGATCCATATTTTCCCTTGGAAAGCCTCTCCCTGGAAGGGAAATGTTCATGTTTCACAGTAAATAAGCAGTGCAGACACAAATGTGTTGAAACCTGTGTCAGCTGAGCGTGGGCTTGCTGAGGTTTGCTGTCTGCACCCCAACTTCTCACTGAATCCTCCTCTGAGTCTCCCGTGCTGGGAGAGACTTCAGGGTGTGGAGACTGTGCCAGGCAGGGACAGCTTTAGACACCAGGGGTGGTGGGGAGGCTCCTCATCTCCCTCCCACACTTCTTCATCAGGGAAAGCTGAAGGGGAAAGAAAAAAACCATCTTGGACTATTTTGTTCCACTGACTGTCAGAATGAGCTGCTTGTTTCTTCTTGGAGGCCTTCCAGATAGGGGATTTTATTTTTTTTTTTCCTTCTCCCTCGTTTTTTCCTTCAGAAATTAAATATTTCTTCAAGAGCTCCCTGGAGGTTTTGTGATTCCTCCCACCTGCCTGCTGCAGGATGGGTGTGGACGTTGGGGGGCACTCACAGGAAGGGGTGGAGAGGATGGTGAGGGTGGAAAGGGTGGAAAATTCCAGGAATATCCTGGAGCTGCAGGGTACTGGGATGGTCTTTCTGTGCTGGGTGCAGTACATGAGGGACCAGGTGATAAAACAGGATCCCAGGGCTGCTCAGGAGCAATTTGCCATTAAAAACTTCTCTCTAAACATCTCAGGGGAGGCTGCAATGAGCAAGACACCTTCAAGGGTATCTTAAATATCAATTTCCCCTTGTTTTCTAGCTTTTCCTTGCCTGGTTCCAAAGCAGGGAGGTGATGGTTGGACATCCTTTCCTATCTGGAGCAGGACAACATCCCTGGCTCGCCCTCTGTGCTTGGCTGCTCTGCTTAATGAGCCTCAGATGGTGCTGCTGCAGAAAGTTCATTTACACCGAGTGTTAATGGTGTGTAAGCGAGAGTTCCCCTCTTCCACATCGTTTTCTTCCTACTAATTAGGGATTAAAGCATAATCATGGTAGCAGGACAGCAGCCTGGGCGAAGCTAATGATGTGGCATGTGTCAGGGATTCTTGTTTCTCCTTCCAGGCCTCGCTTGTTTGTAATTTCAGGAATTTCTCAGCCAGCATGGACTTGACTCAGTCATCTTTTGCAACGAGTGAGGCTTGTGTGGGGAGAGGCTGAGGGAGCTGTGCTGGGGATTTCACCTCCCTGGCTAACAGACAGTGGGGATTTCACAGCCTGGGACTGAAGTTTTTGGAAAAAAGTGGTTCAACACCTCAATGTGGAAGGTCTGGAAGTAACATGGGAGCTGGAGCCAGCAGCGTGCATGCCCTCATGGAGTTTCCCATCCTAATCCTGGGGCAAGGCTTCGTTTTTTGGGGATAATTTTGATGCCAGCAGTGGTGAGAAGCAGTGACAGACCTGCTGCTGTCCCACATCCTGTGGGAGAGGGGAGGCAGCTCCGGAGCTGCTGGTGTTGGGCATTCCTTGGAGATGCGGTGGGTGTCACCCCCACGCAGGGCAGGGGTTCTTGTGAAGGTGAGCACTCTGCATTTCGTGCATCTGATTTAAAATATGCACATCTCTGCAGAGAAGAGATGAAAAGTGGAGCACTGTGGAGTTTTCTCAAGGAAAAAAAAAGCAAGGAAAAGTTCTTCTCCCTACACAGACCTCTCAGAGTGCACTGAGGATTGAAGTGGGAGGATTTTGAGTGCAGTGTGATCTCGGGGGTGTCCCTGTGACAAACTGCTCTGCTCAGGGCACGCACCAGAGACAAAACAACTGCAGATGGTGCTGGGGGATTGATTGAAATGAGCACTTGGAGAGCCAGGGTGAGAGACAGCAGCTCCCCTGCCTGTACCTGAGCCTGATGGAGTGCAGCAGCTCTCCGACGGGAGAGAGAAACTCGCTCTTCCGAGCCAGTGGACTGCAAAGATTATTGAAAAAAAATTGAATATATTTCTTTCATGTGGAAATAGTGCTGCAGTCCCTGTACAGAGAGATTTATCAAAGGGACCTCTGTGCTCCAGCAGCGGGGCTGAGATCACAGCTCGCTGCAGATGTGAGTTGAGCTGACTGAGTCCCACTTTCAGCAGCTCTGAGTAACCATTGTGCAGTGTCCTGAACCCCACACACCAGCCCTGCTCCCAGGCTGTCCTCACACAGGCCAGACTTGCACAGCCAACGAGTTTTTCCTTTAAAAAATGTATTTTCTGGCCCCTGGAAACGCCCCAGTGGAGCTGGCTGAGCAGGCTCTGCACTGGGCACTCCAGTGTGGGGTGCTGGAGGGCAAACAGAGCCCTGGAGAGAGAGGATGCTCCAGTGGCCAGGGAGCTGTTAGAGATGGATCCACCAGCACGTGGGTTTCTCTGGTTTGGTTTCCTTTTCCAGCTGGGATGTTCCATTCTGTTATCATAGAGATGATTTTAAGCATATTCAGCTGATGCAACAATTGGGGGTATTCTGATTTTTGTAGACCTAAATGATAGCTCTTCTGTGAGAATCTGATTTTTTGGTATTAGTCAATGGGATTAGACTTTAATGATGTTTTAGATCATGGACAGAGATTTATTGCTCACTAGCAGGATCTTGAATGTGTTGGCCTGGAAGCAGAAAAAACCCCATGGCCTTTGATGGTGTGTGTGAGGTACAGAAGGCAGCTGGGTCTGGCTCATCAGCCCCATATTTGATCTCGAAACAAGAAATTCCATTTAAAAACACTCCTGCATAGAAAAATGGAGAGCTGGGAAGTGGAGAAGCTTTTGGTTGAAGTCCAACCTGCAGGGATCCTGTGAAGGACTCTTGCCTTGGGGCCTCACTTGACTCTGGGTGTTTGCTCAGCCCCATTCCTCCTCCAGCCCAGTCCCCGTGGGAGCTCTGCTGCTTGCCCTCCCCCTCACCTTTTTTTTTTTTTCTTCCATAATATTGTTCTAATTACTGGAGTGTGAAGAATTGACTCTTAAAACGCCTCTTGGCAAATTCCCTTTGTGCACTGATGAAATGCCCAGCCTGCCCTGGGTTCCCAACTTCCCCATCCATCCCCAAACTGGGGCACGGTGCTTGTCCTGTTGGCTGGGGATCCTAAATGCCAACAGGAGGTGGAAAAGAGGGGGAAAAAAAAAATAAAAGAGGGATTTCAGGGAGGGAAAAGGGTTAACACTTGTTTGCTGGCATCCTGCTGGGCTGTGTTTTCACAGGGCTGTTTCTCCTGGGGAGCTGCCAGATGTGACTTTTTGGGGGTAGACTGGGACAGCCTGGGACAGCTGTGGGTGCAAAGCTCTGAGAAGCAGAAAAGAGGCAAAAAAAAAAAACCCTCAGGAAAGAGGCTTGCAGGAAAGTTGTGGGGCTGGAGGTTTTGGGAGTGTCCAGCCCTGGACCCTGCAGAGAACAGGGATATTTGTGGTGGCTCTTTGTGGTCACATCCTTTGCCTTCTCACCGTGGTTGTCCCTAAAGGAAGGAACTTCCTGGCTATTCTGCTGCCTGGCTGGGGCATGGGCTTGCAGAGAATTCAGGGGCTGTGGTTTAGGTGCTTTCAAAGTGAGTTATTTTAAAACCAGTAGTGCTGTAAGGCTGTTTCTGGAGGGCTTTTTAGGTTTTTTTTCCAAGTGAGTAGGGAGCACTTGTGCAATGCTTCAGGCTTTTTCTGCATTTCCAAGGCATAAAAACTTGAAAAAAATGACACTGAAAACTCAGTTAGTGAGGAATTGTGAGGTTTGCAGGGCTGAGGCTTGAATTAAAATGCCAGAGATGAGTTTTTATCCAGAATGGTGGAGACTGTGCAGCTTTGGACCAGGTCCTGATTCCAGAGCACTTGTGGTGGATCCACTAAGCAGAGTGGTGCAGGAAAATTACAGATTGCTCCACTGTGGGTTCCCCTCACCCCTCAGTTTGCAGCCTGGGAGCTGGAGAGGGGAGCAAGGATGGGATGGAGAGGTGGTTTTCCCTTGGGATGCACAAAGGACCTGGGGACTGGGCTGGCCTGAAACACAGTGGCTTTGGCTACCATGAAGTCTTCTCCTTTAGGATAAACTCCCCAGGAATCCTCCTTGAAGGGTGGATTATGGAGTACAGAGGCATTTGGGTTGATTTTGCTGGGTCAGTTGCTCTGACAGGGAGCCACAATTCATCCCCACGACTCTGCCCTGTGTGGGACAGGGGCTGGTGGTGATGCCTTAGGTTTGAACTTTTCTATGTTCCCAGCCCTGCCCTGCCCAGTGTCACTCTGCAGTTCCCTGGAGCTCGTTCAGTGCTGTTCTCTCATGCTCACACACACACAACAAAGCCTCTCCAGCTCTCCAAGGACACCCAGACCCTCCTAGGCCCAACAACTGCAAACCACAACCTTGGGGACAGGGGGGCAAGCTTGGGCAAATTCCATCCTTGCCTGGCTCCTGCTTGGGGAATTGATGCTGAGATCCAAGTGGGAAGAACTCGGGAGCTGTCCTTGTCCATGTTGGGATGCACTGAGGCAGGAGCCTCTGGAGCCCAGAGTGTACCTCTGAAGGCCTTTCCAATCCATCCCTCCTTGATTCCTTTATTCCTGCCTGCTCTCTGTTTCCAGGGAACTATTTAAGGCATCAGTGGCCCGGGGAGGGGACAGTTGTGGTGTGGTGACAGCCATATCCACTGTGGGGCCTGGCAGAGGAGTGCCCCAGCCTCAGTCTCCCACTGGGGATGTGCTGGGGGCACCTCTGCCACCTCCACAGCTGCTCTGGGGACAGGAAGGGCTTTCACTGTCCCTCACAGGAGCTCTGGGCACACTCCCTGCCTTACTTCAGTGATGGGCTTGGCAGCACTGGACACATGGTTGATGCCTTAAATGCATCTACTCCACAGCTGCCACCAATGTCCTCAGGGTGCCCAGGGGCAGGAGGGTCCCTGCAGCACCCCCATTCCAGACAAGGAGCTCCCCAGCCCAAATGAACCCTCAGGCTGGCAAAGGGAGGGAAGAACAAACCCAACCTGTGCTGCATAGAATGAAGAGAAAGAGTTCTGAGTTTTAAAAATGAGAAGGTTTAAGATGGAAATTAGAAGGTTTTTTTATTTCAGGATGTATCTCTTTTTATAGGGTCTTACACTACCAGTTACTTGATTGGTTAAATGACTTTTTTCTCCTCTCCCCTCTCACTCAGTTTAAAGGCACAGAATGGCATGAAGTTAATTTTCTGGGCATGGAGCAGATGATAAAGGATGCATCATAAAGTCACTCCAAGACAATGACACAACATCTCTCTACCACCATTGGATGAGATAGAGAGAGCATATTTTAAAAACACACAAAAGAAAATAAAAAACTAAAGTGAAAAACAACACTTGTTATTTTGAGAACAAGAGATGCTTACGAAACTTCTATTAATCTTTTCTTGGGAACATGAAATGCTTACAAAACTGCTCTTTTTAAAGGTAAAATGTTTTTCCTTGGGAAAATTCAGGCTTGGTGCTGGATCTCTCTCTGAGATGCACTAAATTTCAGCCCCACACAACTCGTGCTGCTCCACTCTGCTTTTGCCATTTGGAGCACTCACCCCAATGCCCAAACCTCCTGAACGACTCCAGCAAGGTCATTAAAACACAGGTGGCCAAACTCCCAGTGACCAAACGTCACCCACAGCGCCTGCAGTGGGGAGTTAATCATCAACTAATTAGTCAACAGTTAATCACAGCCCTGCACAGGCATCCAGGGCTGCCTTCCCCACCCCAGAGCTGGGGATTCTCCCTGAGCCAAGAACTGCAGCCCCAAGGCTCTGGGGAAAATACCCAGGCATGGGCACAGGGTGAGCCCGTGGCTTTTTCTCTGGTGGGGACAAAGTGACAGCAAGCACTGGGCAGGCAAGGGGTTAAAGTGAGTTTCTTCCAGGCAGTGACACAAACAAAAATCTCTCTGCAGGCCAGTTACTCTACTGCTCCCTGGGGAATTTAAAAAAAAAAAATAAAAATTATCGAATATCCACGCCCTTCTTTTGGAGCATTCTCCTCGCTCCCCTCCCCAGCCACCGTGGTGACACAGCGATCCGAGATGCTCCCAGCTGCCACAGGATCCCCCTGGGCACACAGCCAATGCCACAGAGCCATCTGAGGAGCTGGCACAGCGGGCCACGACACGGGAAGCCCCGTCTGGCTGCCTGGGCCTTGGGGGATTTGGGAAAATAAGGAACAGGGCTGGGATGGGACGTCCAGCGTGGCTGCCAAGTGCTGCTCTCCTCTCCCAGACACTATTGCTTCATGCACTCTGCGGTGCAGAGAGAAAACACACTGCTTTTAATGTGTTCTTGGCTCCAGGAGGCCAGAAAAAGACCTCAAAAAGTCAAAAGTGGGAGAAGAGGAGCTGTTGCCACCAGCAGCATGTCACAGCTGGCACTGGGTTTGCTGTGTTACAGCAGCCGTTCACCCCAAAGCTCTGCAGTTTTCACCTTTCTATATTAATTCATATAAATCTCCCCTTTCCAAGCTGTTTTTGAAAGGCACCCTTAAAAATACTGCTGCAGGGCTGGTGGCTCACACATGACGTTAGAGATGCTGGAGGGAGGGGAATTCTCAGCAGAGAAACAGAAACGCCAACCACCAACTCTCAGTTATGAATCCCTTAAATAATTCTGACAACTCTCCCCACCCTCCTGCCCAAAACAGAGCAGAAAGCAGAGTTTTCTGACTCTCTGGCAGCAGGGTGGGGTGTGAGAGAAGGGGACTGGGGGGTGCTGTGGCAGCTGAGCCCCTCCAGAGCTGTCCCAACCCTTCCAAATGGATGGCAGGGTGGGAACTCTCACCTGGGAGATTCTCCTTCACGGTGCTGGGGATGGAGCTGGGGGCAAAAAGCATCCAGTGGGGACAGCCTGGATCCCCCCAGAGCTTTCCAAGAGGGATCCACAGCAGCTCAGCAGCAGGAGGAAGGAGACACCCTTACACTAAAAACACCCTGAGTACGTGGAGCCATTGCTCTGGATTTATAAAGGGCACTCATCACTTTAACTCTGATTTCACTCCCAGCTCCAAGGCAGCTCTTGGCACAGCCAGCAGAGCGTGCCAGGCTCGGGGCCACCTCCCCACCACCCACGTGCCCTCCCTGGCACTTCAGGCACTTGAGATAAGCCACGTTTGAGCCCTGCCCCAGCCACACACCAGCAAAAACCTCAGTGGGTTCAGCTGAGAGGGAGGATTGATCCAGACCCTGCTCCAGACCCTGCTGAGGTTTTTGCTCCAGCTGCGAGGTGGGTGCAGCTCTCTCTCCCCAACCTCAGGACCACAACCAGGGTGGAAAGCACAACTTTAATCTCAGTACCAGCATCTCCTCCTCTTTCAGCTGACCTGTGAATCGCTTCCCTTTTTCATTTTTAGAACAGCATCGTTTCGTATCTGTGGGGCAGGGGAGGGAAGACCCTTATCTTTCACCAAAAAAAAGCTTTTTTTAAGCAGAGCAAGAACTTCAAAAGGAATTCAGGATGATTAAATCCATGTCAGCAGGGCAGAGAGGAGCGGGAGGCTAATAAATGGCACGCTCCACAGGTTTATGAATATTTGAACTATATTTCTTAAAAAAAAATAGTACATTACTGCAAGTTATTTAAAATGAGTAACTCCTTTTAATGAACCTGGCTACCATCATGCTGACTAATAGAGTAATAAAGAGTTTAATCCATATTTATGTACATTTTATGTCATTACAGTTGGTGCCAATAAATTAGCAAGTCCAATAAGAGTTTGATTTTATACCATCACTGCTACTAAATGTGTAACAACACACACTACATGAGCACCAGCTTTTTATTTAATTTCCTTTTTAAGAGCCAGGCTGTACTAACAGAGACTGGGCACAGCAACCCTGCAGAATGAGACTCCAATTAGAGATGAGGAAATATGAACTGGGGTTTTACTCCTGCATCCTGCAGCCACGGAGAAAACACTTCTGCAGGTGCCACTGGTGATTTATGGAGAGCACTGAGCCACTTTAAAGGGATCAAATTTTCAAAAATTATTAAGAACCAACTGATAGAAAGCAATACACCTATATTTTTTTAAAGGGGCATGGGTAGAAATACAGGCACCAGCATCTGGGGTCACTGCTGGAAACCTCTGTCATGAAACTCAGCACGGCCCTCACCACAGCAGCATTGCTTAATAACAGGACATGGGGAAAAAGAGTGGGCTGTGAGCAATTCCAACTGGCCATGAGCAACTGGAAGTGGCCTTTGGGCTCCCCTGGGGAGCTGGGAGACACTGCAGATTCCAGGGAAGGTGATGCATGCATTTGGCAGGAGCTCACTCCCTGGCGTCCCACAGAACCAGAGACTGAGCTTTCCAGCTCCACTGGGATTTGGCTGGAGAAGCCCACACGGTTCACGATCCCACTCTGACAGCTGTGACCCTGCTGACAGCAAAAAGTAGCTTCCCAAGCTTAAAACTCCAGGCATTAGCAAACCCAGGGGTAAAGCTGGACTGGAGGAGCCCCTGGGCAGAGCAGCTCCCTTGGAAGGGGCTCCATCCATCCCACAGCACCTCCTCCTTGCAGAAGCCCTGGCTCAGGAGCCAAAAGGAGTGATGGAAACCTCTCTCAGAATAACAGCTGGTCAAGGCAAGACTGAGGCATCTGATTTTTCATCCTCTTCTAAAGCACCAGTGGTTTTCTAACACTAAAAAAACCCCAAGATTCAAAGCCCTTTCCACAGAGGTTGGCACCACAGAAACACAAGTCGCTGCCTTTCCCCTCGGTAATTCCACTCCAACAATCCCAAAAGCTGCTGGTAATCACTGTCCAAGTGGCCTTTTGGTTTGGAGGAGAGGAATAACTCCCCCAGTGGCATCCAGAAAGGAAACACCCAACACCACTCCACCAAAGCCCCTCTGCAATTAAATGCTCTGCTGTTGCTGTGCTCCACCAGGAACGCCTCCTACGTGGTGGAAGTGTCTTCTATCCAAAAAAATACTATTGATCTGAGGAGTGAATAGCTCCAGGAGGAATTTTTTGTGAGTGAAGTCTGTGTTTGGCCAGTGGGGACGTGGATTTGAGACTCCTTTTGCTCTTGCTGTGACTCAAAACGGAAAAGGAGCTCTGGTCAACAGCAGATTTTTCCCTGTTTATTTGCTTTGCCACTGCTGAACACAGATCTGAGCATAATAATGTGGGAATGAAAGGTGGGGAAGACAATGGGAATGTTTTGACAGGCTTCCAGAGGGATTTAGGGTGGTGCAGAGCTGGACAGCTGATACCTCCACCAAGCTGATAAAAAAAAAAAAATGAGGTTTTTGTGTAGGGAGTCTGTGCTTCCCACATTTTCTATGGTTGGTTGAGGATGACAGTGCACACTAAAACAAGCACAATGCAGGCAATAAAGCACATTTGGATCTCTTGGAAGTTTATGACACATTTCTTTCCCAAGTCTCTTAAAAAAACAGATTGCTATGAGGAAAGAGGGAGAGGCCAATCACCTCCCTGAGTCACAAAGCTGAGTGCACCCCCAAAAAGTGAACAGGGGGAGGGAAGAGCTGTTCCTTAAGCAGACAGGAAAGGAAACCAAACTGTGCTCATCAGCTGATGTGTTCCAGCAGGGTTTAACACCAGGCCCTATTAACAGGCATCAGAGGCAATCTGAAACTGCACAAAGCAAGAGACAATGTGACGATAAAGCAGAATTTTAATTAGCAGCAGTTCCTTCCCCAGCCCAAAAGGTTCCTTCTGTGCATTCATATTCCCAGAACAACAACTGCCTCCTTGTATTCCATAAATCAAAAAAACCCTCATAAAACAAGGCACTGCAATTGCACATTCCACATAATGGTCCAGAAATAAATTAGGCAATAAATATCAAATAATATATCCCCATCAGCAGTGAAAATCTACTCCTTGGATAATCAGAAGGGAAGATGCCTTCCAGCAGCTTATGTCTGGCAGCTCGAAACAGGTAAAACAATACAGAGCTTTAATAAATCTTTTATCACCTTTTTTGCTGAAGAATATGGCAATTGTCTTGGGTAATGGCTTCCCTGAGCTCTGTATCCATCAGCCCTGATGCAGTTGGTGTCAAAGCCAGGGGATCAGAACAAGAGCCACTTGTCAAAAGCAGGCAGAGTTTTCCTTGTTCAGTATTTGGTGTCAGCCATCACTTAGAGCAACATGTTTCTGAGGAGCTTGGGGCACTCATTTCACCCTGCCCTGAAACTCCCCGAGCCCACAGACACTCCCTGGCCACATGACAAAAATCAGTGGCCATTCCAGCAGAGCCATTTTGCTCTGCAGAGGAGGCAGCAGATGGGGAAGGACCGAGGTGTGCGAGGTGTGGACCCTGTGCAAGCTTTGATTCCTCTCTCAAACACATCGGTCACATCCCCTAGAGACTGATCCAGGAGACTTTTCAATCCAAAGCAGAAAGCCTGGAGGCTTGATCTCCCCTCCACTGAGGACACAGCAGAATCAACCCCCAAATGTACTGAATCAAGCCCCAAAGGTTCTAAATCAGCCCCTAAATACACTGAGAACATAGCAGAACCCTAAACACACCACGAGCACAGGGGAACACGAGCCCAGTCCTCAGAAGCCTCTCAGAAAACCACAAAACCTTTGTATTTTCATCCCAAACGTGGAGCACAAGCCCAGGGAACAGCCCCAGTGCCAGACCCATCCCTTCCCAGGAGCTCAGCAGTTAACTCTTACCTTTCCGAAATCCCGCACGTCGAAGAGGTCAAAGGGATCAAAGAGGTCGCTGTTCCTTAACCCAAACTTGTCGTGACACACTTTTAGGAAGGTTCGGATGTTCTTCAAGCAGAGAAACTGAGGGAGGAAAAAAAAAAGAGGTTAGGAGTGGGAAAGTGAGCGAGACAGGCACGAATTGTAAACAGATTTGCTGAGTTAAAGGCGAGGCGAGTTAGCAGGGAGTGAGAAACTCGCACTGCAAAAGTAGGCAGGAGTTTGTTTGTTGTTTCTGAGGATGTCAGGCTCCAGGTGCCCTGCGAGGGCTCCTGTGTTCTCAGCTGCACACCAGGAGCACTAGGCCCCTTTGAAAAACAAGTTTCTCCCAAGGTAACATCGCAGAAGGGCAGCAAAACTCAAGCCAGGACGTTTCCCTTTCAAGGTCGAAGGCAAATCTAAATTACAGCTGATGTTCCACAGAAGCCCAGTGTTGAACATTTAACCAATTCCAGCATGATCCCACTGGGTTCCCCACAGAAGGGACACGTGTTACAGCAACAGGACAAGGGGGAATGGCTTTAAACTGCCAGAGGACAGGGTGAGATGGGATTTTGGGAAGGAATTCCCAGCTGTGAGGGTGGGCAGGCCCAGAGAAGCTGTGGTTGCCCCTTGATCCCTGGAAGTGTCCATGGCCAGGTTGGACAAGGCTTGGAACAGCCTTGGATAGAGGAAGGTGTCCCAGCCCAGGGGTCAGACTGGATGATCTGCCAATATCCATTCCAACCCAAAGCCTTGGTTATGCAGCCTGGCCAACTGGCAGAGCAACATTAAGTTTCTCTTTTAAAAAAACCTCTCTTTGGCTATAGCAATAAAAGGTTTATCCACAATCATCAGGGATTCTGAAATCTGAGGACTCCAGAGGGTCTCGCTCCAACGGTGCTGCCTGGCAGCACGGGGGCTAAAGAAGAGCAAAATAGAAATCTGCTTCATTTTTGCAGCTGCATCACCTCCATCCTTCATCTGCTGAGCCAGCCAATTACCTTCCCTTCT
The DNA here is from genome assembly GCA_013400515.1 of Erpornis zantholeuca. NCBI lineage: Eukaryota > Metazoa > Chordata > Aves > Passeriformes > Timaliidae > Erpornis > Erpornis zantholeuca. Next base: position 208,454 of record VZTN01023726.1, read on the forward strand.
TTCTGCCTCCTCGCTGCAAAACACCTTCCATTTATCGCTGCTGTCTTCAGGCAACTCTGCGCTTTTTCAGCACATTCCTCACAAATACCTCACCAACATGTTGGAGTCCTAGGGAAATCAATGCACTAAAGGGGTGAATCACCCCCGTGTGATCAACAGGCAGAGGAGCCAAGCTGCCTCGGGGTGGATTCCCTCGGCCTGGTTGTGCCACACGGCACAGTCTCGGCTCCCCAGGCTGTCATGGAACGCTCACCACGTCAAGACCCCGCTTGCAAACTTCACCCAGGGTTCAGAGGGAAAGAAAATAGCTTCATTTTGTTTTAATTAAAAGAATCAAAGCAGAGTCTTTGGGGCAGTGGTATCTCCAGAGCCGAGGCCGCGGCGCTGGTCCTTGGGGGATTAGACACGAGGGTTCCAGCCACTGATTAGCAAAACCACCTCATTAACAACCGGCTGGGGCACCTACACGAGGCAAGAAATAACCTTTTACCCTTCTCCCCCACGCCACGGGGCCAGAGAGTGAGAGCAGAGCTCCCCCAGCACAGGGGGTGGCACAGGACAGGCCCATGGCATCAGACAAGCACGTGCCGGAGGCAGGAATTGAAAACAAATCTGGTTTTCTAGGGCATCCTTCTATCTCACATAAACACTGCAGTAAATATAAGTGTCTAGACTGTGAGGGTTGGTGGGTTTTTTTTTTTGGAATTGCTTTACAGCCTCTCTTGCTGACACCGGTTATTTCATAATTTTATCTCCTGGGTCTCTGCAAGAATTTACACCCCGGGCTGTGTGTGCTGCTGCATGGCAATCCCACTGAGTCCAAAGTTCCAGCGTGTGCTTATTTTAAGTCCTTTTTAAGCTTCCAATTTTGAAAGTTAATGGCACGGGGTAAGGCCACAATTACACACAGCAAGATGCAAACCTCCTCTGCAGCACTGCCCTGCCCCTCTGCAGCATTCCCTCCCCAGCTCCCACTCATCCCAGCACCAAATCACAGTCTTGGAATCACAGAATGGTTTGGGTTGGAAGGGACATCCATGGTTATCCACTTCCACCTCCATGGAAACACCTTCCACTATCCCAGGCTGCTTCAAGCCCTGTCCAACTGATGCCTTAGGTTTGAACTTTTCTATGTTCCCAGCCCTGCCCTGCCCAGTGTCACTCTGCAGTTCCCTGGAGCTCGTTCAGTGCTGTTCTCTCATGCTCACACACACACAACAAAGCCTCTCCAGCTCTCCAAGGACACCCAGACCCTCCTAGGCCCAACAAGAACTGCAAACCACAATCTTGGCAAGAGGGGGGCAAGCTTGGGCAAATTCCATCATTAGCTGAAATTTTAATTAGCGAATTCATGCTGATATGCAAATGTACCAAACCTATAAAAGTGTAAAAAACTCGTGACCTGTCCATCTTAAGATCCACTGAAGCAAGAGCCTCCGGACCCCCAGGGTGTGACCTTTAAAGGCCTTTCAGATAAATCCCTCCTTTATTCCCTCATTCCTGTCTGGTGTCTGTTTTCAGGCAGCCATTTAAGGCATCACGACCTGGCCCTGGACACTTCCAGGGTTGAGGCAGCCACAGCTTCTCTGGGCACCCTGTGCCAGTGAAAGAGCCAAAGGCCAAAGCTGATTTTGCTCATCCAATTCAGATGTGGAAACCACCTGGCCACAGCTGGTGAATGAGAAGGAGGCAGTGGCAGTGCCCTCCTGCAGCCCCAGGTGACATCAGCAAAGAGCCACCACACCTCCATCCAGGCCCTGAGCACCAGCAGGCGACAAACGTGGAGGAAAAAGCCCAAAATCTATTTAAAGAGCTGCTGGAAAAACCCTGATGTAAAACACAACAAACAGAATTAACCAGAGTCCTGCTCCACCAGCGAGGAGCTGGCAGCAGAGCAAGGCCACCAGGCTGCCCACAAGAAATGCCACCCCTCAGGAGGACAACTGCAGGTGGGTTTCACCCTCCCTCTTCGAGCACCACAAGCCCAGGTGGGGACACCCAGCGTGGGTGCTGGGGGCACAGTTCACTCCTGACCCCGTTCCTGTGGCCAATCTGCAAAGTGTCACCTTGTGCTTTTTATTTTTCTGGCATTTTGAGGTCGCTGCTGGTGGAAGGAGATGAATTCTTGGCTCAGGACTGTTACTCAATGGCCACACGTTAAAATTAGCTCCAATTTAATAGAGGCTGTGCCGAGGCCATTTCGCTCACCAGTCAATCACACCTTTGGACAAGCAAACATTTCGCAGGGGGGGAAAAAGAGAGAGAGAAATCAATGTTCTCCATGGGGCTCATTCAGCACCTGTCAGGCCCAAAATCAATGGTGTCATTTATCTGCTCGCAGCGAGGCCCTGAGATCTCCCCTGGTGCAAGGGAGCACAAACAACACAAATTCCAGGTCCTGCCACCACCCTCCTGTGCAGCCCTGGGAGCCACCAGCCACGGCTTTTGGGCACAGACACCATGCTCAGCTCTGGGAATAGACCTGAGAGCACAGCAAATTCTGTGGATGCAAATATTTCCAGGCTCCAGAACAGCCACAGCACAAGTCCTTGGGTGGGGAGAATATCCTGGGCAATGCAAGGCCCACCAGAGAGGGAAAAAGCAACTGGAACAGGGATGGGATTGTGCCAAACAGAGCAAGAAACTCATCTGGTCAAATAAATTACCTCGAGGCCTGATAATAGATGAGAAAAGCATGGTCAGCTCTGCCCCAGCCCTCGGAGGGGTGTGAAGAACCAGCACTGGAGAGAGGCAGCAGAAGGGCCCCATCACCTGTGCCCACATGGTTTCACAAGAGCTCCACTTGTTTTTAACCACTCTGCAAAGTCATGAAGTGAATAAACTGCTCTAAACTCCCACTGGGAGCCCAAAGCCAGAGAACCACCACTGTTAGCCTTGTTTTACCTTGTTAGCAGAACTCACAGCTTCTGAGGCTGTAACATAGATAAGAACCAATAAACAAGTGAGTGTGAACAAGGAAAAAAAACCACATCTCCTGTATTGCATCCCAGCTATGGGGAGTGAGGGTGAGAGGCTGGGAAAGAAACCCTCACCCCCAACATTCAAATTATTGAAATAAGTCATCTCACTTTCCAAAATGTCAGAATTAATTGTGGAATTACCCAAAGTTGACCTGGACTTCAGTAAAATCTTTCAATACTGTTTCTCACAATGTTCTCTTGGAGAAAAGGGAAAGTGGGACCCCAGGTGGGGTCTGGGGGAGCATCAAAGCAGCCTCTGCTCCTTGAGCTCGGGATGGACACACAAAGCTTGGGAACCTCCAGGAGAAATTTAAATAATGCCATAAAACGTAAGAAAAGGGAAGAAATGAGGAGGATGATTTTTGCCTGGCAGGGCAGGAACATGCAGCAGCTCACAGAGTTTTGGAAAGGCCCTTTTGGAGAGGGGCTGGGGGTGTGGGGGGAGCACACAGTGGCACACGGGGGTGTCCGGGCACGCGGCCACGTGCTGAGCGTGGCCAAAGCCGTGGGCTTGGAATGTGTCCTGCAGCATGCAAGGAATGCTGCAGCTCTGCTGGGGGAGATAACCCTGCTGATGGATGACGAAAGGGACTTTCTTTAGCACTTCCTGGCCGTGATGTCAGATTTCCTCTTATCTCAGCACCGCTCGAAAGCGCCGGGCGAGAAGTGAGTCCTCGATGGGGAGCTGGGAGCAGCTGCTGATCACAGGCTCTGCCAACGGGCAAGGGAGCCTCTGTCCTTGGGAAAACATCGTTTATGATGGGAAAACAAGTGTCCCATGGCACAAACCTCTGCAGGAAGCCAAAGGATGCATCTCTGAGCCACAGCAATTCCCCCCCTGTGCTACTCTGACATTGCAAAGAGGCATCGAAACTCCCTTGGCTCCCTCCAGCATCAGGAATGGAGAGAAAGTCCTAGAGCATCCAGTGGGAGCTGCAGGGCTGCAGCCATCACATGGGAGAGGTTGGGATTAGGTGGTCTTTGAGGTCCCTTCAAACCCAAACCATTCTCTGATCTGAAAGTGAAAATCACGACCTGCATCTGATCTCTCCAGATGGCTCTGCCCCATCGAGCTCCCCTCCTCACCAAGGGCTCACCAGGACAGTTTTGGGACCAGCAGTGAGTCAAAAGCAAAAGTGGAGCTCATATTACCCCCCCAGCATCACCAAATCTCCTCTGGCTTTGTTCCTCCTGGCTTTGTTCCTCCCCATCTTCGCCCCATTGTCTCTGGTGCAGAGACAGCACAAAAGCTCTCTGCAGAGAATTCCCCTCCACATTTGGATTCAAGTCGCAGCTCATCAATTACTTCAGATGGACAGATTAAATTTCAGGTTGTTGGACAGCAGATTTATCTATTGAGAAGTGGAGAATGAAATTATTTCTCAAACAGTTTAGCACTATTATTCCCCCCCCTCTCCCCTTCAAAGCCATTCCCATTGCTGAGTGCTCCAGGGCTGGGCAAATTCCACTTAGGGAGGCTGATTAATGAGCCTGAAACACTGATGAGGGCTGACCTCTCCACAGCTTCTCCCTCTCACAAGCACCGTTTATCCCTAAGAAAGCACCTGAGGGAAAGCAGCCATGGATTTTAGCAAACACCCATAGCTGGGCACTGGGAGGACTGGGGGAAAACAAAACCTACAGCAAGCAGAGGTCCTTTCCAGGGAGGAGAATCAGCCAGAGCTCAGGGGGGATGCAAAACTCTTGCACAAACTCACCAGGAGCTTCTACCTTGTCCAGGGAGGTTGGAAGCGAGTCCAGCAGCAGAGCAGGACAGGCTGCCAAACCCTGCTCTGCTCCTGCTCTGCTCCTGCTCTGCTCCTCCTCATCCTCACCCCTTCGCTCATCATCACCCTGGCACAGCTCAAAGGGACAAAGATCCCCCAGTTACCCCACAGGAACTTCCCATCATGGTCTGTGGGCTCTCAAAGGGAAGAGGTCTCTCAGTTAATAATATTGAATTCATGAACTGGAAACCAGAACGTACACAGAACTGTGAAAATAATTTAAAACTACAAAATAAAATGAAAAAAAAAAAACCCAAACAACAAAACAATGAAAAGATGCTCTGGAGTAACCTGAATAACCTGAGTTACCTGAGTAACCTAAATACCCAGAGGTCCCAAACCTCAGCCCCAGAGGACACACAGAGGGGGTTGCTCTTACCCTGCCAAGCCCAGAGCTCCAAGAGCTCATCCTATTCTATCCAAGGGAGGTTTTCCTGACTCCTGAGCTCCTCCTGAGGACTGCCAGGCTCGTTTCCTCCATTAAATATGGGGGAAAAAAATGGGAAAGACAAAAGAAGGCCACAGGCATGGCTAAACCCCCATGGGGCAGCTGAGGAGTCCAAGATAACTCAAGGCTGGAGGAGGGGACAAGGATCCAGTGACATCCGTGAGTGGAGGAGGGAAAAGACATCACAGGCAAGCCCAGACATTTGTGTGCTGTGAGATGAACTTCCACCAGCACCGACAACCTCCCAAAAGCCCAAACCTCCATCTGAGCCCTCCCTGGTGGCAGGAGAGGCTCTGAGAGCCCATTCCAGGAGTCAGCAGATCCCACAGTCCCAGGGGAGTGCCGGGCTCTGTCCGTCTGTCCATCCGAGGGTCACCCCCCAGCACTCAGGGGCTCTAAATGAGCGGAAGGAAGCTGCAACTTCCCGAAGAAAACGCTGGACCTGCCACTGCTGACAGTACTTCCCTCCTTTGTGGAGTCCTCCTGGGCCTGCAAACGCTGGGAGAGCTGGAATCATTCAGGTTTTAAGGCTTTAATCGCAGTGCCTGGGAGGGTTTCACCCACGGTGCTTGCAAGGGCTGCAGTTCCCCCAAGCAGCCCAAATGCAGCAGGGTCCAACAGGTTCAGCACTGCTGCAACCCCCCCAGCCACAGGTCTGAGGTCTGTGTAACCCAAACCCTTCCCACCGAGGCTTTAGAAAACCCCAATGGAATCCCTGAGTCACTGATTGCAGAGGTTCATCTTTTGGGGTGCCTCTAGGAGATCTGCAGAGCCAATCCCGGGAATAACGAGAGCTTCTGGCAAAATCAGGTGGGCACAAGCCCCCCTCTGACAGCTCTGGTCTGCAGCAGCTCCTGGGCAAGGCAGGGAGCAGAGGCTTTGCATCCCTGAGGGTGGGAAGAACACCAAGGATCACCAGCCTGCTCCAGAGGAGAGACCCAGAAACTTCCAAGGTTCACCAGAACCACAGCAAAGAGCCTGAAAGAATCACCATGGATGTTTCTCATGGAATCCAGCAGTCTCAGACTGCTGCATCCCAGATCTGGGTGTCTCCACAGCACACTGACAAATCCAAGCTGGGCTTTCCTGAGCAGTCAGATCCAAGGCTGCAGAAAGCCTGGGAGCAGGAGAGCTTGGAGGCACTGCTCAGTCTGCCCACATCTGGCACCCTGAATGGAGAATTCCCTTCCCCACTCCTCAAACCCAGCCTTTTCTCTCTTCTTGCTGGCAGAAATGCAGCTCCACCAGGGAAACTCAGTTAAAAATGGAGGGGAAAAAAAGAAAAGAAATGAAAAAAGAGATGTCTTAGCTCATACTATTGTTGTCAAGTCCTAACCTCGTGCTTGCCTCACTGAGGATCACACTTCACATTGAAACCACGGCCACAGATAAGAGATGGGGCACGTGAAAAATAAATCCTGATTAGAGGATTTAATTCTCAATCAAGACATGAGATAACTCAGTGCGTGGGAAGGCTCCTGCAAAGAAAACTCAAAACATTTTGGCCAAGCCAAAGCTCTGAGACAGGACTTGACCTGAACCGTGACAATCAAATTAGAACAGACCACTCAGCTGCTCTTGAGGAAAAGCAGGAATTGCCTAAGCCTGGGTAGAGTTACACTGCAGTGCTGAGCTTCCAGGGAACTTTCCGGGCAGGCATTGTCCTCCTGCTCCTCAGGCAGGCACAGGGAAGGGAACCCTGATGAACTCTTGACAGGACAGCGATGAGAAAAGCTCTGGTGCAGCTCTGAGATGAGTCAATAGCAGCCAAGTCAGCAAATCGAGCCCTGTCACGTCAGGCACTGGGGCCAGGCAGCAGCCTGCAAGCCTGGGCTCACTCAAGCATTCACAGAACTCATTTTTGCCTCCTGAAAACCAAGCTGCCCTGAGAAAACACTGAACAGCCAAGCTCTGAAACTTCTGTGAGCCACAGAGTGGGACTGGAGGGTGCCTGCAGCAGGAGACCCCATTGGCATTCGTGCAAAGCTGTCAAAAGAGATGATTAAATAATAGCCAGACATGTAAGTTGGATTAAAAAGCTTTATCTCAGTTACAGAGGAGTCCCATCTGAGCAGGTTTGAAACACTCATTGGTATCTGGACACGTTCAAGGCCAGGTTGGATGGGGTTTGGAGCAATCTGGTCTAGAGGAAGGTGTCCCTGCCCATGGCAGGGGGTGGATTTCGATGAACTTTAAGGTCCCTTCCGTAAAATCCGTGATTTTATGATCCCCAAAGACCCCCGAGCTGACATTAGGCAGAGGCACATCCTCACTGCAGGGCACACAGCAGCCTCACTGCAGGCTCTGCTTTCTTCAAACATCCCAAGAAACCTGATTTTAGAAATTCTGCCATCAGACCAACAGCATGCAATCTTCCAGCTTCCAAAAAATGCTTTTCTGGGAAGAGCTTGTATGGCTGCCATTGCATTATTCATCCATCGTGGGTAAAATGGGATTTTTCTGCACACAGTCACGCTGTGGGGGTGACTCCCTTCCAATTAGCCTCCCTTCACTTTCACACAGCCTCCAAAATGACAAATAATGTGTTGCTCTCCCCAGTGCCAGGGTACCTGCCAGGAGGCAGAACAAACAAACTCCTGCCACATCCATCCCACGGAGCCCAGGCAGGGAAATCACAGGGAAATCACCACTGCAAAGCAAAGGCCCAGCCAAGAAAAACATTTATAACACCAAGCTTGTTGCAGCTTTTACCTCCTAAATGGGCGGTGGAGGGAATAAAAGCCTGGAAAAAAACTGCAAAATTTCTGTTGCAGTGAGGTTTGCAGAGCCACACAAGGTGTGGAGGGGATGGGATAGCTCAGCTCCCAGGTCACCGGAGCTGGCAGAGGAGTTCTGCATCCCAGGAGATGGGAACAACCTGAACTGTGTGACACCTCCTGGACTGCTGCCCGAGCTGCCAGCCACCCCCAGGGCCCTGCTGAAAACGGGTTTGGTGTAAAACAGCCCCGAAATGTCACCCCAGGGGCTGGGATGGCATTTTTAGAAGCAGACAACAAACGCTCAGAACATTCTCTTAATGGCACCAGGTAATGATGCTGAAAGACACCCCCCCAGCTCCTGCCTAGAGGGGGAATTAAAACCACAACCCTTCTCACATTCTGGAGAAGTGATGCAGACCTGCACACGAAATCAAGCTGCATTTTCATGAGACTGAGCCCAAAATGTGCTTTTTAACAGGTCCCTGGATGCCCGTGGCACTGCACCAGGGCTCTGTGCTGCCAGCAGCTCCTCAGGGCACAGATGGGGCTGGCTCGAGCAGCTCAGCACCTTCTTCACCCCAAAAAGCAGCAGAAATGGGGTCGTGGGGTGCCCCTGGGCCAACCAAGCTGTGCATTGCTCCTCCAGAATGAGAAACTCTCCTGTCTCACAGCACCTGCAAGCCAGACCTCGCTCCTGGAGGGAGCAACCACTGCCCAGCAGCTCCTCTGAGGGTGATGGGTGAGAGTGGAGCATCGAATCTCCAGCTCTGGGAGGCAACAGGAGCTGAACCAGGGGCTGGCAGAGCTGGGGGAAGCAGCCTGGGGTGCCTGTGCCAGCACCTGGAGGCTGCCTGAGCCTGGGGACCCAGGATGGACAGGCAGCCCCCAGGCCCTCGGGGTTGCCCAGGGCTTCTTCCTCTCCTCAGCTTTAAATAATGAATGTTTTTGTTGCATTTCAGTGCTGGCAACAGTGTGAGCTGGGCAGCAGGAGAGGCTTTTGGGTTTGCCCACATTTTAACTGAGGCTGGGATGAACCCCCAGCATTGCACCTTCCCCCAAGGAATAGGAAAATGTCAGAGTTTCACATGACAAACCCACAGCTGGGTGTTCAGAACCCCCCTGGCACCAGGAGAAGCCACACATGAGTCTCCAGAAAGCTTCAGAGCACATCCCAAAATCCCACTTGACCAAATATATGAACCCCAAATCCATTCCTGTGCTCCAGGGAAGGAAACCCACCCACAAACACAGACATGAACACTCATTTTTCTTTCTCCCTACAGCACTTGTGCTGCCCTGGGCAATTTGCATTCAGGGTATCAGTTCCTCTCCCTTTCAGCACTGCAAGGAAATTAATTAACTGAAGAGTAACTGTAAGTATCACAAAGCTTGGGAGGCCAAGACAGGAAATCTGAAGGTTAACCATCACATTTAATGTAGGCACGAGATAAAAATCAGAATGAACTTTGATTGGGGAGAGGATGAAGAGGCCAACTGTGATGTTGGTTATTTGGGGTTTTTTTAAAGATTAGAGGCTGTGTTTTATCTGTAAGATTTCAAAAAGCTTTCAGCCCCTGTGGAGGAAAGAGAGAGGTTTAATTCCTTACTAGAGGGTATCAAGCATCATTGCAATCACTCTGATACGTCAGTGAGAGCCAGGTGAAAAGCACAAGAGCCATCACTCCTTGGTCCTGGTGTTTTAAAGGAAATCCTAATTCTGGCAAGGATGCTCTGAGCCCCAGCAGAGGCAGGGCTGTCCCCAGCAGCTCCACGAGTGGTTCTGCACATGGAGCCTCCCCCTGCATGTGCCCAGCACAGCTCAATTATCCCAACTCACCCCACAGGAAGAAAACAGGCAGCAAAAAGGAAATCACTTCCCATTTCGAGTTCTTTTTTGCAAGGGTGGAATTTATTGAGAGGCTCCAGCCAGAATTAAGTCTGGTTCTGTGAAGTTTCCTGAAGCAGCAAGAGAATTTTTACCATGATGAATTAAAGATCTTTCTGCAGTGAGTAGTGCTTAAATTTTGGGCCACAGACTCCAAACCTCCCTGGATTTGGGCACAACCTCATCCCTGACCTCCCCCTTCAGGGAGAGCCTTAAACTCAATTAAACCAAGGGGAGCTCCACTTCTGATCCAATTTATTTCAATCTCTCCTTGAGGATGTGACTATTTTACCTTATCTGGAAGATTTTTCCCTCCCTTCCCGAGCTCCACAAGCAGAATTTATTGCCACAGCAATGCAGAACAGTTCCTGCTCTGCATGATGAAAACAGGCTACAGAAAATTAATCTACTGGCTACTTAATTTGTAAAGCTGCTTAAAAAGGTCAGGTCCCCAGCTCATAAAAACCACCACTGAGAACAGATCCCAGTGATTACGGGAAACAAGGCTCCAGATATTTCTATAAATTAATACTTGGGGAGGATAACAAGATAACAGGACCCTCTAATTTAACACCCACATCCCATTCCTGGCAGCTCCTAACACTCATTTATTACAGCAACACATCAGGGGTGCACCCAAAGCTGGCACCTGGGGCTAGAGGGGGTTAGAAATCCTCCCAAAATCTCCTGGATGCTTTGACTGAACAGTTGCCAGATCTGGCTTCAGATTTCTGTAAGGCAAGTCCTCCTTTCTGAGCCAGAATAACAGAGGCTGGACGCACACAAGAAGAGAAATATTCCTATATTTTTTATCCTTTTTTTTTTTTCCTCTCTACTAAAAATATGGAAGAGCTTTCTTTTGTGAGGGTGTTTCGTATTTCTTCAAACAAACAAAAAATTATTAGATTATTTAATTGGGAAGTAAATTGTTTAATGGGAAGTTTAGTGTGGGGATTAATCACGAACACCAACCCACCTGTGACTCTGCACTGATTTACACTCACTCAAGCAGGAAAACTCCCCTGGAAAGTCTCCCTGTGAGACAACAGGAAAATCCAGGTGTCCCTGGGAGCCAGCTCTGCCTCCCTCCATCCCCTGCACTGATTCTGGGTCCTGTCAAACACAACCATTCCCCGGGGACATCATTTCCCCTGGAACAACCTGCTCCAGTGCAAGGGGGTTGGAACCAGAGGAGCTTCCAGGTCCCTTCCAACCCAAACCGGTCTGGGATGCCTTGGAACAGGATTTAACGAGGTATTCACCAGCCAGACAGGAGCAGCCCCACCAGACAGAGCACAGGCAAAGCCAGCTGTTAATTGGAGTATCTCAAATAAACCCCAGCACCAGGGTAATTGCATTCACAGAGCGTTAGGGAAGCTTGGGTTGCTTTTTCTGTGCCGGGGCTAATTAATTTGGTACAATTTGAGGACGCAGATAAGGCCCCAGGGACATGTTGGGCTGGACCATTAATGCTGTGTTTCAGCCAGAGGGGTGAAGAGGGGAACTGGCAGCAGCATCTGATTCCTTCTCAGCTGCTCCACTCCATCTCCTTCCAAAGCCACCCACTCGGCTGGAGTGGGCTGAGAGCTGTCTGGACAGGAAAGGACAACATTCGGAGCTTAATGGGACAGGATCAATAAGCCTAAACAGGCAGCAGCAGCCCTGAAGAAGCTCACTGACCCACGAATTAAAGTGACTTTATTGACACAGTTAAGACAGAATCAACACGCAGTCGAACGCTGACTCTTCATTTCCCCTCCTTTTTTTTTTGTTTTTGGCAGCATCCCTGCTCTAATTTCCTAAGTACCACCCAACTGAAGTTAATTTTTAGTACAGCTGCATGTATGACTTCCTTCTGCTTTAAATTATCCCTTCTCTTAGCAACTGCCTCCACCAACACATCCACAGCGCAGAACTCGGGGAGGGATTTTTTTTTTTCTGAGCGTGGAATTAAGGTGTGAGAACAAGCACGGAGGTTTGGGTTTGTTTTTTTCTTGTCAGACTTAACGTACACTCAGCCCCGAGCAGGAGTCATTAAAAACCCTGCCGCAGGAGCCAGCACGATGCATTTAAAAAGCCATACAGCAAACATTAAGGCAGGTCTGGCTCCTGTGGAAATGGCTGTGGCACGCATTAGGCTGAGCTGTTAGGGAATAAATTGCCCCTCTGCATAATGCGGGCGGAGACCACGCAAAGAGGGGAAAACGAAGGCTCCGCGGTATTTTACAGGGGCTATAAACAGCCGGGGAAATAAAACAATCCCTCCTAAGGTGCAGCTTCCAATGCAAAAAGCTCTCATTCAAAGCAGTGCTGCCTCCAGCTCCATGCGGGAAAGGCTTCCCAGCTGCTGAGTGCCTCAGGGAGGGGAGCAGAAATAACATGTCATGTAAAGCCATGGTGGCCCGTCACTTCTGCTTACACTCACCCGGCAGACGGAGGCTTTTCCTGGAGCGTTCCTCCAGCAGGAACAGCATTCCCTGGCCAGGGTTCCAGAGGTGACCAACATCTGTCCGAGGGAGCTCTGGCAAAGTTCTCCCATCCCGGGAGCCGCGGCACTGCACAGCCTCCACTGCTGGTGATGCCAGGATGATTTTTTTACTTTTATACCCCTCTCACACACTCTTTTATACAGTTTGATGTGTTCTCAGTGCTTTTAGCCCCACACTTGTAACTCCCCAAGGCTGAGAACTCAGCTCAGCCCCACGGCACCGTTAAACCAGGAGAGCAAACATCCTGGGAGCCCCAGACACCAAGGGCCTCTCCAGAACACATTTGGGAACCTCAGCCAGGCCCAGCCAGGGGGAAGGTTCCTCACAACGAGGGCTTCACTCCAGCCTCTCACTGGGGAATCTTTGATAAATATGTTAATTTTGCAAGGCCTATAATTGTGTGTATTTCAGTGTGATGGTGTGCATGAATTTCTGGGACATCCCACCTGGCCCAAGTGCTGCACCCAAGGATCCTGAAATAAATCCCGAGGTAAAAACCCCTTTTTCCCCATAAACCATGCTTTGGTTTTCATTTTAAAACCAGGGAAAAGCATCACTGGGAGGGTTAATGGAGCCTCCCAGGGAACAAAGCCTTTCCTCCTCTGGCTTTGGAGCCTGAAGGCACAGCTAGAGCACCCCAGGCCAGCCCCTGGTGACTCTTCCCAAATCCCAAATCACTGAGTGTGTGCTAAGGGGCACAGACAGAGCCCAGGGACAGCTGACCCCGCAGTGAGCCTAGCCCTGCACACCCTGGGATGTGCTCACATTTCTGATCCATCATTCCCCAGCTTGGCAGAAGGACCAAAGAGGTTTCATGGAGGTTTTAGTCCTCCTCCACTCCCATTCAGCCCCAGGAAGCTTTCTTCACATTGCACTGAATAATCCAAGGAACATCCAGTAAAAGTGATGCAATGGTCTGAAATGCAACAGCAGCTCCAGTTTTGGTTTCCAGTCATGTCAGCTCTTCCCTGGTATCGAGGGAAGATACTCAGACACTCAACTTTTGAACTTTTGTCCCTCCTCCACCACATGGAATGAGCTCCCAGCTGCTCCGTGCCCAGCCAGCGTCTGGTCAACCACAGATCAGAGTCCTCAGGGAAGGACTGCGAGGTTACACAATCGTGGGGATGGAATCCTCCTTCCCCACCTCCCCAGCCCACGTGGGGCAGATCCCACAACCTGAGAGCAGCACCACTCCCAAGAGAAGGGCAGAGATACCTTTGGTCAGCATCCAGGCAGGAGGGAGAGTCACACAAACGTGCACCTGCAAATTCCTGGGGTTTCCTTTGGCCCCTCCATTCTGTACCCAGCCCATTTCCTCCATGAGAAGCTCCAAGGTCTCTCAGCAGGTCACTGTGACCCCCAAACCAGCCCCAAACCTGCTCCCAAACCTGCTCCCAAACCCTTTGGAGGGCTGGGAAACCCAGCTCAGCTCCCTTCCAGCAGTCAATCTCCTCCCCAGCTGCCACCTCCCTTCAGGCTGGGAGCTTTGGGAGTGTCCACTGGAGGAGGGACATGGTGTGGAGCAGCAGTGGGACTGTCCCACAGCTCTCCCAAGCTTCCCAGAGCTGGAAAAGGATCCATGTCCTAAGCCTGGCACTCATCACCACCCAGGCCTGAGGAAGAGGAGGAGGAGAGGAGGAGCACACACATTTCTGTCCACTTCCCTTCGTGCAGCCACGCACAAACAGCACAACTATAACCCAGCAATAACTCAGCAATAACCCAGCTATAACCCAGCTATAATGCAGCAACTGAGTCCTTTCTGACAAAAACTAATTCTGGATTACAAAATCCAGCTCCCCCTTGACCCCCAGGAAGGCACAGGGACAACAAATCCTCTGCCCAGTTGTTCTCCTCAGGCAGGATGGACTCTAGGGGCTCTGCCTTCCCAGGTTATCTGGATAACCTTTGCCCAGGATCAGGGCCTCTGTTTGCAAAAGGGCCTGGCACCGAGTGGAGCTTGGACCTGGGGATCCATGAGTAAGGCAAAAATAATCCAAAAAGCAATGCAAATAACCCAAAGCAACACAAATAACCCAAAGCAGTGCAAACAGTAACATCTAAGGGGCTTTTCTGAGTATTCACATCCACTGCTGAAGGAGATTCCTGAAGAACCAGGGCGTGGAAGCAGCCCACAGCTGTTTTTTTACAGTTGCCTTAAACCCACTGAACTGTAAAAATCCAACACTTGTTTGGGGTTTTTTTTGTTCCCCAGCAAAGTTCTGCAGAAGCTTTTCCCAGAGGCAGCAGGAACCCCCAAGGAGAGCGTGGGGAGCCCCAGGCTGGGCAGCAGCTCCAGCAGCCCCTGGGATCCCAGGGAGCACAACGTGAGGGTGGCAGCGCTGAGGAGAGCAGGGTGGGAGAGGCTGAAGATCCATTTCAGCTGAAATGTCAAACCCCAAAGACCTGAGCCAGCTCTGGGTGGGATGATCAGCCAGCGCCAAGAGGATTTTTTGGTCCAATTTCTGAATCAAACCCTCAGTGGGTGGAGGGAGGAGAAGCTCCACGTTGATCCTTCAGCGCTCCAAGCCTGGCTGCTGACGTGCCAGGGACCAACCCAAGCAGTTATTAAGGGAAGCTGGAGCACAGACAGGTTAAATATCTCTTTTTGTGTGCGAGTTCCTCCCGTGCTCTGCGGGAGCAGCTCCTCCTGCCTCAGCAGCAGCAGCAGAGGGAGGTAATGACAGCTGAATAACGGGGTTTGCACGGAGCCACAGCACTCCTGACGCCTTCCCTGTGTCACACAGGATCCTCACGCCGTGATGCTGTCATTACAAGAGCTGTCTCTCAAAACAACTCCAAATCAGAGGGGGGAAAAATCTGTTTTTATCATATTTTCCTGCCCTGGCACAGGGGGTTGGAAATCCATGCATATACACCCAGCCCCATCTTTGGCAAGTTCCTCTCTGGATTTATGAGGTTCCTTTCCACCTCTTGAAGTTTTACTCTCCCTCCTTTTCATTCACATTAAATGGGGTGTTTAGGATCGTTTTTCTCCCCACATAAAACAGGTAATTCTGCTCACTCAGTTCTTGCTGCTGGAGCCCAAAGCTGATCGTGCGTTGGTTTCGGTTTAGTATTTTTTATTATTTTACAAGGAGGGGAATTCAGAGTATCACCAATCATCATTTGGGGCCTATAAATTTTAAAACCTGGCCATTTTAAATTGGCTTTCAAGACTGCCAGGCTTCACTTCAATCATGTTCTTCTGCATCTTGCTTTTCCTCATGGAAAAATGGAACTGTCACGTCACAGGACCCCAGGAAAAACACCAGGGGAGGGAGAATCATAGAAATATTTAACCTCAGTTCTGGCAGTGCAGAGCCATGGGTCAGATACCTGCCCAGGGTGAGCAGCATCCTGATCCCTGAGGGACCTGGAAGTGCCAACCTGNGCTGGCAATGCAGAGCTGTGGGTCCAGGGTCAGCAGCATCCTGATCCCTGAGGGGGATGAGGGACGGAGAGGGACCTGGAAGTGCCAACCTGCAGCTCCTGGTGACCACAGCAAGAGCCAAAGTGCAAGAAAAAGAGATTTTTATGAGCACAACGTGCGGGGATGCCACACTCCGGAGGAGGTCACTGGGAAAGCAGAGTTATTTCAGGAGATATTAAATATTCCCCCCCAAACACAGCCAGCCCAGCCCCACCCAGGACTCATCTGGCAGATTGGACCCTCAAAAAGAACCTAAAGCCAGCAAAAAGTACCCTTGGCTTTGGGTGAAAGGACAAAACAAAGGACTCGAATGCACACCAGAGCCCCACATCCCAGCCCTGTCCTTTCCCTCTGCAAAGGAACAGATTTTGGCCACGCTGCCAAAATTACCAGGGACTATGAAAACGCAGTGAGGCTTCATCTTCCATCAATAAATTCATTTATTTTTCTATAGAGGCTCTCCCCCACCCCGGCAGCTGTATGCTAATTCCCCCTCAGCACTGCTTTATTATCACTTGGAACAGATGTTGCAGCCACTCCAAAACCTGGAGGTTACAAAAACTATTAACCTAAGCTGGGTGCCCGCCTGAGCTTGGGAGGGGGTGAGGAGGAGGGAACAGCTCAGCCCTGTCCTTCTGCCACTGATCCCAGCCAGGCTTTGCTCTGCCTGCTCCAGCTCAGCATCCACAGCAAAACTAATCGACAAAAAAAACCCCAAATCTTATAAAACAAATACGGAGCCATCAGGGAGATGCTGTGATTTACAGCCTTGCTCCAAAAACTCGGGGAAATTAGCTAGGAGATCCCCACGGGTTTTCAGCTGGGCACAAATTTGGATGCAATCAGCTATTTGGGGTTTTTTTGGAGGTGTCTTTGTTTGGGGGGGTGTGTGCAAACAAAGTAATTCCAAGCACAGATAAATCCAACTGCGAAAGGTTTAGCATTCCCCACGGAGTTGCTTTCTCCAGAGCAGCCCAGTGTGACTCCTGGAGTAATTAATGCCAGAATCTATTTATGACCTTTGAATAAATTGTTCTTTTCTGAAGGGAAAGCTGTTAAACACGTTAGCAAATATAATTAAGAGGGAAGGGGAGGGGGGGAAAGGATGACAGAAATCTCGAATTAAATCTCTCCTAATTAGAAATGCTTCTTGCAACAACCTGGCTGAAACCCCACTCTCAGGCAGATACTGTAGCTTCATTAAAGCCTCCTCATTACCCTGCCTGAGATAACCAAGCTGTCAATACTGGGAAAATTCACTTCTAACCTTTGTCACCTCTGAGGAAAAGAAGCATTTAGGTGTTGTCCATGTGGCGACGTGCACCTGAACACGCTGGGGGTGGGAAAATGCAGCCAGGGAGAAGCAAAAGGTCTGTCTGGCCTCTCACCCTCTCACCAAAGGAACAGGTTGGGCTGCTCAGGATACCTGACCACGTTTTCTGCATCTCAGGTGAAGTTCTCACCGGCGAGGCACTGATTGAGTCCCGCTCCGAGTGGCCAAAGCTGCTGGGAGTGGCAGCAATTAAAGCTGGGAGGTGCCTTGGAAGTGTCCTCGCTGCAGCAGCGTGAACATCCCTATTGTCCCTGGAGAACCCAAAATCGATGCATGGGGAAGGGTTAAAGCCAGGTAACAGATCAGTGATGCCACCCAGGAGCCTGCCCTCAGCACTGTGACCTGGAAACCCACTCGGGGATGATTCAAACCTGGCAGGGTTCTAGGCTGAACTTCAAGTTATTGCAGAAAACCCTTCCAAAACTCTGCTTTCGTGTAAAGATATTTGTGCTCAAGCAGTGCCCACTCCTAAACCTCCAGTGGGTGGCACAAACAAAAGCTGGGAGATGCTCAGTGAATCAGCCACGGGGAGGGAGGGAGGGGCAGGGATAACCTCCCTGGGAACATCCACTCCCAGCACGGACCAGTCTGGACAGGTCAGCAAACCTCACATTCTGTGTCCTGCAACTTCACCCTGAAAAATCCACACTCCCAGCCTTCCTCCTGGGATGGCTCCTGCTGGGATGGCTCCACACTCCCAACCCACCCCCTTGGCAATAAAAAGTTTTTAGGCCTATTTTGCACCTCAAAAACTTAAACTTTTGCTAAAAGCCTCCCCCATCTCTCCCCAGCAGCAGCCACCCCCCCTGGTCCTGCAGGCTTCACCCCAGAGCTGGAAGCTGCCTCAGCACCACAATAATGCCCTGAACCCAAAATCCAGAGCTCTGGCACCACCTGGGCTCTGCCCAGCACCAGTTCATCTGGTGCCAGGCACCAGAACAAAGCCATTTACACCCTGCAGATGCAGCATCTGCTGCCAGAGGGGCACTGAAGGGAGCCCCAGGGCCAGTTCAGCCACCCAGGGCCACACTGTGCTGAGCAGCTGCTGCTCCAGCAGCAATTCCCAGAAAACAGCCCCAAACCCTGCAGCAGCAGCAGGAAAATAAAGATGTGGAAGCTGATCTATAAAGGGGAAAAAAATTCATCAAGTCTTCTGCTGGGTTAACTAGGAAATTTTCTGGTTTATTTTCTGTTTAAAGGCACAATTCTCCCACAGCTATGGGAGGAAAAGTCTGGTCTCCCTTTTTTGTCTCCTCCCCTCTGCAAGGCTCACCAGTGATTTTCCTGGAGGATCACTCACATGAGAAAGTGCTTCCCATAAACACAAAGAGTCTCCATGTGCAGCCTGTCCCAATGCTGCTCACATTTCCTGTCCTGGGGCTGTGACACTCAGCCTGGGATTTCCAGGGCTTAACACACTCCAGCTCTTAAAGAAATACAATTTTATTTCTATATAAATATATTTATATGTTCTACACACCCATCTCTAGCCCATGTTTTGTATCTAAAACATATTTACACCATCGCTGATCTGCCTCCCGTTCTCGCTGCTTCTCCCATAAAGCTCAACCCCTCAGGAGCTCTGCTTTAGGAAAAACCTGCATGAACCACGAACCTGAGTGCTCCAAGAGCATCCCAAGCACCTTACAAACCCAAAGGAGCCAAACAACTGATGCCTTAGGTTTTAACTTTTATATTTTTCCAATCCTGTGCTGCTAGTGTGACTCTGAAGTTTCCTGGAGCTCGTTCAGTGCTGTTCTCTATGCTAAGATAGACATAACAAAACCTCTAACTTGCTCTCCAAGAATACTCAGAACAAGAACTGTAAACCTCCACTTGGGAAGAAAGAAGCAGGCTTGGGGGAAATCACATCATTGCCTGGGTTCTGCTTGGGGAATTGATGCTGAGATCCAAGTGGGAAGAACTCGGGAGCTGTCCTTGTCCATGTTGGGATGCACTGAGGCAGGAGCCTCTGGAGCCCAGAGTGTACCTCTGAAGGCCTTTCCAATCAATCCCTCCTTGATTCCTTTATTCCTGTCTGCTCTCTATTTCTAGGGAACCATTTCAGGCATCACAACTCATCCTGGAAAGCAGAACCAGCAGGTGCAGCACATCTCCCTGCAGGGCAGGTGCTCGGCAAGGACAGATCCTGCCATGGGATGTTCCTGCAGGGATGGAGGAGCTCATCCCTGCTGCCACAGCTTTGCCAGGGGGCACAGGGAGTGCCCAGCTCCCAGGCTAGTTGTACATTAGTTTTCCAGGCCCTGAGTGCCCCCGAGTTGCGTGGATTTCCCAGATAATTCCATGTTTGCAGCGCTGAACACAAATCACTCCTCCCCTCCCCGGCCACAAACCTCCTCTGCTCCCTCCTCGGCCCCCTTCAAACACCAGATGTTCCATTTAGCTGTAAACCACTATAAAACACAACAAAAGATACAAATGCTATAAAAGGGCCAATTTACTCCCCCCTCTCCATCAGTGTTAAGGCGAATGCTGGGAGAGAAAGAACAAATTTCCTCTATGGGAACCTTTTAACCTTCCCGCTCTCCTCATTCACCAAATCCTGGTGGTTTTGGGGCTGAAGCAAGGCCCCAGTGGGGACAGGCACAGGAAGTGGCCCATGGAGCACCAAGGGACACCCCAGAGAGGCACAAACCCCTCCCAACCCCCCCAGTCCCATCACATCCAAAGGCAGCTGGCAGCATCTCCCTATGCCAACCCAGCCCCAGCACCTGGAGCCGTGTCTGGGAGATGGGAGACACTTCCCAGGTCCAGCAAGCCTGGAAAATCCAATCCAAGAGGCATCAGAGTGAATAAAATCTGATTTACTGCTGGGTCTGCACCACGGGCAGCACCACTGAGTGCGGAGCTCGCTGGATCCACGAGGAGCTCGCCAGGATATGAGTCAGGCTGGTGCCAAGGAGGCACAGGAGGATCTTCTAGCTGAATCCAGACAGGGCAGACCCACAGGTTACAAAACAGGGAGAGATTCCACGTTACCTCCTCCACTGGGCAGAGGAGGGACAAGGGGCAGGCACGTCCTGGGGCAGGAAGGGCTGGCAGCTCTGCCATCAGGGTGAAACAAGTGCCTGGGGGCTTCAGAGAAGGGATCCAAAACAGGAGGTGTTGTTCTGTAGGACCTGTTAGACAAGGGTGGAAGATGTGATGGCCAAACTACTGCTCTGCAGTGACTTTCCTGAGGAGAGCTGATTTGTGTCCAGAGCCTCCACAGAGCAGCAAACCGATCCATCTGCACCTGTGTTTTTAAAATTTCTTCTACTTTTGGCTTTTTGTAGAGCACCAACACCCTCTGACACAGGAGGAGAGGACTCAGACACTCCAAACACCCATCACAGATATAAACCCTAAAGGAAAGCCTTTCAGGTTAGGGCATCTTAGCTAAACCTCAGTGTTAACATGGACTGGACTCCAGGGCTGGCCTAGTCTGAAATGGGATCCCAGTCACAGCACTCCCACAAAATCCCCATGGATTTGGAATTAGCAGATCACAGCCACAGGGCTCAGCAGCTGCAGAGGCACAAACCCCAGGTATGGGGCACCTGGAGAGCAGCACAGATTTGTTACACACGAAGCTCTGGACTCTGTTTGCAGATTCCACCCTCACCAAGCAGAGCCCAGCCCTGCCTGTCCATCCCCTGGACAGCTGGGAGGCTCCAGAGGGTGGAGGGCAGGGGGAGGAAGCACTGAGGTGAAGCAAAGCCCTGAGCTACAACCAAGGAAAACACAAAGCAGGGAGGAAAATTCACTTTTATTAGAAACAGATCTTCCTCCAGGCTTTTTTTTTTTTAAGGGGAGATACAAAAGTAATTTCATCAAGGCTGAGTTTGAAGTTGTCAAAGGCAGGCTGGGATGAAGTTATCCCCTGAGAAGGAAGGTCCTTCCCCCTCCTGCAAAAGGAGGTTCAGGATCATCAGGACACGTGGCAGGGGTGGCAGGTGGACCTGGGTGGTTGCTGTTGGGTAACACAGGAGTCACCCTGTGCCCAAATTCCATCCCTGGGGCTCATCCTGACTGGGGGTGACACTTGCAGGCTGGCAGCAGGGACAGTGCCTGACAGGGCCAGCACTCCCCAAGGAGCCCCAGGGGTGTCAGGATGCTGCAGGGACAGCTGGGCAGACAGATGGACTCAGCATTAACAGGACAGGGTCACCCTGATGGGCACTGAGCGAGCCTTGGGGTGGGAGCAGAGCTCTGGGAAGCTGCAGGAGCAGCCACAACATTTTAGGATCACTGGAAGTCTGAAGGAGAAAACTGATGCTGAGAGTGGTGTGAGGAAATAAAACACTTTTTTAAATGCTCAGAGAAGGTGAATCCATGCTTTAACAATCCAAGCAGAGAGAGTCTCCAGTCCCAGAGGTGTGGCTAAGCTCACTGTGTTTGCCAGCCTCCACCACCCCTCCATCAATCCAACACAGGCACCTCAGGGCCCTGCACCCACCCATCCACACTGCACCCTAAATCAATGGCATAGAGATCCTCCCAGCCCAGCTCTGCCCCAAAAAGGCCCAGCCCACGCTGCTGGGATTTTTGGGATGAGGGCATTCAATCTGTTTCTCAACACAGCTTGAGGGGACTCAAACGGAGAAGGGAAAAGAGCTCAGGGACTCAAATGGAGAAGGGAAACAGCTCAAACACTGGGAAAAGGCTTTGTCTCTTTAAGGAATGACAAAGAAACGCATCAAAAATTTGCCCTCGGGTGAGTCTGAAGCAACATTTCCGTCCCTGCCAAAAATCAGGTCCCTTCTGGCTCCAGAAGAGCTGAAGGAAAAGCTCTGGGGCTCCCACAGTCGGGAGTGGGGTGTGGGTCTCACCCCACCCGGCTGAGGTGGGGATGCTCAGCCCTCCCACAACAACCCAACCCCGAATTCTCTGCTTCCCTTAATTCCTCACCCAACTGCCCAGCTCAAAGCCAGCCCCAGCAGCTGAACATCCCCAGTGCCACTGCCCAAAACCCTCCTGTTCCTGCCCGGGGGGAGCCAGCACCGAGCACCCCCCGCTCCTGGGGGGGCACCCCGGATCACCCCCGAGCAGGAAGGGCCAGCCAAGCATTTCTTCCAGCTCATCATCAGGCTGCCGGGAAAGGAGGCAGCTTCCAGGCCCGCTCCCAGCTTGAAAAACCACCAAATCACTTTTTTTTTTAGTTTATTTGCTTGTTTTGGCGTCGTGTTTTTAAAGGCATCCATTCATTCAAGAGCCCGAGTTTCCCGGTAGGTGTTTCACGCAGGTATTTAACTCTCATCAATCATTCAAAGGGGTGGGGGGAGAAAGAAAGGGAAAAAAAAAAAGAAGTTTTCAGTGCTTTTCAGGCTTGCTTGGCTCAGCCCACAGCATCCATCCAACACTTTCCACCTTCTCCTGCCCCACCAGAATACTCATGAGCCTTCAGCTGCGTGCTCAGTCGGATTCTGCACCCTGGGGTGGGCACAGAGAGGGTCCCAGCCTCTGGCCAGCACAAGGTTTTAGGGTTCTACTTGACATGCAGGAGGCAGGGCTGGGCAGGAAGAGTGGGGGCAGCTCCTGTTTTGCTCCCAAGCCTGGCTGTGCACACAGAGCACCTTTTTTCCCCTCTGTGAGGCTCAGCACATCCAAACGGGAAGTCAGTGAGACACAGTAAACAGGGATATGTAATGAGGCTGTTTTTTACAACCCCTTCTTTTATTTTTATTTTTTTGGAACACAACCCGATTTCAAGAAGCAGAGGGTAAATAAAAAAGCCAGAGGAGCTGAGCAGGGTAAATCAGAGAGGCTACACAGATCTTGCTCAAAGAACCTCCCCAGCCAGGCAGCTCTGATAATACTGAATTACATTTAACTGCTATCATGACATATGGAAGCCTTACAAGCATTGGAGCTGTAAAGCCTTCAAGTGGCACATTAAAACCCCAAAAGCCTCGTGAATAATCACCTGCACCAAACCCTCCAGCATGCCCTTGTTGCCTTTCCCTGAACTTAAAATTAAAACCAAAACATGGTTTATGGAGAAAAGGGGTTTTTACCTCGGGATTTAGTTCAGGATCCTTGGGTGCAGCACTTGGGCCAGGTGGAATGCCCCAAAAATGCATGCACTCCATCACACTGAAATGCACAAAACTATAAGGCCTTGCTAATTAACATATTTACCAAAGATTCCCCAGTGAGAGGCTGGAGTGAAGCCCTCGTTGTGAGGAACCTTCCCCCTGGCTGGGCCTGGCTGAGGTTCCCAAATGTGTTCTGGAGAGGCCCTTGGTGTCTGGGGCTCCCAGGATGTTTGCTCTCCTGGTTTAACGGTGCCGTGGGGCTGAGCTGAGTTCTCAGCCTTGGGGAGGTACAAGTGTGGGGCTAAAAGCACTGAGAACACATCAAACTATAAAAGATTCTGTAAGAGGGGTATAAAAGCAAAAGCAAAAACTCATCCTGGCATCATCCTCATCTCCCCTGCACCTGGGGGAGTCTCCAAACCACCTGCTCCCAGTTCTCACGGTGAATGAGCACCTACAGCATCAATAAACAGGATTTTGATAGCAAATTGATGCCACTTTTGAGAAAAAACAACAGGCACGGAGCTGCCTGACAGCTCAGTTGGGTGTGGGGCATTGCAGCCATCAATCCTGGCAGTCTCTTGTCTGCCTGCCTCGGTGCTGACTCTTTAGTGGATCTTAGAGAGACCACAGCAACAAGCTGGAGACAGCAATTCCTTCTTCAACTCGTCTTGAATTGCAACATGTGGCCCTGTTTCTAAAGGGAACATTCATAGCTTCCCAGGAGAAATCCTCGACAAAGAACCTAAATGTGAAAGATGTTTTGGTGAGGTGTTTTCCTTGAGCAATGAAAGAGCTTTGTCTTTGTTTTCATGTTTGTGAGGCTGTGCTGCAGAGACAGAGACACAGACCATCCCTCCAAGCTAACCTGGCTGGAGGCAGAAAAAAGTTTGCTCCCTGTTCTTGATAACAAATAAAGCCTTCTGAAAAATCCCATGAACGTGGAGTCAATCTGTGGACAAGCCCTAGAACAGGGCTCCATCTACAAGGCTTCACCTTTCCCACACCACTCCCTCCAACTGCGTTTGCTGCAAAGCATCAGCCCCCAGAGCCTCCTTGGAACCCCCAGGCACTGCAGAGCTGGGAGGATTCTCTCTGGAGAGATGTCCAAGTGCTTCAAAATGAGAGCCCTTAACGAGCTGCCCATCACTGCCAGCTTCCAGTGTGTGCACACACCCACAGGTTCACCCTGTGGGCTGCTTCGTTTCCCAAATCCAGGAGGCTCTGGAGCAACAGAAATAAAGATATTTAGCAG
Organism: Erpornis zantholeuca; assembly: GCA_013400515.1. Lineage (NCBI taxonomy): Eukaryota > Metazoa > Chordata > Aves > Passeriformes > Timaliidae > Erpornis > Erpornis zantholeuca. Next base: position 232,826 of record VZTN01023726.1, read on the forward strand.
TGTCCAGAGCAGCCTCAGAGGAGGAGTGGAAGTGATGTGGCATCAATGGGAGTCTTGGTGTTAAACCACATCACAGCAGCTTTGTGTGGGCACCAATTTCCACCTCTCTCAACACACAGAGCGATGTTGAGATTGCAGCCCAGACAGGCAGAACAGGGAAATGGGAAAGGATTTGGAGAGGTATTGCTTCTTTCTCCCTTGAATTAACCCATTTTCTTTCATCTGCAGAGACTGGCAGCAGAAATGTCCTTCACAGCATCCTCCCCACGAGGCTGAGCTCAGGCACCAGGGGACTGAACCACCAGAGGAAGGACAAGAAAGTCCTTCTGCAAGAAGTTCCCAGATCCTACAGTTTTCCTGGATAATTCCTGATCAACCCCCACCTTGCAAGGTGTCTGAAAGGATTAAATTTATCTAAGACATAATGCCAAAAAACAAAAAGAAAAACTTCATAAAACACACACTCACCCACACGTGCCCTTGTTTTATTGCACATACTTTTTACGCTGAAACACGAGTGGAGAGTCCTTTTATTTGTATTTGACCAGAGACTTGAAAAAATTAAGATTCAAACCTAATTACTGATGAAAATGCAAAGCTCAAAGATCTCCATCTCACTCACCAGAGCAGCTGTAGCACACAGCCACAGAGGACTGGAATTAGGAAGGGGAATGGGGAGAGGAGTGGGGTTCTGGGGCAGGAGGGACAGGGAATGCAAACCAGAGAGCTCCTACCTCTGCTCCCACGTGCAAATTCAAATGTCCTTCACATCACACTCTCCCAGCTGCCTGCAAAATCACCTTGAATGACACCCCCAAAAATCCAATCACGGTGACAGACGTAATGATTGATAAGCACCGAGGGCAATCACCCTCATGCCACTCCCCAGCTCTCCAGAGACAGCCCCGAGAGCAAAAGCAACGAGCAGAGCTCAAGTTTCCCTCCAGGCTCACCCAAACCAGCCTCACGTCCATGGACTCTCAGAAGAGAGCTGGGACTCAAGATTGTTTTTCCTGTTTATTTTGTTTCCAGCCACTCTGGAAGTTCAGTAGCTTTGGGTCATCCCACCCTCCCAGGCAGCACCAAGCACCAGATTTGGGTCTCTGGAACTGAACATGAAAATAAAGCAAACTTCAGACTGTAACCTTAACGGGGTGATTTGCCTCATTTATTTAATTAAGCATCACATATTAAACTACGGCTGTGTGGCCAGACTGGCCTCTCTGCTGAACAAGCACGGGGAGGTTTTATGAGGCTGGGGAAGTTTTTAGGAGGACAGGGACACCAGTTCATCTCCCCTCAGCACGAGCACCACTGCCTGCAGCCTCCCCGCGCTCCCACCTCGCCTCGCAGCACACCTCCAACAGCTGCAAGGAAAAACAAATCAGCATGGAAAAGGATTCAAAAAACAACACACAAGTGTCTGGATCATAAAGCTCTTCTCTGCAGAGCTGTGATTTCACCTCTGGCCTTTGAAACGCTGCTCACCTCGGGCAAAAATCTGTTTCTCATTACACACCTGCACAGCCCCACTTAATTCAGCAGGAAAGGTGCATGGCAGAGCGTTGCTGGGTGTTTCAAGTCTAGCACAAGTGTCTTGTCCCCTGGCATTTCACCTGATTAATAACAAAATAAGCTCTGGAGTGAGGCAGACAGCTGGTTAGCCAGCCCAGCCAGCCAGGCAAAATGTGCATTTATCATCAAAAACAGCCTCTGAAGTTCCTGGGCGCGCTCTGTCTCGCGCATCCCTACCCCGTGTCTGAGCACATCACAGCCAGCTGACAGAGATGGATTCCTACATTATCCCTCTGAAATCTGGCCTAGAGACACTGAACTGCTCACCCAGAGCCACAGCAGGGCTGGAGCATCTCAGGGATGTTTGTCCCCTCTGAGCTTGGGCTCAGCCCCTTCCTCCCCTCTCACCTCCCCGGGCTGCCAGTGCAGCAGGAGGTGTCTTTAACCACCCCGGGAAGAAGGCAGATTCCCAAATCCAGGAATTGCCAGAGAAGCAGCAAACACATCAAGCATAAAGGCTGACTCCAGAGTGGTTTGGGTCCCATCCTGGCTGAGGACAAGCATCAGCTGAGCCTTGCCAGAGCATCCACTCCCACACCAGGTGATGCTCTGCACGTCCTGCGGGCTCAGCTTTGTGCTGGTCCCCTCTAACAACCTGGTTTTTAGACAGAGAGCCACCAAATCTATCCCAGCGAGTCCCCTCACACACTTCCTAAAGCTGACAAAGCAGCCAGCTGGGGTAAGCAGAAAGGAATTTTATTAGAGACAGCAGGGCTGTAAACTCTGCCCTCCAACCAGCAACACCTGCCTCGGCAAGGGCAGCAAGAGCCTCCTCTCCAAAACACCCCCGGGATCCTCCCTGCATCCCAGCTCCCACAGAAGCAGAGTTTAGGCTGGAAAAGCCCTCTAAGATCGAGCCTAACTGATAACCCAGCACTACCAAGTCTGCCTCTAAACCACATCCCCAAGTGCCACATCTTTAAAGCCGTTCTGAACTCCCCACACAGGGCAAATACCGCCCCAAAATTTGCTTTGTAGGATTGCAGTATTTCCTTAAAAAAAGAAAAAAAAAAACCAACCCCAAAATCCAGTATGCCATTCTCAGCACGTTCTAGGAAAGCTCCAGCCCTCCACATGCACAGCTCCTGCACGGCAGTTTATATTTGGAAACATCAGCGGAAAACAGTTTGATCAGTTCGCAGCCTGGAAAGTCAAGAGGAAATCTCGCGGCATTGTTCCACCCTGGGAAGAGGCATCAGGACGTGTTGTTATTTACTCCGGGCCAGCACTCGGGCTGGTTTCACCACAGGGCCGGGGATTCCCGTTCCGGTGTTTTGTAGGATCAAGGATATCCTCACAGCAAAGCTCCCTTTGCTCCCCAAAGAAGGGCTCCAAGTTTGGGAGCTCCTGGCTGTCCTCAACCCCAGCAGCCACCCCAGCGCTCGTGGTTGTGTCTTGCTGGGTGAAAGGGACAAGCAGCTGGGACAAAACCATTGTCCTGGAACGAAACTTCAGTGGAAAAAGGGAAAGGGAACTTGCTGGATGAGCGGCGAGCTCGCACAGCACAGGGACAGAGCTCATGCGGGCATTGGAGGTTAGTTATCTTTGAAGGCTTCAGCAGAGTTAAACAGAGAAAGTTTCCTTTCAATTCCACGGCTAGAACCTGTTGTTGTTCAGAAATAAAAGCCGACACTCTTAAAGCGAGCTTGTCAACACAGGGGCTGCGGGCAGGGAGGGCACAAACACCCATTCGGTTTGTTTCTAATCGATTTCACTTCCCGATTCCCATGCAAATACCTGCAGCTCAGCTTGCAAAAATATCAGCAGCGCATTTACACCCAAAACAACCTGAGCTGATTTTACTTCTTTTTTTTTTCTTTTTTTCCACGTCTGTTTAAGCCTCCTTCCACCAAACCAACCAGAAACTGGAAACGTTTCCAAGGATGGAGCCCTTTTAAAGTACCCAGATGGGAGAACCACGATGAGGGCAGGGCAGGGGGAGTGGGATGCGATTGGGGTCCCTGACCCGAGCCCCCCATCACCCCGAGCTCCGGGGATGCAGCACCGGAGGCTCGGGCACGGCATGGCCTCGCTCCCTGCCCGGCCGGGCTTGGGGCAGCCTGGCGGAGCACCACAATTCGGGTGTTTTCACAAATTTATTCATTTATTTTGCTTTGAGTCTTCCCAGCCAAAGTTTTGTCCCGGCGCCCGCTCCCTCCCGGCACATCTCAGACGAACCAGCGCCTCTATAAAAACCCCGAATAATCCCATCTCCTGCTCTTAGGTTATTTGCTTTTGTTTCGCCATGACTGTAAACACAAGGGGCATGTTTCCCTCCTTCCCGGGGTGTTCTCTCCCCGCCCCGGAGCTTTTCCCGTGCGGCCGCGGTTCCCCCAGCGCTGGAGCGGCGAGAAACCGGGGGGGATAAAGCCTGGGAGGGGCTGAATTTCACACTCATCCCATGCCCGCATCCCACCAAGTTTTCCGAGAGAGCAGCAGCCGCATCCAGGCTAAGGGCGTGCTCCTGGGGGCTCCGCACCCGGCCACCCCTCCATCCCTCGCTCCCCTCCTACCTGGGACATCTGCGGCCTGAAGTTGATGTCCTTGAGGTCGATGGAGCCGGGGGAGAGGTTGTGGAGCAGCTGGCACAGCAGCACCCCGTCCCGCAGCGCCTGCGCCAGGTCGAAGACCACCGCCGAGGGCCAGACCACCCGGTGGTTCGGGGGCAAAACTTTGCAGTCGATGAGCCAGCGGCCGCACTGCCGCCACTCCTCCATGGCCGCGCTCTGCTCGCTCGCCCGGCCTTCCTCTTCCTCCTCCCCCTCCTCCTGCCGGCGCTCAGGGCCCGCGGGCAGCTGCCCCAGGGGCCGCTCTGCTCGGCGGCTCCGCGCTACCGCCCCGCTCCATCGCCGCCCGCCGCCCCCGAGAGCATCG
>VZTN01023726.1:243268-264208 GCA_013400515.1 Erpornis zantholeuca
TCGGCGGGGGACAGGCCATGCCCGGGCCTGGGCATCGCTGACCTCTGGGCTCTGACCTCCCCGCGGCCTCGGGATCCGATCTCTGAGGAATAGAGCTCATCCCGACCCGCTCAGCCTGTCCTGCCCGGCTGCGGAGCCGCCGCTCGCACCTCTGGGGATGCTTCATGGACTGTCAACAAACAGCACGTGTGGGCCCTTCCCGGCGTGAAACACGCAGCGGTGTCACCACTGGATGAGCTCTCAGAAGTCCTGGCGGGGTTTTGAAGCAAGGCCGGGCTGCCTGCTGTGGTTTCGGGGCCTTGCTCCCTCTCCTGAGCCGTGCCAGCAGCTCGTGGATGCCAAGAGCCGTGCCCTGGGATGTTCTCCCTTGAGCTCCGAGCAGCAGCAGCCACCGGCCTGGAGCGAGCCAGCGGGGTTCATTTCGGAGCTGTTGGCAAGGAGCTCCTGTTTGTGGAGCTCTCCTCGGGCAGATGAGTGACACGGTGATGAACGGGAGGGTGCCCCTGCCCGAGAAAGCCTTGTCCGAGGGCTACGCCCGGCTGAGGTACAGGGACACCTCCCTGCTTATCTGGCAGCAGCAGCAGCAGAAACTGGAGTCAGCTCCCCCCAACACCTACCTGAGCCGCAGCAGGAGCATGTGGTACTCGCAGTACGGCAACGAAGCCATCCTGGTGCGGGACAAAAACAAGCTGGATGTCTCCAGGGACACGGGGCAGTCCAAGTTCTGTTCTATTATGTAATTTCCCCATAGGAATCCACGCAGTTTGGAGAGGAAGCATCGAGCTGGGGGAGGTGTGTGTGCAGCCTCCTCTCCCTGCGGAGGAAGCAGCGTTTCCAGGAGAGGCCGGCAAGGCTGGAGTTGCATTGTTTCTGTTTGGTTTTGCTCTTTGTGGACTCACATTCTGCATGTCACTGAGTGTGTACAGCAAACCCAGTCTCGCTGGGGAGCTCCCACGCCTGTTGCTGCCCAGCATTTTGGCAGAGGCTGTGCTGGACCATGTGTTGCTTGTAAGTGGCTCGTGTGCCCTGAGAAACGCCCGCTGGCACTTGGGCACCGTCCCCAGCCACCCTTACTGGCCAGTCCTGGTGCTTTTCCAGAGCTCTGGGAATGCTGGTGGGACAGAGGCGAGCGCAGATCCGTTCCCATCGAGGCTGTGGTCTTAGGAAGTTGATCTCTAAACCCAGCTGGCCATTACTTGTTCTATTTGCTCTGTCTCCCTTTAATTCCTGCCCTGAAGTGGTCTCTTCCAGCCAGGGGATGGAGTGGTTTATTGTGGGAATAGGGAGAGAGTGTGCTGAGAATTTAATCAGAGCCTTCAAAACAGCTGGTAGGAGAGGTGTGCTGCAGTTCCATGCAAAGCAAAGGGCCCTCCCTGATCCCACAGTGGAAATAACAGGAGTTCTGGGGCCAGGGGAGCTGACTCCTTTCACGCAGATCCCTGGTCCAGCTTCAGGAACAGATCCCCCCAGGGAACAACTTAAAAGGGAGGGCCCAGGAAAGCAAGGGAGAAACCCCTGCAAATACTCACAAATTCTAAGGGACAGGAGGAAACTCCTGCACAGCCCAGACCCACTCCTGAGGTGAGTTACAGGAGGAAGGAGGCCACTGGAGTTTGCTTTGCATTCAAGTTTTAATTCATGCAGTAGCTTGGAAGGGTTTAACTTCTAGTTCAGGTTGGATTGTAGGTTTGGTGCATGTATTTTAAAAGTTGTGTCTGGGGTTGTTTCGATTAGCTTGAGGATTTTAGGAGGGAGAAGCACTGCCCTGCTTGGGCACAGAGGCTGCTGCTTTCAGGTTTAAGTTGCTGCTGAACCCTGACTTGCTCAAGGCAAGATCACACTGAGGAACTCAGCCCAGCAAGCACCTGAATCTTTCTTAAAAACAAAACTACCACTTCCAGGGGTGTGAATTACGTGCCCAGGGTTCAACATGAAAGTTCTACTTCGGGGTTCTGCCCTTTCTGTCCTGCCTAGGACACGAGTCCAACCCAGCAGTGCCTGGGCACGGCTTAACTCCAGGCAAATCAGTATTTGATGTCAGCTTCAGGATGGATCATTTACCTGCCTATTATCAGGCACAGTCATTACTTCTGTTTTATTTATCTAAAACCTCCTTTGCAGTTTTTCAAGCACTTTATTTATTTATTATTTTTGTTTTTAAATACAGCGAAGAACCTTTCCCACCTCTCCCCGTGTGGGTGAAACCCTACAACAAACACACAGACACCCAACCTTGCTGAACTCCATGCACTGAGCAGAACACACCTGTCCTAGAGTGAAATCACAGAGGTTTGGTGTAGCCAGCCCTGCTCCATAGCACTGCAAGCAATAGGCAGCTCGTTGTTTTTTCAAAGCACTATTTCTGCATGTGTTGGTGTTTGATACCTTGTGTGTGTGCTCATAGATTTAAACCTGCTGCTGGACCTCGCTGCTTTGCAGACCCATGCGTTGCTCTGCACACAAATAACCCTCTTGGTCTTGTCAGGATGAGCTCTGGAGGAGAAATATTCCTGTGAATAAATGTTTTTCAACCAGGTGGAAGCGTTCGGTGAGATTCACAAACCCAGCGAGGCTCCGGGGGAGCAGTGCCAGGGATGTGTGACCCACCTGGGCCTCCAGCTCCTGGCTGAGTGAACAGGAGGTTATTTATTCCAACAGGCAGGAGGCTGGGCCCAGAGCTCCCCTGGGAACTGCAGGTGGAGTCACCTGGACAAGCAGGAGAGGTGGGTTCCAGGCCAGCCCTGGGGAGAGCATGAACTCTGGGAGTTTAAGGAACAGCACATCCCCCAAACCAGCTGTTCGTTTTCTTTTCTTATAGAAAAAGAAATGCAACACTTATTTTCGTTTTAATTTCAGTGAGGAAGATGCTTATTTTGGGTATAATCAGTCTCTTTTTGTTAACGTGGCTGGTAAACCAAAATTCAGGTTATTTTGCAGAGTGTTAATTGGACTATACAAGACTAAACCCATAAGAATGTGCATAAATTCTTCCAGGATGGAGGCTGGATGTGACAGGAAGAAGAGGATGAGTTGCCCTTCCATCTCTGTGAATGTGGCTGTAGTTTTCCATTTCTGTGTGTCACTGGTCACAGCAGGGCTGTGGAGTGGCTGCTGTGGCCGTTTCTGTCAGCCAGCTGTGTGGTGGTGATGCACTTGTTTTCAAACACTGTTGTAGCCTCTTTGATAAAATGCATTAAAATGTTTGAATGCAGCTTTGTGAGTGGCTGGTTTCCCCCTGCATGCCCACGGCTCTGGCACACGTGCCAGCTTTTGGCATTCCCCACTTGGGAGGAAGGAATTCCCTCAATTCCTTCAAGCCACACCACTGGACTGGGAGCTGCAGGGGATGCTCCTCCAGCTCCCCAAGGCCAGCAGCCCTGAACTCTCAGCAGCACATTCAGGATGAGGAAAGCCCCTGGATGTCACACTGAGTTAGGGGAGCAAGGTTGGAAAAGACCTAAGAGGTTGTCACATCCAACCTGTGACCAATCCCCACCTTGTCCCCAGCCTGCAGCACTGAGTGCCACCTCCAGCCCTTCCTTGGACACCTCCAGGGATGGGGACTCCAAACTTCCCTGGGCAGCCCCTGCCAAGGCCTGACAATCCTTTCCTTGAAGCAGTTCCTCTTGCTGTCCAACCTAAACCTCACCTGGTGCAGCTTGAGGCTGTTCCCTCTTGTCCTGGCAGTTGTTGTCTGGGAGAGGCCAAACCCCACCTCACACCAACCTTGTAGAGAGCAAGGTCTTCCCTGACTCTCCTTTTCCTCCAGGCTGAGTCCCCTCAGCTGCTCCTCACAGACTCTCCAGAGCCTTCTCCAGCTCTGCTCCCTTCTCCAGACTCATTCCAGCCCCTCAATGTCCATCTTGCACACCTGGCCCCAGGATTCAATGCCTGACCAGTGAGAGCTGAACCTCAGTCATGTCCTGCCTGTCCTCAACCTCACCCCAGCCTGCAAGGAACAGCTCTGCTTGCTGCCCCCAGAAATAACTCACCTGTAAACGCTACAGAAACATCCTCAGCTGCCTCACAGGAGGTTGTTCAGAGGACAGGCTGAGCAAACAGCCCCTGTGGGAGTGTCACTGACACCAGAGCAGAGTGAAACAGGTTTGCTGAAACCTTGGAGATGCTGGCTTGGAAAAGCAGTGAGCAGGAACAGGGCGAGAGAAAGATTAACCTTGGGGCAGCCCAGGGTGACCCCACCTTACACACAAACCAAACAGCAAAACCGAGCCTCTCCAATGACCAAAATAGATCCTGGCCCCACACAGCAATGCCAGGACTCTGCTGGGACTGGGACCAGCTGCTCCAGGCTCCCTCCTTTTCAAGCTGTGCCTTCCGGGTCACCCTGAGCTCACAGAGCCAGCCCTGGTTGTGCAGAGGGTGACAAAGTCCCTCTGCTTCCTGCAGCACCAAACCTGGGGGGAATTCGACCTCCTTTCAGCCCCACTTACCTCGGTCAGGAGCAATTCTCCCAGAATTTAAGACCCTGCAGAACCCTGGGAAGAGCCCCAAGCCCATCCTTGGCTGCCCTGGGACAGGGGAGCAGCTGAATTCCCCTCACCAGGAAAAGGGGGAGTTAAAGCAGTTCTATGCCTGGTACTCAGCTGTGATTCAGACACCCCAGAGCTTCCCCCACGCTGAAGGCAATCAGCCCCCGAGTGGGACACCCCCCAAAACCTGCCAAGTGACTTCCAAATTATTCCAGGACTTGTGGAACCACGATTCAATAGATTTCTGTTTGGCTCCTGGCACTGCTCAGTCCAGCTTTGGACTGGGACAAGTGGCACACCTGGAAAAGATGAGGAGAGGGGAAAATACAGGATCAAACTGCACACACAAAACGATTTTTCTTTTTATTATGAAAACAAAACGAATGCCCCAGGACCAGGGTCCGTGATTACCAGGAACACCAAAGATTACTTTTCTAACTCTTTTTTTTTTTCTTTAATTCTGTTTTGTTTTGAGGCCAGCAATTTGCAATAAACAAGCTAAACTACTTACATTGACTCATTTCTTTTCAATAACTGACATTTACAGGAATATACTAGAAATGGCACTAAAAAGTTTTAAGAAAAAGAGTTACAGTAAATTTGCATGCACATCATACAGAAAAGTAACAATTTCTTTTTTTTTCTTTAAATATTAAAAAAACCCCAAAATAACAAAACAAAAATACAACAACAAATCTTTCTGGATTGGTTATGCCAGTATCAGGGCTGTGTTCTAAGTGGCCTGTGTCAAATCCTAGCTGGTGGTTTAATTTATTTTTTAAAAATGACATTTTAAAAAGATATGCAAATACCATTTTCTTTACAAAATGCAGCTCGAGCAAGATAATGCTGCTTGTAAGGAATCCTAAATCTCTCTTTAATGATGCAGAGCCTGCCCACAGTTAGACCTAGTGGTAACTGCTCAGGGTTGAGAAGAGACTGAGAATTTAAAACCCAGTACTAAAAAGGTTGTGGTTTGCCATGCCCCGATCCCTTCCCCTCAGCTCCAACCCCAGCTTTAAAATAAAAACATCATTCCTTTCAAAACAAGGAAACAAAAAAAAAAATTAACAACTGGTCTAAAAGTCCCCAAAGCAGAGAAAGAACGAGATCAGGTAACTGCAGTCTGCTTCTACCACACAGAGAACAGGGGAGAGACCTCAGGGGGAACTCGGCTGTGGATTTCCACGCACACAGGGGCTCTGTGTGTGTGTTTGGGGGTCACCACCCTCCCAGCTCCTGAAACACCACTCCTACACTTACACACCCTGTGGGTAGGCAAGGTTCAAACCACATCAGTACAAAAATGGCAAGGATTTTCCTGTGTAGATGACACATTTGGTGTGCAGAGAGCTGGCAGAGCCGAGAGAGTCCTTCGGTCGATGGGTCAGGGCCTGAGCCCCCGGGATGGGGATCTCCCCCTGGTCCCACTGAGCCACGAGACAGGCTGAGTTTACAATCAGAGAAAAGGTTCACAAAGTTTTTAAAAGGTGCAGTAATGCTGGTTGATTGAGAAAGGTCTGGTCAGATATTTTGTCAAAACAGGAATTCGTCCGAAAAAGCAGTTTCAATAAAACTCTGTGTGTATGCATACATATGAAATCATACTGATTTCAGTGAAGTTTCCCCTGGAAAACAAAGTTAAACTTTGTTCATTCAAGAAAAATTCTACCATAAAAATTTTATTTTTTTTCCTTTTTTTTTTCTTTTTTATTCTTAAGTTTAAAAATGTTCTTTCAAACGTTGTGTGTTCGATCGTCTCAAAGTTATTTCGTGACATCTGGACTGACGTGTCATGCAATAAAACCCAGTTAAATAAATGCTCTGTTGGTTCAGTTCCCAACTCATTTAGGGCTGCTGCTACTTACTCTGGACTGGAAACATCTCTTCTTCTTTCCTGGAGAAACTCAGGATGTACAAGAGGCACCCCCATGGACCTGGTGGGGATAACGAGCACTGCAGATGATCTGAGAATGGAAAAGTGTAAGGACAACATTTGGAAGTGAGGAGCCAGCAATGTATTCTCTTGGCCATGCCAAAATGGATTTCTCCTTGTTCCATTTTGCTGGAAACACACCTCACTTTCCATGAAAAGTTTCCCAAGAAGTGGAAGCCCAAGTTGCAGCTGGTGGATCAAAGCTGTGTGCAGGTGGTTCTTTCCCATGCTGTGGTGGCCTTGGCAGGTTGTATTCCTTGAGAATCTCCAGGCTTGGGATGGTTTTCCAGCTCCAACTGGGATCCTCCTCAGCTTTTCCCATCACTTCACACGTGGTTCTCGACCCTCTGGCTCCAGCTAATTTTGGTGGGACAGCCCCGTGGCTCCTTGAGGGATGTCCATGTGTTCCAAGGGTTGTTCCTGATGTCAGGAAATGGTGACAGAGCTGCATTCCCAGGGTTTTTGTGGCAGGGAGGTTGTTGCCTCTGATGCTGGCTCTGGTTTGTCCTCCCCACAGAAGCCACCACCACCACAGCTCAGGGTCAAGCACACAGGAGAAGGTCCCAAGAAGGGAAAACTGGGAGTTTGTTTATCCAAATGCTGTGGCAGCGAATTGGTTGCAATTATTCATTTAAATATTCCTTGGTTTTGATCATTCGAGTCGCAGGCAACAGGAGAAACACAGGTGAAACCCAACCCCGTTAAAAAGAAACCCAAGCTCTTAATTAGGTGAATATTACATTTCCTCAAAGTAAATTCTGAAAATATATTACCAGGGATCTGATCTGGGGGAAGGATTTGTAAAGGCAGAACTTACAAAAATATCGGAACTAAAATAACTCCATTGTTAATGGGAAAGAAAAATCATGAATTTCAATAAAAATCAGAACATTTTTCTTCAAAATGCTGTGGGAAACAATCTCTGGTCACCAGCAGACTTTGAGAGGCAGATGCCCAAGTGTCCAGCACTGGAGTGCAAGCCTTGGAATGCTAAACCAGGCAGTGATTCCCAGATTCCCAGCACAGGGACATCCCCCCCTCAGAGCCCAGAGCCCAGCACAGCTTCTCCTGTCCCAGCTCCTGGGGGCTGAGTGTGCAAAGGAAATTCTGTGCTGGCCTTGAGGCTCCTCCAGGGCCACTCACCTGCAGGGAAAATAAAACCTGGAGCAATTTGCACCCCCGGGAGAGCACAGGAAGGTGAATTTTAGAGCTACCCCACAACAGAGAGGCAGCCTTAGGGGCTGGTTCTGGAGAAGGAAAGGCAGAATTTTCTGTCAAACTTTGTATATTTCTTTTCTTTACAATAAAAAATTTACAATAAAACTTCTTCCCCTCCGATTACAAATTTTATATCATTATAGAACTGGTGTTTTTCCTAAAATTGGATTAGAAAAGGATAAAACCCCCATTGTTCTACCAAAACAAAAAAAAGAAGGGTGGGGGGAAGACCACTGAGAAAATGAAATTGTATCCAAGTATATGTCTCCAAAATCTGTACAAAACAGGAAAAAAGGGGGCTGGGGTGAAAAGAAGAGGGAAAAAAATCTAAAAATGAACAGACCAAACATGACAGAGCACCAGACACTCAAGAGACTGGACTGTAGCACCTGTAGGTAAAAAGTCCAATATATATAAATAAAGTAATGGATTTTTATTTGCTTTGTTGTTGTTTGCTTATTCTAAATCTGGTTCAAACCTCATTAAAAGTCTGCCTGTCTGCTGGCCTGCAGAACTCCAGCTTTACTTTTGTTAGGTTTTATTACCTTTTAAATGACCAATGGAGTTTAATAAATAAAGGCATGGTATATATACATGAAATTAGGGACACTGAAACCAGGGTGATTTGCAGCAGTGCAGGTCAAAATGTTAGGCTGGACTCAAAAAAAATAGCAAGCTTTAAAAAATTAGCTTTTTTTTTTTCTTCTCCCTCTCATCTCTTTCATTTTCATTGAGGTAAAACATTTCAGTGCCTGGAACCTGCACCCTGCCTGACACAGGAGGAGCATCTCCCTTCTAGGAGCTCTCTACCAGAACAATGGGGAGAAGGAAAAAAAACCAAGCAAACTCAAAAGCAAAAAGCCCAAACGCACACAAAATCCCTCTCCACTTCCCCTGCCAGCTCAGCCTCAGCTGAGCTCAAGTGCTGCTTTATTTTAATCCCAGACTGAGGTGTTTGTCATGGAGAAAACCCCAAAGATGTGCCCAGTAATGGGCACATGACTTGTCCTGGGCACTGCAGGGATCACTCCAGGCTCCAGCTGACAACTTCCAGCCAAAAAACTCTTTTCAATTCCATGAAAACTTCCATAGAGAGCGTGCATTTCTTGGAAATGATCTATTTAATGTTAAAATTACCATTCCCAAGAAACCTGAGTGTGTCCCTTGCTCCCTTCTTCCCAATGAAACCCCAGGAAAAGTGAAGCTTTTGAGTGGGAAACCAAGAAATGCAACCACTTTCTATTGCTCGTGTGCTTCAAAGTTAAATTCATGCTTCAAGACTTTCCTGAACAGGTGCCTATGCCTCTACCAAGATTAAAAAAAAAAAAGCATGTTAGCAATCCACAGTACATGAGATTTTTTTGGATTTTTTTGTTGTTGTTTTTATGTAAAAAGATGATAGCATCTGACATTTTCATCACACTGTAGACTTGGAGATTAAGAATACTAGTGCTAATAACAAATACACCAACTAGTTCAAAAGCTAACATCTTTCAGATACAGTACCATTTTACAGAGATTTCTTTAAAAAAAGATGGTTTTTACCTTGTGTGAGCCAGGCAGGCTTATTAAAAGAGAATATTCTGGGGAGAGGGAAGGGCTGGGAGGAAAATGTACTACAAACCTTGCAGAATTTTCTATTTATCTCCTGCTAAGAGCTCAAAGTTCTTCCATTTACGACCAATTTTCTCCAGATAAAATGTAAATTTTAGAGACTTTATGCAAAGGGAACTATTTGTCATAAAGTCTAGTCACACACACACACTCAAAGATCTTTGACCTATTAAAAGAGAACCCCACCCCCCCTCAAAAAAAAAAATGGAAGATACCTTTTGTAACACTGAGTTAAAAAATAAAATAAAAAACAAAGTCAGAGAAAGAGAGAAGGGGATAATCCCTGACCACCGTGGCCCGAGAGCAGGGGGTTGAGGAGGGGAAGGGGCCCTGCAGAGCATGGGGAGGGAGGGGGTGTCCGTTTGGGGTTGTGTCCGAGTGTCCCCAGCTCATTCCGAGTCACTGCTGTCTGAGCTGGAGCCGCTGGAGCTGCTGCTCCCGGACTCGGAGGAGCTGCTGCTGCTGAGCCGGGAGGGGCCTCCAGAGGGAGTGGAGCCGGATTTCTCTGCAGGGGAAAAAGGCAGGGATGTGGTCATGATGCCTTAGGTTTGAACTTTTATGTTTTCCCCATCCTGCCCTGCCCAGTGTCACTCTGCAGTTCCCTGGAGCTCGTTCAGTGCTGTTCTCTCATGCTCACACACACACAACAAAGCCTCTCCAGCTCTCCAAGGACACCCAGACCCTCCTAGGCCCAACAACTGCAAACCACAATCTTGGCAACAGGGGGGCAAGCTTGGGCAAATTCCATCCTTGCCTGGCTTCTGCTTGGGGAATTGATGCTGAGATCCAAGTGGGAAGAACTCGGGAGCTGTCCTTGTCCATGTTGGGATGCACTGAGGCAGGAGCCTCTGGAGCCCAGAGTGTACCTCTGAAGGCCTTTCCAATCAATCCCTCCTTGATTCCTGTCTAGTCTCTGTTTCTAGGTACCCATTTAAGGCATCAGTTCCTGCCAAGGAACTGGAACACACTAGGGTTGCCCACAGCCTTCACTCCCAATTTGACCCACAGGGTAACAGGGCTCCTTCGACTGCCAGGGACTGTGGAGGTTTGGGATCCACGCAGGAGCTCTGCTGTGGGGCAGTGTCCCTCTCTGAGCACAGGAAAAATCCCCTGGTGAAAGCTGGCAGCAGCTCTGTTTGCACTGGGAGAACCTTTTGGAGCATCTTGGGCTACGTGGGGGTTTGGGATTTTTGTAAGCCCACGTGTGTTAGATGCTCTGCGGTGTGGGCTGCACACCAGGCTAACACAGCAAAGATCCTCCTCCCTCTGAAGGGGAAATTGCCTCCCAGACACCTCCCACTTGCCACCCAGGACTTTCCACCTGGCCAGGGACCCAAGAAGCCCCACACAGCAGCTTGAACTCCTTGAGGAGTTCCTTGAGGCCAGCAGGAACTCCTTGAGGATTCCTGTCACAGAGCTAAACCCAAGGCAGAGGTTTTGACCCTGTGAAAGTCTGCTCACTTTTGGATGCTGTTTCCACATAAAACCAAAGCCATTACCTTTCTTTGCAGGCTTCTTGTTGTTGTTTAGCTGCCCACTGACGTCCTGTAACCGTTTTTCTAATTCTTTCTTCTTTTCCTGAGCTAACTCTTCTTTTGACTTTGCTGCTTGCTTTTTGCCACTGGCAGCTGTGGGGGAGGAAGGCAGAGTTTCTGAAAGTGCAGGGAGGCAGGGGAAAAGAGTGGACATCACTATTTTACAGGGCATGTACATCTGTGTGCACCCTCTGCAGTGACACTGCCAAGATCCAGTGCTCACACAGCAACTACACATCCCAGAGAGAAGACAACACCTGAAGTTGCCTTTGTTCATCAAATCACCACCATCCTGTAACATGCAATTTTTTTTTTTTTTTTTAAGAGAGATCTTTTGAAAAGTATTTTAGAAGATAGAAATATCCACGTAATAACCTTGTCATTACAGGTTACTTACCAGCCAGTTATATGGTCAATAATTACAGATTTGTAATTACAGAATTGTTACATGGGTTTTCTGCCCTGTAAAATAAAGTGTCCCATTAAAGGTTGTCAGGAGCAAAGCATCTGCCATTAAAACTTCCGATCCCCTCATGCAACAATCTACTGTGGTTTATGTTGCTCTAAATAGAAAACAAAACAAACAGAGGCAAATTAAAAACCGACTGAGGCAAAGGCTGGCAGACAACAGGAATGTAACTGCACCAGGATGGAAAGGGTGAGAAGTACCAGCAACACTCCTGCTGCCAAGGAAAGGAAATATTCCTCCAAAGGAGGAGTAATTGAACACAGGTGTTGGCCAGAATTGGAAGCACAAGACAGGAGCCAGATATTTTGCCTGATCCAGCAAGGAAATACCTTCATTTCTGTGAGCTGTTTTAAGGCAATGATTTATTAAAATTAAAAAAAAAAAAAAAAAAAAAAAGTGGAAAGCACAGTCCTAAGAGGGAACTCTCAGCACAAGAGTCCAGCCAGGCTCACAGGGGGGACATCTGAGGTTATCTGTGTTACCCAATGCTCTGGTTCCAAAACTAAAGGATGCTTTCTGTTCCTAAGCACTCTGGAAAGTCCTTTCCTGAGATATTCCAACAGTGAAGGATTCGGGGCAGGGGGGGAAATCAAAGCAAAAGGAAATGTCAAAGTCTGTGCTTTGCTTAGGCCTTCCTGAAAATCCTGTGGGGAAGGAACAGAGGTGATCTGCAAAAGCAGGGAGTAGCTTTTGTGTCAATGTCAAAAGCAAAACTCCCCTAACCAAGAGGGCCAGGAGCACTTCAGTGATCCTCCTGCTGTCCAGATGGAGCTAAACTCTCAGGGGGCTGCAGGAATTCACTCTGTGGACGAGGCACAAAGTGTGTCCCACACTGAACCACACACTCAGCAGCAGATTGACATTCAGCCTCTGATCTGAGAGAGGGTGAGGGCAACGTGGTGATCAGGCCATGAAGGAAGAGCAGTTTTGGGGTGAATACACAACTCAGACACACCCAGAATCCACAAGTTACCTTGTGCAAATCATTTATTGCCTTGGTGGTTTGGATCCCAACCACATTTTTTGTTTCCTTCCTAATTAGATGCTAAACTATTCAGGATAAGAAACTGATCCTTGCAGACATGTGCACGTAATACCTGACACAAGGAGACTGAAACCTTTACAGGGCCTTCCAGAGGCTGGGTAAGTAATAAAGGCATCCCACAGGTTGTGCAGAGGAACACATTGGCTCTTCAGGACTCTGCAGCAGGACACCACGGGAAGAAAGAACGGAGAAAAACAGAAAGCTTCTGTACATTTCCTTGGGAGAAAAGAATCTCTAAAAAATTCCTGTCATCACATA
Organism: Erpornis zantholeuca; assembly: GCA_013400515.1. Taxonomy (NCBI): domain Eukaryota; kingdom Metazoa; phylum Chordata; class Aves; order Passeriformes; family Timaliidae; genus Erpornis; species Erpornis zantholeuca. Next base: position 255,834 of record VZTN01023726.1, read on the forward strand.
GCCAACGGGTGGGTAAGAGAACCTCAACACACATTCCCTGACTCCAAAGCTGAGCCTGAGAGCTGCTGGGGGGAACACGTGCCCCGTGAGGGTAACTTACAAAATGGTTTCCTTTGTTTTTTCTGTAAACAAGATTTCACGTATCTCTCCAGTTCTCGTAACGTTGTGGGCTTCAAGGTTTCAAAATCTATTTCAATCTCGTCGGGATTGGAGTCTCTGAGGGAAGGTTCCCGGGACTGGATGATGTGAACCACCCTGCCCAGCTTCTCCCCGGGCAGGCGGTTGATGTCCAGGCTGAGCTGTCGTTTCTCATCATAGGTCATGGGCAGCCCTTCCTCCTCCTCGTCCGAGTCGTAGGTTGCAGATGCCTGTTTGCCTCCTTTCTTGGGCTGCCTGGGGAGGTTGTCAAGCATGAAAACATTCATGGGGACACAGCAATGAATTCGTTTTTTTCCCCCCCAACTCCCTTGTAACAAACATCCCCATGCTCTTGGCTTTGAAGCTCTCGTCAGATGGCTGGAACAGCACCACGAGAGCTGAAAAAGTTCAGCAGCCTGAGATCAGCTGTTGTGTTCCTATTATATTTTAGCCCTGTGAAGTGTGACAACAAGCCCAAGAAGCAGCAGGGGGGCAGCGATGAAGTGGCACATTCTTGGTGGCTGCACAAAAGGCAACCCCCAAAACCTTATCTGAAAGCAATCAGGCAGGGATTCAAAGAGCTGGACACTGAAAACATGATGGATCCACTGCCAGCTTCAAGTTGAAGACTCCCTGGAGTTGTCTGGGAATGGGAACAGTATTCAACAGCAAATTAACTGCTGAGCTTCCCCAGGAATTAAGGACAGGGCTGGAAGCTCTTGGCTCTCCCTTCAAGGCACCTTGGGGAAGGCTGGCTCTCACCTGTTAGCTGTGGTTGTGCTGTTTGCTTTCTTAGCTGGGGCTTTCTTCTGTTGGGTTTGTTTTGGTGGTTGAGCCACCTTGGGTTTCTTCTCCTCCTCCGCTTTTACTTTGTGCTTTTCTTTTTCCTTCTCTTTATCTTTCTTTTTCTTCTCTTTCTCCTTCTTTTCTTTTTTTTTCTTTGGTTTGTTCACTGGCGCTTGGGACAGTGCAGCCAGCTGCTCGTGGACGGCTTTCAGCTGGGGGGAAACAGGAAAATTCATCAAGGCAACATAACCAATACCTCCACAAACCCTTCCCTCTACATCCCAAGGTGTAAGGATATCCTAAATATCTCAATCATATTTTGGGATCTCAGAAGTGTAGAGCATCAGCACCGAGAAAAACAATCCTGAAGAAAATTACCACTCAATCAAACATGCACTGACTGCACAGCTGAATGCTTTTCCCCTTTAGCTGGGAGCATTTCCCTGCATCCCAGCCTGGGTGGGATTTTGCAGGACACAATTCCTGCTGCTGTGCCCTGTCTAATGCAGGGGCACAGAGCTGGGATGGGGCAGTACCTGCTCCTGGAGCTCAGCCAGCCGGGTCGCCCGCTCCTCCTCGGAGTCGGAGCTGTCGGAGTCAGAGGAGCTCTCCTCGCTGCTGTGGCTGCTCTCTGTGCTTTTGCTCACCACTGGGGCTGTGGGGGGAGGTGGAGGGGGGGCTTCTGCAGGCTCATCGGGCATTTTTGCAAACCTCATCTCAAAGACATCCTGCAAAAAAGGAGGGAAATCAGTCACCAAAGGAGCCTTGGCCACAAACAGCTCATTTTGGCCTTTTAAATACATCAGGGGCAGAGTCTTTGTGCACTCCAAGTAAATAATAATATACAGAATATGATTGCCCATCTGGAAAGCCCAATTTCTCCCATTGTTTTAACAGCAAGGATTATAATATTTTAGGAGCTGAACATGGCATTGGGCCCACACCATGTGAAGAGTACAACAGTCCTGCAGAAAGCACGAGGCTTTTTCCAAGAACTGCAGGAATCTCCCTTGTTGGTGCCAAGAGCAGATCCACACCTGGATCTCACCTTGTACCTGAACTAAACACACTCTGGAAGATGCATTTGCCAACACCTTTACCTGGAGCTTCCTGGCCATGGCCACCACCTCGTGGTCTGGAGGATTGTACTTGTAACAATTAGAGAACATTAACCGAATATCTGCTGCAAAACCTTGTGCATCCTGGTACTCCCGACTGTCCATTTTTTTCTGCAAACAAGCCAAAGGGAAAGGGGGGGGGGAAAAAAGCCATAAGCAAAAGGTGTTTGTAGCAACTGCATGGAAGACATGTGAACCTCAGAGATAGAATAGCCTCAAAAATCCCATCTAGGAGAATGGAAGTTTGATTTGGGTTATTGGTTCCTAAATAACATTCAGAGTTTCTACTTTGTAAAACAAGCAAATAAACACCAGGCAACCAAAGAAGCTGATATTTCATAGCAGTTTAAACACTAAGAGTCTAAATTGGCCTTGTTTTTTAAGTAGTAGAATATAAATCTGTCAGGGTCCACGTTCTACCAGAAAACATTTAGAAATCATTAGAAAAATCATTTAGAAAAATGGATCAGGAACTAATAGAAACAAGGATCATGGATGGAAAGGGCAAGAGTCAACAAGCAAGTTACAATTACAGCAGTACCTTAAGTGTGTATTTCTACAAATGCTTGGATATATTTGCCTTGTAAATCTGAAAGGGCAGAAAAGATCATAAAAATCTAACTCTGACTTCCTGCTAACAGAGGGCAGGAGGTTTGCTCAGCAATTCCTACAGCAAAATAGGCATTTACAGTTAAATTACTACTCCCACTCTCAATTTAAAAGTCCAACTGATGGAAATGGATACAGAATTCACCCTTTATGAACCTACTCTTAATGTTATTTCCTAGAGCAGTGAGGATAAATATCAAATATTTGTACCTTGTTCCTTTCTCTTTTTTTCCAGCTCTCACCTCCATCCATTTCTTTTGCTGTTTGGGACTGAATGATTTGGGTTTAAGAGGAGTTTATAGCATTCCCAGCACTTAATTGATTTTATGCATATATTACTACAATGTATAAAACCTTAGCTCCAATTACTCCTGCTGAAAGGAAAGAGAAGCTAACACTAGATTTCATTTGCATTTAAAAGACCTGGGTTTAAAGAAATTCTCCATTTGCCAAGTGCTCTCAGGCCTCCCTTTTGTGTGTCTTGGACACCTGTATCCCCAGAGAAGGGAAGGGTTGACTGGGAGACAGGCTGGGGATGTGATAGGGACAGACATCCCCCATCCCAGCAGCAGTCAGGGATGCTCAAGGTCTGTCACCCACCCCTAACACCAGCAAAATTCCCATTTGTTCATGGAACTACAGAAATTTTACAGCTGTGATAGACCTTGGAACTGTCCTGAAACACTGCAACGACTCCTGGAGCTGGTTTGGTTGAGAAAAGGGCAGAGTTTCACCTCCAGGGATGCAGCTTCTGAGGGACCTGATGCAGGGTGGTGACATCCCTGCAGCCTCACTCCCTGCTGTGCTCCAGCCAGATGTGTGTCAAACTTTCTGTCAGGAGACCTCATTTTCCTGGCGAATAAACCAGGAGACAGCCTGGGAGCCACAGCACAAGGGCAGAAAGGGAAATAGGTTTGTGGTGCTCCTGTCTGAAAAGCCTCTCAGGCCAATTCCAAAGCAAAACATATGTTCAAACCAAAGGGCCCGTTTATTTTAAAATACATCTTACTTCATGAAAGGCCTTTTTATATTTGTTTGGCATCCTCAGGGCCTGATTACTGCCTATGAAATACATTCCAGTGTCTGAGGCTTTGCTTTTCATCCAAACTCAACAGTTTTCTAGCCCAACAGTTTTAATCCCCGGATTTTTGTTTTGTTTTCTTATAAAGAATAATTAGCCTAACGAAAGAAAGAAAAGCACTTTAAATCGGTGGGCTGGAATATCTTTGGTTGCAAATACACTTGGAGATATCCACCTGCTTAAAAAGTGATTACAACTGCAAATCAGGAGTCACACAGGCAGGGCTGGCAGAGGGGCAGGCAGGCTAGCTTGCCCATCCTCTGTCCCACACACAGCAATCTCATTTTTTCCCCTCAATCAATTGTTTAATCTTCTTTAACGTTCAGAAATTTGTTTCCTCATGTCTAATGTGTCTCCCAGCTCTAAGGGAAGTCTTTTCTTTGCATCCTCTCTGGGCAGGACACAAAGAATGTCTCCTCACTTTTAAGACCCTGAACTCAGCTGGCTCTGAAACTACAGCAGTTTGCCACAGGAAGATTGAGGGGGGAGCACAGTTACATCCCTGGAGGAAGTGGTTTATTCCAAAAGTAAACACCTTGTGGAAAGCCTCTTGCACAGCAAGGCCTGTTGCTTGTTCACCACTGAGTAAACCAGAGACATCCATGTCACTGCTGGGACCTGGCAGCCAGAGGGTGGAGCAGGAGAAGAGTTTCCCCCAGCTCCTGCCTCTCCAGCACCACAGAGGGGGACAGGGATGTTCTCTGAGTGGTCCCTGCCTGCCTGGGGCAGGACAGCAGCAGCTCCAGCCTCAGTGCATCCCACTCCTCACAGGGAATTAGAGCTGCTGCCTCCCTCTCTCCTCATTTTTATCCTTTCCTATTCCAAGCAGTTCTGCTCTTTCCCTGTCTGTGATAAAGAGAATTGAGGTGGGGATGAACTCACAGATCTTGTCCTCTCAGCTGTTCCCACTCTCAGCCCTAGCTCCAGCACAAAATTCCAGCACATCCCTCTGCTCCTGGCTGCAACAAGCTCAGCTACAGCCCCTGCATCTCACCTGCCCCTGGCACAGACACAACAGCCAACCTGCCTCCTCCACCACACACAGGGAAAACAACCTCCAAACCCTCCTGGAGACACCTCTGCCAGGGAAAGAAATGCTCCTGGACATGAAGGATATTCTCAGAGGAAAATTAAACCTAACACAGCCACAGAAGCAAAGAGACAGGAGGTGTTAGAGCTGCAGCAGTGCTTGTGTTTTACTTTCTCACACAATCCCTCCCAGCTTAGTTTGGAGGCCTCTTAGTTATGCTGCTTTATCACAGCCACTGACAGAATTATATCTAAAAACCTTTCAGAGCCACAGAGGAAGTCCCTGACACTGGAAAATGACACTGCCTGCAAATGGCAGGCTCCTGTTCCACGCAGTAAACATATTATGGGCTGCATCTCTGAGAAGTCACACTATGATCTACAGGCCATGAGCAATGACAATAAAACACTCCATAAAATACCAATACCAGCCAGCACTTCAAACAGCTTTATTAAGAAAAATACTAGCATGTGGAATGACAAACCCAGAGTCTTTCAGTGTAAAAGACTCCACTGGGTTTGCCATATCCAATTTTCTGCCCTACACCAGTCAGGTGCAGAGGGAGGATATCACCTGCACTTGCCAGAAAGGGGCAGAGGTGTACAATTTTAAAAGAATGAGGTAAGGACTATAAAGAGATTTAAGTATGAAGAAATCACCAACCCAAGAAACCACAGCTTTGCACCTAGGTTTGTCAGAATACAACACAAAAATCTCTTGCAATAAGAAATCACCTAAGCACACATGGAAACACAGCCTTGAGAGGGTCAGGATTTCATTGTGTCCATCTCTAATCTTCCTGCAATCACCTGGGACCTCACCTAGCAGGCTGCAGGTATCCCTGGAAACCCACAGCATCCCTGGGATGGAGGTGTGGCACATCAGAGTGCGACATGCTGCTCCCAGGTGCCACATAGGATCTGCCAAGGAATATCACAGGAATCACAAGCACAGCTTCCCTTTTGTCACCTAGGCATTCAGACAACCCCAGGCACCAGCTCAGCTGGCAGCAAAACCCTTCCAGCAATGCCAGTGAAAGCCAGCAACAACATCTTCACCTCCTGCACATGGAAGTCTCCCCTCCACCAACACAGATTCCAGTGCCTGGCTCACAAGAAGATGGGAAGTACAAAGACATGGCTCTGCTTCATGGAGGGATTCAGCAAACCTCCAAACCTACTGGGAAAAACCAGAATACTGGACCATACTAAGCTAAACTCTTGAGGAGCTAAGCATGAACCACAAAACCATCACACATCTCCCTGAGTACCATCACATTCCAGTTGGAATTGCTCAGTGTAAGTCTGTCTGCCACCACCACCACCAAGTAGGTAGGCAGCAGTTTCTGGAAATGGGATATTATCAACTGAATCCTATGAAATAAAGCACCTCAGAGAGCAACACAATCCCAAGAACACCACTTAAACAGCTGGACTGTCCACAAGGAGCAGAGGATGCCATTGTACTTTGCTTTGTGCACATCGTCTGCTTTGCAGGGCAGAACAAAAATCCCCAGGTTATGGCAATAAAGGGAGAGGAGGAGGAAACAAAACATAAAAATATCCACTTGACATCCAAACAGGTTCAGTTTCCACCCTTTCCCCCTTCCCCCTCCCCTAGAAGGAGCCAGTCCTCCACAACCAGAGGGACCCCCTGCAAAAAAAGGTGGTAAATGAGGACATACTTTCACAGTACTGAGATCCATGGGGTGTTTGATAATATCATGATAGTCATGTAACTCCAAGGCCTCTGCATCCACGGGCTTGTAAAAGGGCCACGCATAGGCTGCGTGCTTCTTGGAGAGCATCTCCTTGAGGATGCTGTCACAGTACTTGAGGTGCTCAGAGAGTTTGCCCTTCTTCCCCGCGTGCTGCGGGACCTCTCCGTCCTCCAGGTCCTTCTTTGGTGGTTTGATGGGGCGGCCGCCGCTCTCCCTGCGCGCGATGATTTTGGCCTGTTTGGGGTCCGAGAGGGGCGTGGGGGACTCGCTCCTGCTGGCAGTGATGGCAGAGGTGGTGGGGGTGGTGGTGTCTGCTTTCCGCTTCACTCCCTTTTTCTGGAACAGCAGAGGGACAGGCTCCATGAGTGCGTGCCCAGCTCTCAGCCAGCAGAAACCCTAGCACAGCTCATCCTTAGCTTTGCCCGTCCTCTGACAGAAAAACCCCAGTTATTTCGCTGGGATAAATGGGATCTGTGACTAGAGGCTCCAACACACAATGGCTACGACACTGCATGTCACCTGAGCCACAGTAACCAACCATTTGCACATCTCCAACCCGAGCCCAACTGTGCTGCAAAATGTGTTATTTCCCTGAGATGGAAGCCAGGACTCTTACCTCGTGTTTGCCAAGGGAAAGGAGGGCGCCCAGTCGATTACTGCAGCTCAGCTGATGCATCGGGACTGAGCAAGTGTCAGTAACTTAACCCCATGGCTGAGTCCCCAGTGGCAGGATCAGGCTATAAGTTCTGAACCAAAGCATATTAATCACCAAAGACCTGTGAGCCCTCACTCCCCTGTGTTTAGTGGGTGTGCTAAGGTAGATTTTGCCTTAAGCAAACAAACCGTCTCACATAAATTCAAGCTGTGACTGTCCAGTCAGCTTTCTCATGCTCCTACAAAGGATTTATTTCTCTGGAGAGGGAGATAGGGGGAAAAAAGTTCCTTAGAGAAATCTAAGGGAAATCTTAAGTAAATCCCAAGCAGAATTAATTTTGCAGTGTGTATTTGGCAAACTCACTTCTGTGTTCATCCTTGAGTTTTAAAATGAAATTGATTCTCAGAAGCAAGTTATTCGGACAGAAACTGAAATATGAGACAGGTTTCTGAGGAGGACAGCTTAGCTGCGAGATCTGACTTACAAATTTCTCTGGTATTCCCAAACAATTGGGTTAAAAGCAAAACAATTCTGTGCTTCTGCTGGTCCAAGCAAACTCACAACTGAAAACTGTTGCAATTAGTTCCACAGTTTAGATAAAAAAAGTCTCCAGCTTTCCCTGAGCTACGCTTTCATCATTTTTAAAGTAATACGCAGCTTGCTAAGAAAATTTCAATTATTTAGGTAATGTTTTCATTTACCCATAAATTAACATAATAAATAGCAAAACACCAGTGACAACTCCCAAAAGATTACTCAGTAAGGAAGACAGAACTAATGCACCCAAAACCTGCAGGCAATATCAGTCTCTTCCAACTGGAGTGACAGGCTTGTCTTGAACTGGTTTAAAGCAGAGAGAAACATTCCTAATGCTGGAGCCTGCAGACCTTAAAGAAATGGCCCCAGTAAAATCAGGAGCTCAGTTACAGAGGGAAGAGATGTTTTGAGCTATTTGGTGTAAAACGGGGGAGATTCCAAGAGCCTTGGAGCAGCAGCAAACAGGGGAAGGCTATGAAAGGAAAGGCTGGAAGTGAGCTGGAGCAAACACAGGTGACATCACCTCGGCTGGGATGCGTGAATTGTTCTCAACAGCCAAGGACGAGAGGAGGAACGCAGGCAGCCAGCAGCGAGGGCTGGCAGCCCAGCCCCTGCGGAGGAAGGGGCCGAGCTGCCCGGATTTACCTTGACGACCGGGGGCGTGGGAGGCACCACGGGCATGATCGGAGCGGCGGGCGGCG
>VZTN01023726.1:264251-283828 GCA_013400515.1 Erpornis zantholeuca
GGCGGGGCGGCGGCGGCAGGGGCGGCGACAGGCGGGACGTTCGCGGTGATGGTTGGCACGGGGGTGGCAGCGATGACGGGCGTCTGAGACACGGCTGGAGGGACGTTCTGGAACGGGGCCGGCGGGGACACGGAAGACACGGCCACGGCTTGCTGCGCTCCTTTCAAACGAGAGGGGAAAGGTGCTGGTGGTTAACGGCTGGGAGCGAACTGGTGCTGCCCCTGAAACAGGGGTTTTTCTTCTTTTATTAAAGTCTCATACTAGATAAAAAAGGAGTCGGACTTGCAGCTTTTCAGTTTTTCTTGTTGTTTATTCTTTTCTTATTTCAGATTCTGAGGGCCGCCCTACACCTGGCTTGGCACTCTAAAATTGCACTTGCAAGACCACCAGACTGAGAACGTTGTGCTGTTTTAAAATTTTTTCACTCCATTAACTGTTAAAACGTGTTATATTTATAATTTTGTGCCAATAACTATCATTTATTTGTAATATGTTTCCTTTACCACAAATCTATTCTATCAATACTTCTGTGCTACTGTCACAGAAGATGGAGCAGAAGATGGAGTAAAAAGAAGTTTGAACACCGCCCAAAAACTTCCATCTTGCTTCCATTTACTTCCACACTACAAAACCCAATACTACAAATTTTCACTCTCTGATAAACTAAACTATAATTTATCTTATATTTTTGATGTTTTTAATTCATCCATGAGTGCTGGAAGCTTCTCTCATGGGCACAAATTAAGGACTGTGTCCTCTTGGGGTCCCAATGAGGGTCTCAGACCCCCCAGGGCAATTTGAGGGGTTTTCCAGCTATCTTGGACTCCAACACTGCTGGACTTAGCAAAGGACTCCCCAGGCCAGGGACACGGGGAGAGCACAAAGGACACAGTGTGATTTGTCCTGGTGCTGTTATCCAGGGTACAACAAAAATGAGGAATCTCGGATCTAAGTCCTTGTACCTCGAGTTTAGGTTAGCCACATGCAAAATAATTGCAGCTTTTCACATGGAGTGTGTGTTGCTCTGGGACAGTCTTCACCCTTCTGATGCTGCCAGAGCTGCACTGAGCTCAGCAGAGATGGGACAGTGGGAGGTGTTCACACTGTGAAAATGGCAACAACCACTGCCCTAAGGCATCTGAACACCCAGGAGCCCAAAGCACTCCAGATTTGCCACAAGGGCACAAGGTGGGATTTCTTGGTGTTGTCCTGTACAGGGACAGGAGCTGGGCTCAGTGATTCCTGTGGGTCCCTTCCAACCCCATATTTTATGATTCTGTGATTCTCATTAGAGCTTGAGTCTCCTGATGGCCTCAGTGTCTCTGATGCTACACCTGCACTGGTAAAAACCTGCCTACTGGTGTAACATTAAGGGGACAAACCTAGTAACCAATAACTGGAGCAGCAATCTTCTATGTTTTATCAAAGGATGCTGAAAAGATACATCATCATTAATTTCTCTGAGCTTGGACAGAGTTATAGCTCCATTTAGCACCTGAAATGTGGGAAAACAGAGGAACAATTGACTTTCCCAGAGCAACAATTAGACCTTGTTTAGAGAAAAAAAAACCAACTCTGCAATCATTTAACTCAGCCCACACAAGCTCCTTTATTAACTGTTTCAGCATGCTTGGACATTTTAGTCCTAAACCATTTAAAATCAGTTCTAAGTAAGCTGAACTGAACTTGGTTTCCACTGATATGCAAAGGTGTACATAGCCTTTTGCAATGGCTTAATAAATCCTTTAATTCTATGATGTTGTAACCATGTGTGCAAAAGAAAAATATACAGGGTTTAGGGGATTAGCAAAATTTGAGTCCAAGTGTCTGCTGTGTCAGATTTCTGCCAGGACCCAGGGTGAGCTGTATAAACCCAAATCTGTAAAGACTTCCATGCCATGGTCTGGCACTGGCAGCAGGCTGGCATTTCTGACTACCTTGTATTTTCTTGCCTTGGTTTCTTCCTTGCATAGAGGAAGCAACATCCCTGAAGTGCTGCGTGGATGGGCAAGTCACAGATGGCAAGATTTGTGTGTGGCCTTGAGACAGACAAGCTCTGAAACACTGAGCAAACATCACCCAGACATCTCACACCTTCCTCATCACTGCTTTAACTGTGAGAGCACGCTCTCCCTTCCCAGCCTCTTCACCATCTGCAAGGTCCAGCAGTTTGGAAGGTGGGTGAGGCCTCAGGAACAGCTCCCAACATTCCCTGTCCCTGGAGGGAGTCCCTACCTGTGCTCTGTGTGCCCGCTGAGGGCTTGCGACCTTTGCCTTTAGGAACTGGGGGTAGCAATTCCACCTCCTCCTGAGGCATCTGGGCAACCTTCTGCAGAAATATCTTCTCCAGGGCTTGGGCCATGAGGACAATGTCATCTGTGGGCTGCACAAAGAAGAATATGAGCCTTTGTTGTATCAGTCACATATCTGAAGCAGCGAGGTTGAAGATCAGGCTTAGAAAACACTGATGCCCTTCAAATACATTATGGTATTCAAACTCTGACAATACACAGATTAGTTCTCCTCCTTCCTTGCTTGCCACTATCCTGCTCTTCTATTCTGCTCTAGCATGCAGCAATTACAGCCTCTAAGTGTGCTGCATCCAGAGAATTATCAGGACTTCAGTAGGAGCCTAACAAACCAGCATCCTGTGCAGCAGTGTGGAAGCAGCAAACTGGAACGGATGAGCTGTCCTTCCCTCCCTGGCAGCAGGTCCATGGGAAGAGTCTAAACACACATTCTGTGGCTCAAACTAATTAATTTGTTTATTTCAGCTGTTCTCCAGTCTGGGTCAATGATGACAAATGACTGGAGAAAACATAACACAAAGAATTTTAACAACCTAACAAAAAAGCAAACAAGCCAAACCCGAAATAATAAAAATAATACTAATAAGCAATCTAAATGTGTGTAAGTATGAACATATTTTTTGAGACAGAGTCAAAGAACAGACTTATGATTCCTGAACTCCTTTCTGCTGCTAACAGATACTATTTAGTGCCAGACATTCCAACTCACAGCACTAAAGCACCTCCAAATACCTGCAGAGCACCACATAAAGTGCAGCTCATCCCAGAGAACTCCTAACTGAAAATAAAAGGAGTAAAAACTTGCTGCATAACCCCAGAACAGAAATCTACCTATAATTAAAAGGCATATTTGCCATTGTAACTAGTCTGGGGGAAGAAAGAGGCAGCACAAAGACAGCTTTGTGCATTTCAAGTAACGTGGTTGCAATTAGTGGCATTTCAAATCCTTGCAAGGAGGGCCCGGAGCTGGCCCTGTTCAAAACCTGCACAGTAACAGGGGTAGGTGGGTCTTTTCTAAAGCCTTTTCTGGTCTTTTTTACCTTGTTATAAATGTAACAGTTTGTAAACATGGTGTTGAAATCCTGCATACATTCACTGGCACTCCAGTAATAGTTGTGTTCCAGGCGCTTCTTGATCGTCCCCATGTCCATGGGGTTTTTTATTATTTTGTGATAATCCTGTTGGAAAAACAAGGAAGCTGTTACATCTCCTGATTCAGTTTTGTTCACATCTCCCTCTAATCCCTGCTTTCCCCTCATCCCCCCCTCAAAAAACAGCCCCCAAATTTTGTGGAAATTGTAAATGTAAAAATATATATTCATTTTTTTTCTAATTTGTATCTTCTTATTCTTACCATTACTATGAACCTGACTCCAAAGCACACAAACCTCCAGTCTGGGAATCAGCATTTTTGCCTCCCTTTTTAAAAGGCTGCCTCTGGCACTTACAGAAGTTTATCAGGGCTGGCTAAAACTGTGCTCAAAGTTTCAGTCTCTTATTTTAAGAGCATTTTGGCCTTTAAAAGGTTTCCACCTGTTAACCCAGTTTCTCCCTGGGCTGGTCTGGAGCACCTACAGAAGCTGTGATTAGCCTGAGGACAATGCAGGGCTGTGCAGTGTCATTTTCTTGTTCTGGATTAGAGCACTAAAACCTCTCTTGCTGCATATGAAGCCACTGGCTGAGCCCAACACCATCCCAGACACTGCTATTTCCACTCTAAGCAATCCCAAAACTGATCTGACCAACACAAAGCTTTCTAGGAACACCAGATGAAGCAGAAGATGACAGATACGTACCGGCAAATTCAGCTTAATTGCATCAACAGGCTGGTAGAAAGGCCAAGCAAACTGATGCTTCCACAAGGTCTTCACCACAACATTTTGCATGTATTGCAGTTGGTTGGTCTTCCTGCCAGGTTTATTGGGATTAGTCACCTCCGGAGGCGGTGGATTCACAGGGCCCTGAGGAGCCTGGATGGCTGACGTGACTGTCGACATCTTCCTGCTCGGGCTCTCACTCGCTGTCACTGCGGCAGCAACGGGGAGGTTTTCTCTCTTCCTTTATGCTCCCTGAATGGGACTGACATCCCATTTCCAGGGTGCAACCATACAACCTAGAGCAAACTAGAGAGAGAGAGAGGACAGGGTGTAAATACAGATTTTTGAAGCAGGCAGGTTGAGACATTTCTTCTGTGGACAGTAGTTAAACTCAGGCTCTTTACCCCATGGGCTGCATGCCTGTAGCACAGTTTATCTTGATGGGCACAGTTCAAGACCCAAGAGACAGTGGAACAGCAATTCCCAAATTCAAGGCCTGCAGAGACACAGCAAACTTTATGGGAATAGTTCTTACTTTAGCTGGCTCAGAGAGCATCTTCATGTCAAGAAAACACTCGGGGCAACCTAAGAATATGGTCAGGGAATAGATTAGATTGTAAGGCAGACTCCCATGAATGCACTGATGCAAGCTGCTAAATCCATAGCTTCCAGCTCCATGTAAACTGAACTGCATTGTCTCTAGACCCATGCTGCCTGGCACTGAGTCAGCTCACAGGGCTCTGCTCTGGTGCAATGGGTAGTCTGAAATCCCACAATGAAGAGAAGACGACAGCTGCCAGAGGACCTTGATCCAGGGAAATGAAAGAAGGGGCAGAGGGGGATGCTGTGAACTGCTGTGAGTGAAAGGTGTCACCACAAATAGCCTAACTTGAAGTGATCTGTGCTTTGAATCTCAAATGTCTTATTCTGCCTCTTACTGCATGCACCTGAGCGGTTTTGACCCTGGTTTTGAACCACAGTTTTGAGATCCAAGCTCAAATAATAGCTGGTGTTATACTGATATCCCATGACCTGGCTCAGAGAGTGCTGTCATGTTCTCTCTCAAAGGCACATTTGAAATAGAGGAGAATACATAAATTGCATTATTGTATTCTGGTTTCCCCCTGCAAACTGCAGAGGTAAAAATAGCCCAGTATCACTGTGCCTCGTGTAGCATATGGTAAACAGCTTTGCTATGTCATCTTCCATAAACATTGGATATTTCAACTCACATCAGGACTGCAGCTACTCTTCTCATGGCAAACAGACCACAATCACTTTCTAGAGGCAAATTATTTCTAATATGTTTAGAAAGCCATACAAATACTCTGACATATGCTTCTTGGTTGAACAGAGAAACATCAGCAGAGACAGAAGCTGCAGCAACACAGGAAGGAAAAAGCAGGGAGACATTCTAGGAAAAACCCCAAAACATCTACTTTGATACAGCCCTAATCATCTCTACTGAATATCTGGACTAAATATAGAACATCAACTTACCCTGTGAGCTGCTGATTAGATGAAGGCAAAAAGTAAACACATACCTAACTTGGGGAAATTTTACCAAAATAGCTGTGTACAAACAAACAGATCTGCAGCAGAGAAGAGGGAGGGAACTGTTAAAAACATAAAGCCAAACCCCTGTGTGAATACATGTGATTATTTGTGCAGGGAACAGACAAGTCCAGTTATGATGCTGCCACCATTTGTTCATAACACCCACTATATTCTAAGGATGTAGAAAAATGACTGTAGGACTCTCCTAGGCCTTAAATGTATTTAAGTATAGATCCTTACTCAGGCTTCTGGCCCCTGTTCTTTGATAACTCGGGAGCCCAACTTAGTTCAAAAAGGACTGGTCTCATCTGATCATGCTGCTGGTGACAGGCAGGGTGATCACCAAGCAGCCAAAAGGGATGCTGGCATCCACTGGACAAGGAATTTCAAAACTAGAATGTTATTTGGGATTTCAGATTTGGAAGAAACTGAGGAAGCATTTTCTCCTGATGTTCCATCAAGTCAAAGCAGCAGCAGAAATATTGCAAAATTCAATCTTCAGATCGAGGGGGGTAAATAGACAAAGAATAAAAATCAACAAAAAAAAGATAATTAGGAAGTTTCACTCAGTCTCCTTCTGGGGAGCTCTCTGCATGGATTCAGGTTTCTGAGCAACATCCATCATCCCAGAGTATGCAACACTGGCTGCAGGCCCCTGGTGACCACCACTGAAGCATTTTGTTTGCTGTCTTCTTGATTAACAAACTGAATCCAGTGCAAGGATTGAGGAGAAATAAAACACCCACAGAGAGCAATTCCTACTGCCAGAGAGCATTTGGGTCACAAGTTTGAAACTATGCAGTGTAACTTAAGTCTTCCCTTTAAATAACCTAAGGCTAAATATGATTCTCTTTTCATTTGAATTTCCTGATGTCCTACCTCTCAAACTCCAATTTGATATGGATTTTTAATTAATTTGTATTAAATCCCAGAACTGTAATTCAACAAACCACAGATCCATAGCTCCTACCTCTCTCAGACTTTCTCCCCGACCTTAGCCAAGGCTTTCATTATCTTTACCCCACAGCTCCTCATCTGTGTCATGCAGATAGTGGGGAGCTCCTTTCTGTCCACACCCAGCAGAAAAAACTCTCTGGGGCAGGCACTGCCTCTCCACGGGGCCATTTTGATCCTTGACCTTAAACAAGGCTTGTACAGTCCACATAAATGATGGAACAGTCATCAGTGACACAACTCAGAAAGGATTTTAATTAAGAACATTACCAAAAGAAGGAGGGCCAGAACCATGACAGCCAACTCAGGCAGTTCCTTGCTCCTCTTTAACTTCCATGCTCAACCTCACTGGTTTTTACACCCAAAGTGGCTACAAACCTCCCAGCAGCACTGGCATTGAGCTGCTGGATCCTGCAGAGGACAGAAATAGCTACCTGGGCTATCTGGCAGCACTGGAACTGCTGTCCTGCCATAAATAAAGCTTTAATGTGCCTGTGCCTCACTGCACCTTTAACCCTTGGTCCAGCAGCTCCCTCACCATTTGCTGGGGAAGCTGCTTTGATACTGGATCACTTTGTAACCTTTAAAACAAAAATTTTGTTTCTACAGCCATTCCTTTACCTTTAAAGACTCAAAATGGTAAAATTTTTAAGAATGCAAAAAGCACAGTTATGAGGAATTTGGAAGATGAGGATGAAAATACTTTGAAAATGCCCAAAAGGCAATGACTTTGAATTAAAGACAAATTAATACCTGAGAAATCTACTCCATGTGAGACATCATTTCTTAAGTGAGGGAAGTGAGAGCCCTGACAATCTGACATCCCAAATGACCACACAAATCATCCAAGACAACACTACAGTAGACCCACAGAGAGAAAACAAGCAAGTTTCTACAAATTGTCCCATAGCTACAGGTAGAACTGAACTACACAGCTCTGGTCTAAGCACTCCAGCACCTACCAAAACTGCACTGGTATCAATAAATATTTAAACAATGACCCAGGACATCACTGTTCGAGGTACTGTACAAACCTGGAGCAAAGACTGCCAAAACCAGACATCATGTGCCTCTTCCAGTGAGGGGCTAATGTGAGACTTCTTTTAGCCCTGCAGTAATAACTCCTTAAATTTTAATTTTTAAATCACTACTTATCCTGTTCCTCAGACCTATAATGTTCAAGTAGCAGGGGCTGTTCTTGATTTTTCTGTCTGCACAAGTAGTTTTGATATTGCAAATTTAAAATACACCCTTAAGTGCTGTCATACATGAAGACTGAACACTGCTTCTCCTTCTTATTCAGTCTGAGACAGTAATTAAAAGCAAAATCCAAAACCTCAAAGAAACCTTGCTTCTCTGGATTTTAAGTCCTTTTGTGTTAGGTTGCAACCTCAGTGTGGCAAACCAGGCATCGAAAAACCCTGCTAGGTTGGATGGATTCTTTTTTAAAAAGCTTTTCTTCCATTGAGCCTCTCGCAGGGGAGAAACAGTTGGCATGGAGAGAACATGTAAAAAACTCCCTGCACAAGCAGGATAACATTTTACTGTCTGCAGTGGTGGGGGCTATTTTAAAAGCAGCTCTGAAGCCCCATGAAGCATGCAGAGTGCCAGCACTCCTGCTGCTCCAGCCAACGGCTCTGCCACTTCCTTTGGCAGTGCCCAACATTTAACGGATGCTTTGCTCCCATGCAGGACCTGATGAGGTTTGTTTTGATTGCAAAGTTACAGCAAGCTTTATGTGAGCCTGGCAGTCCAACAACTCCTTGGTTTTTTCCCCCTTGGTATAGTATTTCTGTGTGGTTACTTGGACACTGATCAGAATCTGGCACAATTCCAGCCCGGCCAGAAACAGCCACACAAATCTTCCCATCAGGGAAAATTATCAAGTCTGAGAGATGTGCCTTGACCTCGTTGTTATCTGCACATTATTATTTACATTACAGTAGCACACAGAGGCTGGGCACAGACCAAGGTCCCTCGACACTTTACACTCTGCACACACAAAGACCCTGTTCCTTCCTCAAAGGGCTGCTGCTCACAACTCACACTTTACACCACGGAGAAGTGACTTGCCCAGAGTCAGCAGCCAGACCCAAAATTTGACAGCAGGGCAGTCAGAGCAGTGTCCTCCAAGCTGCTCCAAGCATTGCTTCCCCACACTGGCTCCTTGCAGCTTCCAAAGCAGATTCTCAGTCTCTTTTTTCCCCAATAGCTGGAGGTTTGGTCAGATTTGCCACCATGTGCTACTGCCCATGTCAGGGGAGCAGTCCAACCTTGGTCGTCTTGGCCAGAATTTTCTTTAGCAGCAGTGCTAAACCTCAGTACAACCTCCAAGTCAGAAAAGGTTATTAATGAGGGTTGTACCCATTTTATTCCATGGCTGTAGAAAGCTAATGGCTACACCAGCACTCCTCCAGTCTCCCCACATGGAAACAAACCTGGTGGATGTTCTTTTCCTCCTCTTTTGCCTCCCCTTCCCAGCCCCACACAGGAACTGGACTTCAGGCAGCTTTCAGTACCTACTAACGTGTCAGCAGGGATGCTGTCCTCAAACTCAAGGGATGTGCAATTTGAGAGCAAGACTTGAGGACAGACGAGTTGCTTCATCAGCCAACCCTGACCTGGCAGACAGACACACTACACACAATATGTCACCCCCTCAAGACACTGGGATGAAGCATTTACACTTGGCTTCACTGCAGGAGCTGGGAATTTGGCTTGTAGTGCCCCTATGGCACACTGCAGAACTCTCAAAGTCCATTCAGCTGTCCTTGCTGTCTCCCAAATCATTAATTCCACACATCAGAGAATTGCTTTTCATGCATATTATTTTGAGCACCGCCCTAATAACATCCTGAGACTGGGAAATGCAACTGTGTCCTGAGCTCACCTCTGCATGAGGGAGGGGAGATCACAGCAGATTAAATCAGTTCCTTGGCTTTTGACTTGGTTGGTTTAATGCTCATCAGATTATGCAGATGGCTTTCCCACCCCTGGTCTCTCCTTGGCTATTATAAGAGCAGGTGTTTCCTCAGTAAGGATCCTGCAGGTTCCTAACCAGTAGGTAGGAATCAGCCAGGAGTAACTGGTAATTTCAAGGGTCTTCAGTTTTGATGCCTGCTCAGTGCTCCCTGCAAATCACACTCCTGTAAGATCTCTGACAAGTTGACTTCAAACCCAGGGGTACCCAAAAGTCACTTTAATAAAAGCACTGGAGACTTGTAAACACTGATAGGCACCTCAAATGAAGTGATAGACTTTCTGATAATCAGAGGCCAGAGTATTTCTCTGCCCCAAGCCACCAATGCCACAGGAAGCACCTTCTGATCAAGTCTGAGCAGCAATTTAGGGGCATGTCACCCACAAATTAGATGGGGCTCAACTGCTTTCTAAAGGCTGCAGTTTCAAGTGCAGGGAGTGATGTTTCTCACTAAACCAAGTTCATTTTCATAGCTTTGAATTTGGTTTTGAGAACTGTTTTAAGTGACCAGTCTCAGTAATGGATTAGGCATGGTTGACCTTTCTTTGCATTGGGGAGGACAGAGTGACCTCTGGACATCTCTTCCAGCCCTGATTTTTGTGGTCCCCTGAAAAGAGGCAGATTTCAATTCAGACTATGTTGGGTTTTGTGCAAGCTCCTGAGTTACAGAGTTTTGTTAAAAAGGCTACAGGAGGAAGGAGAAGTGAGTGGTTACAGAGCATAGTCTGTGTTGGATTCCTGACTGAAGGAGCTCAGCCTGCTTTGAGATCAGACTCTGCAGTAAGGTCTGGACTGAGATAAGCTGAACTGCACTTGTAAATAAAAAAATTCAGCCAGGAGGTACTTCAGCAAATTAACTGGGTGGCCTGTCATGAAAAAGTTAACAAATGCTTAGCTGTAATAACTAAGATCTATGAACAGGTTCCAGAGTACTTGGAGCTGCTGGTGGCTTGCACATCCAAATCAACAGGATGGGAATGGGTAGGTGCTTTACAGGAAAATGCTGGTGGTTGTGCCTCTCACAAGATGTGTAAATTACACCTTTATGGGAATAGGAAAAAAAATGTTTTGGGCTTTTATATAAGAGAGATTTGGCATAGCAAGTGAAGTATTTGGGATAACCACATGTCTGGGCAGACTCTGCTCGTGCCATTTTTCCCCAGAGGGAAAAGGTGGAGATGGAATGGAATTACCTTGTGTGACCCACAGGGCTGAACCCACAACACCGGATGAGGGGCAGAGCCAGGGAGAAACCAGCCAGCCAAAATTTACAGGGAAAAGATCCTGCTTCAGAGCAGATATTCTCTCTTATCCAGGGCACTGCACACTTATTCAGCATTTGTAGGGGTGGCTGCAGCCCCCCAAAAGCCCCCGTGGAGCAGCAGCCCTGCAGCCTGGGACATCAGGCAAAAAGGAAGCGCTGGGAAGGTGCTGGCACATGGCCACATACCATTCGAGCTCTCAACATGTCAGGAGCAGGATGAGGGGGCAGGAACGTGGCTGAGGGCACACTGGAAGTACAGTGCAAACCACAACACAACCAGCAGCCTAGTCCTCTGGGATTCAGGAACCACTTCAAGCCTGATCCTGCAAAGTACTCAGCAACTTTCCCCTCCCAATAAGCTCAAAGGTCTCTGTGGCTCAGCACCTCACCACAGAAGGTTTTACAGACTTATCACCTGCAAGGTACAACTAATTGGTCAATCAAGATAAACCTCTTTCTAAGGAAGATTTAAGCACAGACAGGAAAAAACTCAAGCTCTCCACACTTTGTGGTTTCTCTACCTAAGTCAGTTCTTTTTCCAGCTGTCTGTTAGAGAGAGGTAAAGAGACAAAGGAGGTTCAGTGCTGCATATCTGGGGCTGGAGACTCTTGTCAGACCGATGAGATGTGTGGGTGCTGCCACTGTCTCAGTTACAATAGCAGAGAGAGATGAGGGAGTCAGTGCCACCCAGTCCTGGAGAAGCATCCTCTCCCTGCAGCAGTGCTACAGAACGGGATCCTAGCCAGAGAAATCCCACTGCTCAAGGGCAAGGGGTGCAGGAGCATGGAGAGCCTGTTCTCTACCACCACATTTCCTAAAACAGTACAAAAAGGAATTGTAACCTAATCAAGAAGAGGAATCTCCATGTTTACATGAAAGTTGGCCAAGGAGGGGAAAAAAGTTTGGTGATCCCAAATTCAAGCCTTGCTGATGGACACGGCAAAAGACTCCACAGACTCGGTCACAACTTCTGCAGACTGGGCAATTCTGCAAATTCAGAACTGGCACAAATGATGTCTGCTGGATACCTTCTTTGTTATTCCACCTCTGTGTTTCTGGAATTACTATCACTTTGAACTTTGCAGAGGGACAGAATCTCCTGTTCTACCTCTACTCACTCCTGGTTTTGCATTCAAATCCATACTTCAAGAACAACCAGATCTACAAATCCATTTCCTCACTTGGGTTTGAACCACTGTCACCCTTTCTAAGCATCCTTCACATCAGCATCACCAGCTGCTCTGAAAGTGGGAGACAAACTGTGTGACAAGCTGATGTTCCTTCAGCCTGAACTTGCTTGTAACAGATCTCAGTGGCAGGGAATCTCTGAATTCCTGCTTGCCCAGCCATCAGAAAATGGAACTGCCACAGCACACGGAGCAAAAGACAAAAATCTCACTTGCTGAGAGCTGTTAAGAAGAAACCACCCAGCTAAAAGTGCAAGAGCAACAGGTCCATCCTGGACACACCACCCCAGCAACAAGCAGCAGGATGAGGCTGTTAATCATTTCAGTACTGGATGATAATGCTGAATAGTCTTAACCTGATACTCAGGGGCTTCAGCAGAAATCAGCCTGGGGCTGGATCTGCTTGTATTCCTTCAGGAAACAAAACTGGTGGATAGAAACAGGCATAAATACTACTGAGCAGATAAACTGCAAGAGGAAACAGGCAGCTAACTTACACCCTCTGGGAGAAAGCAAAACAGAGAGAAAGTCAGGAAAAGAAAGGAGGGATAAATAGAGTGAGGGGATAGAAGTGAAAGCTCCCTATTTCGTACAGTTTGAAAATGTGATTGACCACATACTGTTGTTAAATAGTGGATCACACCCAATCTGCTTTTCTGAGCTACAGGCTAAAGCACCATAACCCATCTCCTTCAAGGCTCTGTCTCCTAATTCCCCTTGTTTCCCCTGTTCCTTCACAGCCTCCCTTCTCCAAAGCATAACTTCTCCAACAGTGACACTCCTGAGTTCATCCTGTGACTCCAGCAAACGGTTTTGCCAATTTCAGGTCAACACATCGTATTTCAGTTATACTATTAAAAAACAACCAAACTAACTGAAGTAAGAAAAAAATAAACCCCACACACTCTGGCCCTGTCCCAAGTTTCAGCTGATACGTGCACAGCAGCAGCATTTAGGTACACCCAGTAAAGCAGAATGTGGCTACACCCACACAGGGTCCAGAACTCCTAATGGGATTGTTGTACATCTACACCCTCGTTTTCTGCTTTTTAAAGGATGTGATCTGCACAGTTAAACATTTGTGTCCTGAAAAAGTCAGTCCTTCCCCTTTTTCATCAGCATACGCTGCTCTGTGTACTTTTATGGCATAAGGAAAATCCTCAAACTCACTCAATTTGATTCAGCAGACAGTGAATAAAGCACACAGAACCTTTCCACAACAGGTTTTGTCATGATTGTTTCTTTTTCTGCACTTTGATTTCCAAAAAGAGAGATTATTGGACACAACGCTTTTTGAAGAAAAGGCTAAAAAAAGGAAAAGAAAAAGCCACAAGAGCTCAACTACTTCCCTGCTGGGCAGAGCATCTCTGAGCGTCTGCTGTACCTGCACAGAATTACAAAAACCCCTGCTACAAGCCAGCCTGCTGACAGTTCTGACACCCCAGGCTGCAGCCTTGTTATCCCCCACTTGGAAATGGGGATATCAGTACTTCCACTGCCATCTACAATTAAAGTCATTAGCCTTTTCCCACAAATTTCTAGATTAATTCCTTCTCACTGTTATGGTGGCCCCAAATTTTAAAGAAGAAAAAGAAAAGCAAGAGCACAAAGGAACCTGTATTTACAGGGTGTTCAAATACCTTCACAGGGTTTCTGGAAACAACTTCTTTACTAAGTACAGCACTCCCTGTCATTGGAAGAAAGTGCAAAGCTAAAACTGCCATCTGCTTTATCCTCTGCCCACACTGCAGCACTCTTTAAACACATTTCTAAAAGATAAACTGCAACACCCAAAAGGTCCTTAGTGGCACCTGTTAGGGAGGGGGGTTTAGATACAGTTAAATTCCACTTCCAGCTGATTTTAAGAGGCTACATGAACAGGAAGATTACCTCCCCTTAATGAAACTAAGTGCAGAAAGTACTCTGAGCAAAGTATAAAATACAGAGCCCTTGCAAATAGCACTTAATTCCTCTGTATTACCTATTTAAAGGGTTGTTTCCTGCTCTGTGTAGCTAATAACCTACACTGCAATTCTCCCTTACACCACCAGTTCTGCAAGGCCATATATCAGCATTATTAATATGATTTACAACTGCTACAGATGTTCTCCTTAGGGGCAGCTCCATGCAAACATCGACAGACTTCTAATAAACAGACCCAGATCCGTCTGTTAACTTGTTTGAAGCATTTCACTGTAAAGAGCAGAACCAAGTGATTCATTAGAGAAAATATCTTCATCAGCAACCTCCCTTGCACTCTTCTTGCGCTCCAATGCTTTCCCCTACTTCACTTTTAAATTTCTTTTTGTGTATTTAAATGATTAAAGTTACTATTTTGAAAAATAACAGATTCATTTCAGGACAAAAAACATTATAAGTGTAGTAAAAACAGACGAGCTGCCACTGGTTTAAATCATGCTCTGGGTTTACAACTACAGCACTGCACCTTTCCCATGCAAAGTCCACCCCAAATCAATACATGACAATCAAGCCTGTTTAAAGGGATGAAGGATGAAATGAAAGGGATTGAATTACCATGACATAAATATACTGCTTGTTAGCTGAGCCACAGTAACGTTACACCTGCTAATGGGGCAGAGTAAGAGCCCCCACACACCAAGGGAATTACTGCAGCTTTGCAGGCAGAGCAGTCACTTGTTACACCAGTCACCCTCTCATTTAAGACCATCACTCAATCCCCTGTGCACACTCCCACCAGCTCGGCTTTATCTGTTTCCAAACCAATTGAAGAGCTCTGTGTTTGAACAAGCACATTGTCCCAGAATAAGTCTGTGTGTTAACTTAAAGCAAACACAGCCACACAAGTACAAAAGGCTCTATGGGGTCTGCTACTTCCGATGAAAAGTGATTTTGCTAAGGTTGGATAGATCCATAAACTTGCTCGGCTATGCAAGGAAGTTCCAGGTCAGCTGAGGTGTGAACAAACTGTGATAGTTAAGCTGCTGTCACTCCCTCAGAGAGCATCAAAGCAGTTTCCACACTCTGAGTCTGTGCGTTTGAATTAAATCCCCAAACTGTCTGCAAAAAAAGGGAAAAATTTGGATCTCATGGTCTATCACCCCTCCCTATGCAGGAAGCAGAGGCTGCTGATTGTGGAGAAAGGGGGGAAGGTGCTCCCTACTGCCTCAGACACCCAGGGAGCAGTGCTGAGAGCAGATGGACAGGCTCCTGACAGGAGGAGCTCAGCCTCCCCTGCACAGCTCCTGCTGAGAGCACCCACAGCTTAGAGCACACAAGCCCTAAGCCGCTCAGAGCTCCTGCACACGGATGAAGTTCAAGTCAAAGGAAACACGACCATGACAGTGTGGACACAAGTATCCCAATTGATTCTCACACAGCTTGTCCCTGCCCAGGAAAGGAATATACTTTCAGCACACTGGCTGATCCATAATACTCCCACTCAGGCAAGCCCTTACTCCAGGGGAAACTCAGAGGAGCATTCCCTCTCTCTTCACTGAAGAGCTGCACTTCAACATTATTTCACAGACCCTGAATAGAACGGTAGCAGCAACAGAAAAGCTGCAAAAAGCAATGCTTTCCAGGAAGGAACAGCAAAAAGCAATGCTTTCCAGGAAGGAAGAGCATTCTCCACTAAACTCAGACAATTCTTACACACACAAGTGCTCAGATTATCACTTTCCCTACAGCTCACAGTACAATGCAGCTCCTAAACCAGCCTTGGTAAGCAGAAAGGCAGCTACATCCTACAGCCCCT
Source organism: Erpornis zantholeuca (assembly GCA_013400515.1). Classification (NCBI taxonomy): domain Eukaryota; kingdom Metazoa; phylum Chordata; class Aves; order Passeriformes; family Timaliidae; genus Erpornis; species Erpornis zantholeuca. The sequence continues at coordinate 280,056 of VZTN01023726.1, forward strand.
CCCAGCAAAAAGCTCTGGACTGCAAACTCTGCACTTGCTTATAGCCAAAGCAATGGACCAGGGCAGTTTTAGAAAACAGATTTATCTCAGCATGGCCATATCAATGGGTTTGGAGAATGGGACATCCCCAGTCAGGCACGCTCTGTGAGTACCAGAAGGAAAAATGTGAATTTTCTTCAATACAAGTAAAGTTGGGTTACAAAAGGAGAGTCAATCACAATGAAGAACATCTTCATTGTGCATGCTCTGCATGGATGTCAGTGCAGCTGTGTCAGGAAAGTTCTCCAAGTGTAAACTTCAAGAGTGGAACAGCAAGCTTTCCTGTCCCTGCCTCTCTCTTTCTAAAGGAAAAAGAGGATCAAACAGGATCATTCCCAAAGCAGACCAGTGTCAATCACATCTGACTCTAAATCTCAAAGTTTGACACTAAATGGGATCAGTGCAAACAGGGAAATTTGTTCCAGATTGGTCCCTCAAGCAGAGAAATTTCACCTCAGATTGTCTTTGCTGCACCTGTTGTGATGCTGGTGGAGAGGAGAAAGCCCTGCTCCCAGGAAAGAAGAAAAAGAAAACCAAAAAACCTCCTCTGCCCAAGTTATCCATGCTGCTGAAATACTTCCAAATATGACAACATCTGCTGAAAACAGAGCAAGGCCTGAAAAGGTGCATAAGAAACCCAAAACAGAGGCGAGTAGTTTCTTCAGTCAGTATCTTACCAAGAAGAATGGGAAAAGGACTACTAGCACACACAGCACATCACAGAGAATTTCTGCACAGCTCTCCAGAAGAATTTACATCCTGCCAACAGTGCCTTTAGCAACAAGTGGGTTAAGGAGTTAGGCTGCCCCACAGAAAGTTGTTCACCTCCAACAAGCACTAATGACTGATAAAACAACCCCGATGTCGCAGTAAGATCACATGGAATGAAAAGCTCGAGATGCACAGATCCTTCCAAAATGTCCTGACAGCTCACTGAGCAGCACAGCACACAATGGCTCCCTCCCAACTCCCACAACTCTGCTGCTTACAACGGTGTTCTGGGCTGTTACTGAAGAATAATGTGGCAAATTGAAATGAAATGAAACAAAACAAAACCCCAAAAAAACAATACCACATCCGACAAAACAAAACATATGGCTCATGGTAGCGGCTTGGGAAACCCACTGTGGATTAATGAATTTTGCAAATTAGCAAAGAAGGAGCAACCAGGATTAAAGAGGAACAATCAACGATGCTGAGATGCAAAACACTCTTTGTTCATTTATTTAGCAAAGTGTAGTTCTGCCTGTGCTGAAAGCACCTGATAGCTTACCAAAGTAGACAGAGTAATATATTTTGTAAAAGTAATTAAGCCTTTGAAATATGAGACCTCAGTACATCACTCAGCTGCTGCTGAGGAGAGGGATTTGACTCCCGAGTTGTTTGTGCTGTCAACAAGAGCGATCTGGCTCCCAGATTACTCCCAGGAGGAGGAGTGAGATTCTAGGAGTGCAACAGGGCTTGGCTGGAAACCCACACCTCACTGCACAAGTGCTTCCCCTCGAAGTGAAAAGGTAAATATTAAACAGCATCATTCAGAACTTGCACCAAGTAAAAGATGTGCCTGGGAAAACTCTGGGAAGCCCCAGCTTTCCCCAGGGCAAACTGCTGTGTGTGTGTGCACTGCCTTCAGCCGGACAGGGAGAGACCCTCAGGTCAGGCAGGCTGGACCCCAGGCCTGCAAGCGAGGTTTGAGGACACCAAAAACCCCATTAGACTGGCTCCATTTTAAGAGATGAGTTTTAAACACAGTTCTTAATTCAGCAAAGAGGCCTCCTGCAAGATTATTAAGAACTGTCATTTAAGTCATTATACCCAGCAGTGCAAAGAAACAACTAGTTACGAAGCCCACAGAAACACTTGCATTTGCAGACACTGACTAATAACAAAATCAGTGTTCTTTAGAGACAGATAGCGCAAGGACAAGGCTGCCTAGCATGCTTGCTGAGCTGGAACATCAGACTTCAACATGCTTTTCCTCTAAATACTTTTTAAATGACAAGAACTAAAGTTTTTGTAAGCGCTTTGGTGCTTAAATGATACCAGTTTTATTCCCAGAAGCCTAGCTTTTATTTGAAGATAACGGCACTAACACTCCAGAGCTGTTTTGAAAACAACCCTCAGACACTTCACATTGCACGTGCATTCTTTCTCAATTTAAGCTCTGCATGCATAGGTCACTACAACTAAAAAGCCTTTCACTCGAATAGCTACTGTCTCAGCACTGAAGAGACAATATTGCAATCAAGCTTATGCAGAACATTGTATAAGACTGTTACCCCCTGCCCAACCCCTTTATTAAACATTGTCTCAAAACACTAAATAAGCACGAGTGAGTATTTTTATCCAGTGCAGACCAAAGAGAAAGAAACACACAATCTTAGCATTTATTCTTTCCAAAAAGGAAGGCTTTGAGGTCTGGAGTTACTCTGTTTCAGCAGGAGCCTCCCAGGGTATTATTAAAAACACCCCAAACTTCTGGGCTAAAAAAAATGAGACGCCCTGCAGTCTGGCAGTGCTGTGATCTGCAGGTCAGGAGGCAGGACCTGCATTCACAGCACACTCAAGCAGTTGGGGAGTTGTAAGCAATACACATCATGGCTTTTTTTGCTTGTAAAGCAACCAAACTGCTTTGGGGACTTCTTGTTTGTTTTGATCGATGCATATTTATTCTGCACTTGTCACCCAGATCCTGCAGCACATATGGTAGTCACCAAGTACCCTCTAATACCTTGGCTTAGCACTGTGTGAATTAAAGACAACAGTTTCAGCTTTAAAACTAAACTTCCAGTTTTATGTAGACACACCCCCTCAGCACACTCACGTACACTGTACACGTTAAAAATAATAACGAGCATATTAAAAACATGCTTCTCTATTCCCAGCAAGGAACAGCAGGTGTGCTTTGCTAATTATGTCAACTCCTAACCTGCTATTATTTACCAGTGTCAGGGAACTTAAGATATTTAAAAAAAACCAAAACAAAACAAAAAACAAAACCTACACATAAAAGCTTGAACTATTAGAGAAGCTATTGTTTGCTACCCAAACAAGTTTATTTTACTAACTTTTGACTCCTGAAGAAATCAACAGAAAGGAACATCCACACTGGGACTGTCAAAGAACATTTATCCCAAACCTTACAGAACGCATTCTCCACGTTGTCAATAGTCAATTCTGGAGGAAAACACGTTCTGAACTAACACCCTGCAAGACCCAACCATGTAAAGACGAACAGAGACCCGCGACCTGAACACTACAGCTTTGTTTGAAAGTGAAACCAAGCAGGCTACAAATAATGCTCTATCCCCAGCGCCCAGGGAGGTGCCAAACCCAAACAAGAAGCATAAACGGAGGAGAAGGACGGCTGAGTTTTGAAGTTTTACATTTTATTATCGGTAGCATTATTTATAGCGTGACACTTCTATATATAAATCTGCAATCTGCGTTTCTTTTTACACCTAGAAAGCATATCAAGTTTAGGCAGCGAACCCTTGGGTTTCCATTTATTTGCAAAAGTTTGGTAAACACCGGATATTTACACGAGCGGAGCAGCTGGGTACACACACACATACATAAATAAATGCATGCGGACACGGACAACACGCGAAACGCGCACTTTCGAGCCCATCATCGGCTGCCTGCTCAGACCTTTTTCCAGCTCCCAAGCCAGCGGCGGGGCCGGGGAAATGGCCGGAGCAGGCGGGCGCTGGCCCGGGGCTGGAGCCACCGCC